>KV751323.1:5547674-5663454 GCA_001698575.1 Mola mola | reverse complement strand
CAGTTTTGTGACCTTATTTGGGATTCCTAAGCTTAACCAAACTAAGGCTGAAAAATGATTCATGGAAAACTGCAACTAGAACCAGGACCCACACAGTGGAGGTTCTGGATACAACTCAGTAACTCGTATCTGTGTGCTGGCTGCAGGCTGCTGGCTGCAGGAGATGTATGCATCTTTATATTGCAGCTTGAGGACAGATGTGCTTTCTGGCAGAAAGCCGCATTCTTTCTGTGTGCACACATCCAAAGCAACTGTGATCGGTCAAAACTGAGCTGGAAGTTCCCTGAGGATTTTTATTGTTCGGGTTATTTTTACATTCTATTCTACCCACCTAAACATAGTATATATCAATAATTCAATGTTTTGAATGCATTGTTTTCCTTCCATTTTAAGTAGCATTTACTTTTTATGACTGGTATTGGCCTTTGTTTACATGTTATTATCTGTATCTGTATCAGAAGAGGATCCCATAACCCACCCACTCATATATGTTTACTTTGTAAATATGACCACTGTGTTACCCCCAAAAATGAGACACCTTGTCGGAATATCTCAATTGTGCTGTGGAAGAAGTGAATATAAATAAAACAAATTAAAATGTGTGGAGATGGTACACGAATGACACTGTAAATTTGATTTGGTCTTCATTATGCAGTGCGTGGTTGAATAGTGCTGCAATTCTGTTCTCATCCAACTCATTAGATTCAACTTATCTTGATGGTTTATGAGCTAAAAACTAACTGAGCTGGAAAAAAAAACACAAATTTTGATTATCTTTTAATTCAAATTATTGAAGGCAATGTTTATTCAAGCAAAAAATGGCCCAAAAATGTCTCTTTTCAGCTTTTCGTGCTAATAAATAATATTTAATTCTTTCTCTTGTTCTTTTTTTTAATAGAATAGTACTAATGCTAACATCTTTGAATGTCGGCTTGAAATGTCACAGCAGACAAGTCATCAGAATTACATTTTTGGATTTGTGCACCTCTGCAAATAATGGTACATTTGCACATCTCCTCAGCTACATAACAATGCTTCTATAAAACTTTTAGTTATAAAAACATTTTAACATCCTCTTTTGGATCAGATCAATGCAGGTTCAAGACTCCAGCCTTTCCACACCTTACCGGGCATTGACGGAAAGCCACACACACACACACACACATCTTCAGTTATCCTCCAGCAACATCCATTAGCATTTTTAGCAATCCTTTGTCTCGAGAGCCGTTTGCCGGGGAACATGGTCCAACACTGGTCACTGACATGTGATCCATTTAAGGAATGAATAAGTGAGTGTGTGATTTGTCATTATCTCCAATGAGAAGCAGGGAGAAGGAGAGCAACTGAGGGTTTGACATCGTCAGAAAGAGTCAATAAGGGAAAACAAAACAAACCCAAAGAGCAACTGACTTAAATAAGTGCCTACTTGTTACAAAAATTATAAAACGAGTAGGGGTGTGTGTGTGTGAAGAAGAAGAAGAAGCCTCCTTCAAAATTAAGCAAGCCAGGGTTTGTGCATTCCAATTTAGACAAGAGCTTAACCTTCACAGCACATGAAATTCTCTTTTTTTAAATCCTCCTTTTGTGCTACCTTCATGTTAACTCTTAATAAAATGTTGTCAACCAGTGCACTTTAAAGCCGTCCGAATCACATCAGAGAGGCATGAAGTCGTGGGCTGGGGAGGGAAGGTGCAGCTGTCGGGGTGACAGTGAAAAGATGTGGAAATTGTGTAAACAGGAGATGTGTGACAATCAAAGAGAGACACGAAAAGAATGGAGCGATCAGGGAAGGAGATTAAAGGAAAGGAAGTGAACAAGAAGAGATTCACTTCACACAAAAGGTGCCTGAATTTCAAATAAGCTAAGTCACAAAGTTTTTAGTCGGTCTTGGCAGGCAGGACGTACACACACACACTCACACACACACAGGCTGGCAGAACATCACACTGTGGCTCCTAGATTATCCAGCAGGCATCTGGTGAGGCAGCTAACATGCTCTAGCAGAGCAGGAGGCTAGGCCTTACGTGCGCATGTGTGTGCAGCATCTGTGTGTGTGTGTGTGTGTGAAAGCACGTGTGCCACTGTGCAAGGTATCGTGAGTGTCTGGTGCCTGTTTGTGTGTGTGTCAGGTGTCTGTGGGGACAGCTGCTCACTAAACAGTATTATTGTGTCTAATTGGGGATTACCGAGACGGTGTTTGGCGGCAGAGAGTATTTTGTCTTGCCTGTTGACAGGGTGCACGTGTATGCAGATGTACAGGGAACATGTGGGAGGAAAAGGCACGACGTGATAGGAGCGCAGCGCTAAATCAGCATAGAACTCTTTGAAGAGGCTGCATTTTTTGGAGGAGCTAGTTGTGGCAACTCTTAAAAACTCACTTTTGTTTTGTAAAATCACACATTTACATGCATAAATTATACCTTTTTTGTTTGTTTGTTTGTTTTAATTTGAAATAAGGTGATCTATAAGTGTGCTTCTAGTCCCGTCTCTGCTCGCCGCTCCTCCCCTCGCCTGCGGCGGGAGCAAACCGGAGCTCACCCGCTTTGTTATCGTCCGATTTTTTAAGCTAGTCTACTATACACTGCGCAGTGGCAAGTTCTAACATCGGAGTAATTCGGCCATGCATGTTTCTATCGTTCACAGGTTCCCAGGAAGAAGAGGAAGAGCTACTTGTACAGGATCGCCTAATAGTGGATGCATCAGAATGGTCCCTTTCATTTCTACGATGCTAAGCCCATCCCTGCAAGTCAGGATTAGCTCCTTAGGTTTTCTGACTTCTGTAGATGACCCAGGCCGTGGTTGCTGGATTGTAGGTCCCGCCGACTACTAAATTCGGCCACGATGAGTGTTGTGGTACATAAAAAAATACCACATGGACATGTTAGCAGGTCGACAACATGATTATATTCGGAGGCTGCCAATATTATCGGTCGCACAAAGGCACTCTTTAGTATATTTTAGTAATACGGCTATTGCTTATTTTGAAGGGACAGCACGGTGATATGACCTTATGTTTCTGCTGTCCGAACGGATGATTCTGATAACAAGAAGGAAAAAACAGTCATGACTGGGTAAGAAGGGGTCGGACTTTCAGACGGCTGGAAAAGATCAAGCAGCCCAAGAATGTTTGGAACGGAGACAGTAGATGGACCTTGTGGTCAATCTCCAAATTATTGCCTGCCCCTTCTCACGCCAAGCTCATCGGTTAGCAGTGTCACGGCCCCTTGCGGCACGTCCACACATCCGCACGTCCAACGCATCCACGACACTTTCACGTGACTTAAACAGAGGACGTAGCGCGACATAAATTCCAAAGCACAAAAAATGCAGAGAGGAGTGGAAGTCAGGGTTGATTAGAGGGTCACACACATGACTTGAACTTGTTGTGATGAAAAGATTCATGCATTCTGAACATCTGAATTGTCCATGCTTTCCATCTTGTTGCTTGCCTTTTTGTGGCTTTCTGCAAACAAACCATTAGGCAAATGCTATTTCTTTGGCAAATATAGCTGAGCATCTCCACAGACATCAGTTTATTGGTTCACTGTGAGATTTACCATATGGCACCATGGCATTCCACTTACTTTGATTTAAACATATATATTCTCCACTGCCAGCCCCTGAAAATATCTGCCCTTCCATTCGCCTCACCGTCAATGCAGAATAATAACCTTTCGGAGAACATGGAGCACATCTTTGTGCTCAGACACACACACACATGCAAGAGCACATGCCTACACGCCCCCACACACACTGGGATCCTCACACTCGCCGTCCTATACTCACTCATACAACACTCCCCCAGCAATCGCCGAAACAAATCACTGTGGGAACTGCCTCCATGTCTCCAAACAGCCGATCATCCAGCGCCTGTCCGTCTAAGCTTTGACACACGGCAATGTAAAAATAACATGGCGGCACTTAAAAAGGCACCAGGGGAAAGGAGACGTGGCAGCCGAAAGCACTTCTGTTTATTTCTAATGGGACACCCACGTATGACTGGAATTGGGTATTTGTCACAAATCCATGGGGGGGAAGACATCTGAATTGATTGTATCAACTGCCAAGTACCAAAATATACTCAAAAAAAAAAAAAAGCAATAGTAATAATAAATAATGGCCAAATTAAAGGGGAGAAGGATGGATGAAGGGTTTGACAATAAGGGGGAAATTAGCTTTACAGCAAATTAAAGAATATTGACATGTTATAGCTTTTAATCAAAGTAAAAGCAGTGATATTACACTGTAGAAATACTCCCTGGCTAGTTAAAGTCCTTCATCTTCACAGATGAAGGAATTTTCCTTCCTTGGGTCACTTTGATTATGCTCAGGTTATTTCCATTTTTATCTATTATTACTTCTGTCGAAGGAGCAACTGATTCGATTTTTGGGGTCCAATCCAGATGCAGTCCACGATTTTGGTGGGGGGGCGGTTTTGAATCGTTTCTCAATGTTGTGAGATCAGGTGCCCTGCCTTGGCGGAGGTCGGTGTTCTCTAGTTCAACAGATGTTAGGCTTTGTTTACTTGCCTTTGCTCCATTCTGTGCTTGTTTACCATTTAAAGGGGCACCTACATCTCGCTGTGACCATGATCCGCTGAAGTCAAAGCTACAGAAACCATCGCCTCAGAAAAACGTCTCTCTTTGTAAAGACAGTGCTGACGGCATTGAAGCATTGGTAAGACTTCACGGCAAACATCAAATATCAATACAGTAGTCTATACATTTACCAACTGTCCAACAGTAAGTGGCGCTAAGAGATGACGTTTTTCACAGCGTACACTAATGTAAGCTGAGCCTTATATATACCCTCTTTCAGCGAGACAGACTTGAGGATGACATTTCACACGCTGAAGTGTTTGTCATCTTTGATTCTCCTTGATGCATCAAACTGCAATAAATACTTCTGCTCAAAACGCCCGCAGTCTCCTGAGGCCTAATTGCTTCAGCTCACAGGATTTCCTTCACTTCATTAAAAAAAAAAAAAAAATTCAAAAGTATCATTAGATAAAAGGGTTTTTTTTCGTACGCAAAGTTGATCTTTTGAGAGAGTAAATTGTTTTTACTTCTGTCATGACAAACATTTAGCCCATGCCACATGGTCAGAATGAAATATTGTTTTAGATATCGAGCAATCTAGAAATAATAATGATGATTAGTAAGAAGCTTTGTAATACATTAATTGTAATGATATACAAAAAGTCATTGTGAGAAGAATTCAATTTGATTTTGAAATGCAAGAGGATTTAAGTAGGTGAGTGAATCAAGAAAAAGATTCACTGGGACCAATTCTGGATTTCTGAAAGCATTTTTCCACTGTTCATTTAGTATAATGGCCGATGCATATTTAATTGTAGAACAAAGAAATTAGACGTATGTCATGAGGTTCATTCATCCATTCCCTACCACTAATGCTATGCGGGGTCACGAGGGGAGGCGGAGCCTATCCCAGCGTCACCGGGCGAAGGCAGGGTACACCCTGGACAAGTCATCAGTTCATTGCAGGGCTGACATATAGAAACAAATAACCATTCACACTCACAATCACACCGAAGGGCAGTTTAGCGTGACCAATTATCTGCTCAAACTGTTGCCCCTGCGACCCCGACCGGGATCAGTGGCAATGAGAGGAATGAGGAAGCTTGAGTACACGGAAAGAACCCACACAGACATAGGGAGAACATGCAAACTCTGCACAGAAAGATCCTGACCCGGGAGCTCCACGAATTGCTGGTGTTACGACATTTGAAGATTTTTATAGCACCAATAATATTTGACCTGCTCTTTCATTTTCATATTTCAAAAGCCTGATGTCACACTACTGTGATTACTAACTCAAAGTAAACTTAAATAAATTCATGGCACCAGCGGTCCCTGAAGGCCTCGTGTACTGAAGCTTGACAAGCCTGGTTGCTAATGTTAACATTAGCAGGGAGGCTGAGCTGACCTCTGAGTTAACTGCTGTATGTTGTGCGTTGAGGTGCCAGACTTGATCTACTGGTACAAAAACTTGTAACTGCTTAAATTGCAAAGGTCAGTGCTCTTGTCGACAGACCAATCTCTGGGTTTTTTGATGGTGAATCTTCCATTTTGGCTATTTACGCTAGGCTCTCATGCGCCTCCATCTTCTATACAAAGCTGCTGTGAAACACGAACGGAACGTGACCAGTGACGTAGAGAATCGAGGGGCTGCAGAGAGCGAGATTAATCTTATTTTCATAACGTGTATGTGTACAATCCAAAAAGTTTCAAGGTTCCTCATCTTCTAGGCTAATAACATTTTGAGTACGATATGAAGACGTTGGATTTCATAAAGTGATCATGTTTTTTTTTTTCTTAATCTACATACAATTTTAATCAAGAAAATATCCACTAAGGAAATGCAGTGGAATAAGTCATTTCTACAAAAAAAACAAACACAAAAAAAACATGATGATGATGATGACGAATTCATGTGGGATCATAAGAATTGTTGTCTTTATTGTTTGCATGTTTGACTGACCTCATGCTTACTCATATTTGCCAACTTTCCTCCTCTTTGATGCTGTCCTGGTTGTCACTGGCGACCGAATGAGACATTGTGGCTTTAAAAATTAACATTTCTCTTGGTTCGATCATTGTGGCAACATCTAGGATAATCTGAGTGACGCTCAACAAAGTCACATTATGTCTTCATCTATTCTACTTATATAAACGTGTTGTTACGTGTATACTTACTTTCCACCACTGCTGGCCGTCACATTTTCTGTGCTTTGGAACAAGCCGGTCAAGCTAATTCCCCCCATTCAGTCTTTATGCTAATCTTAGCTAACTGACTGCTGACTCAATCTGTTTAACAATTACACTAAAATGGAATATTTGGAGTCCCTCAGCACACACAGACTGTAATTATGATTTTTTTTTTTTTTTTATCTGTGAGACGATTTGTTACGGTGTGAAAGTTACCTGACCTGAAAAAAATGGGCCAAAGAAAACAGCCTGCGCATGTTTACCTGCGCAGTCTGTCAACAACACGTGATGCACAGCTCAGCGGAAGTGAGGCCATATGGAAAAACGGCAGAGGCTTTTTGCACCTCTTCGCACCTTCTGGTCTTTCCACTGCTCGTATTGCCGCAGGGAGGCAGGGGAAGAGAAGGGGACGGAGAGGAGCTAGAGAGAACAAGTAAAGAACTCTAAATGGCTTTGTGAGGCATGCTGCGTGTAAGGACGCTGCAAGGACGTGAGATATATTGGTGGGTGTGTGCGTGTGTGTTGGGGGAAGTGGTTTAATAAAGGAATTCCTGAGCACAGAGGGAAATAAACAAACCCTGATCGACAAAGACTCGTACGGCATATAACAAGCATCCGCATGAATAAACGTGTAGTTCCTATTTCCTGTTGGAGAGCGAGCGATGTGGATGTTTTTGCGAAAACCTCAGCAACAAGCACCGAGCAGGGTGTGTTGTGTAAACAGCTTTTGTTCCACACAGTGGGGCCGGCATGCTAAACAGCCCTTCGGTAGAGTCTGACAACTTTCTAAATGAAGCTCATTATGTCCTCATTGATTTTTCATATTCCCTCTCAGAGGTAAATACCCCCAAGGTGCTCCTCTCAAACCCTTCCCGCTGCTCCACCCATTCTCTCTCTCTGAGGTACCTTGCCTATCAACCCCTCCATCCATCGTTCTGCAGGTTTTGTATCAGCCCCTCCCCCAATGGCGCCGAGCAGCAGAACACTTAAGGGAGCTGAATGGTTTCCAATTAGCAAAACAAATACCTCCGCTCACTCTCACCCTGTCACATAGTGCCTCCGAGAGCCTGGCCGGCCATTACAGACAATTAGAATTTAATAAGCCCAATATGCTCACTGTACTAATAGAGAGGGAGGGAGGGAGGTGGGGTGTGTGTGTGCCCTCATCATCCCTCTCTCTCTCGCCTCCTCTCCCTCGGTTGCTGTATATTTCTTATTGCTCTAAATCCTCGTAGCTGTCCTGGCAGCTTGTTCCTATTTGAATAGTGTCAGGGCTTTCTGGTGTAATCTCAGCCACCAAACAGCTCCCCCCCCCTCTCTCTCTCTCTCTCTCTCTCTCTCTCTCTCCCTCCACCTACCTCCCTTTGTCACCCTTTTTCACCTCCTTTTTCCTTCTCACTGCCTTCCTTCCCCACTCGCACCTTTCCCTCCGTCGCAGCCATCTCACTGTTCCTATTCATTAATTTATCGCTTCCTTTTCTTTTCTCCACAACCTCCCTCCACCTTTTTTTTTTTTTTTACCCCTTATTTCTCACCTGTCTTGTCTTTCCATAGGAGTCTGGCTCTGTTGCACTCGCAGGTGCTATTTCATTCTATTGTACTTAGCTACACCACCATCTCTATTCTCATTTTACTCTCACTCAAAATTCCCCCTAATTACTTTTTTTTTTTTTTAACTTTTTTCTTTCACTTTTCTGGCCCCTCTTTTCCTCTCTGCTACACTATCACCCCTGTTTCATGCTGTCTTTCATCTCCCCTCCACGCTCAACTTACTACTCTATATCTTCCCGGTCTCTGTGTCTCTGTGTCTCTGTTCCGCCTGTGTAGTGAGGCCTTATGCAATGAGGTGATACAAATGGCATTTTATGGGTCTGTGCAGCACAACCAGGCCGAACACGGGAGGCAATCATAAAAGCCATTGTCTGCTGCGCATGCCACTTTTAATGTGTTCCATCTGATTTAATGCAAGCGAAAGGTGAGGCGGGATGGTGAGGTGAGGCCCCAGAGGTGAGTTTGAGAGGGAGTTGAGAGTGAAGAATGGAGATAAAAGGGATAAACAGACAGGGTTAGAGACGGAGAGCAGGGAAGGAGAGAATAAGAGAGAGGCATGAGAGAGCGCTATCTAGGTCGTAACCGGAGTCCTCACTTCTGGGTGCAAATAATAAGGGGACAGCCGGGCTGATATCTAATTTCTAGGGGAGAAATGGCATTTAGAGCGAGACTGGAAATGGAATGCATGCGGGGAGGGAGGCCAGGGTGAAAAGAGAGCCGAGAGAAAACGAAATATTTAAAAATAAATGCAATATCCAATGTACAAAGTGATTGCATTGCCAGAGGGTGGCAGAGGTGTGAGGATTCTGATGGCCTTTTTTTTGTGTGCTTATAAAGCCGCTTATTTTAAAAAAACAGGCATATTTACATCCAGATGGGGGGCCTGGTAGGAATTACCTAACCCCCATCCTCAACCCAATATGACAGCTGCAATTGCATAAATCTGCCGTTATTGTACAAGATTGGACACATGATTCAAATTTCAGCCACTTTTATTTTTAAAAGTCCATTTCTGTCAGCCTGCACTGGGGGAGAGGTGAGTGGGGGGCGCAGCGGGTTAGTGCTGTTAACAGTAGATTGCAGTACCTCAGCGGTTCAATTACACTTAGTTGGATGAACAGTCCAAGACTGATGAGGTCGCCTCAACATGCTGTATATAGCTCTCGCACGGAGATAAAAACGAGCCTCATCAAACCTCTGTGCTTAATATAGAGTCCGGAACAATGCATCAGACTCATTTGACGGCCCAAATAAATAGCTTTTGTTAGCCACACACACACACACACACACACACACACGTTTATTCCATGCTCTTCTTCTTTGACATCAATTCCCACTTGATCGTTCTCATCTTTCGTCTTTTTCCCTTCTTATTATCATCATCAGTGGCATCATCATTGTAGATACAGCTGACATCGATGATGATGATGATGCTATCGTTCTGTTAGGTCTTAGTTTACATCTGACTTTCAGATGGGACTCAGCCACACATCTTTTACCACAGAACGTGTGTCTAATAAACACACAGAACATAAATACTCTCACAAACACACGTACACACAAATCACATAACACATTTTTTCTTTCCTTGATAACGACTGTAAAACAAATTAATTCAGAGTTTGCTTTTATTTTTTTAATGACCAGGATTTGTCATACATAATCCAAACTATACACCTTGGACCTTTGCAGTACTGAAAATGAAATAGCTGTGGCTAAACCAATGAACTGAAAACATGAAACATTGAATTTGAAATGACATTGACAGGGAAACTGTGCAATACACATATCGCAGAGGCTTGGAGGTCTTAATAAGGTCAGTATTGGCAACGGTATCGACCCGGTGGATCGGATCAAAAGCTCTCTACCTCTTACTTGCCATTAAGTTTCATGCGTGAACTAGGTTTTCCTTTACTGCCCTAAAGATTAGCAACAGGAGTTTGTGGTGAATGTTGATCTTTAAAGTGCAGTTCATGTAGTTTTTGCTATTCAGTTGTGCTGTGGATCATGTTCACATTGCGAGAAAGGAGTTGCGGTCGGAAATTGCAGGATTCTAAGCAACTGCTGGGCCACTTCTCCTTTGAGGATTGCATGAATATGTTGTTTGGATGGGGCGTGACGACTCTGTATTTTTGCATGAGGAAACTTTACGCAGCTCCACTCCAATATCTCTTGATGACTACTTCCTCATTTAAATTTATTCCCAGTGGTGCACATAAGCCAATTGGACTGCAATCCAAATGAATATCTGATGTTTAGGATTTAATAGACTTTCAGGCTCAGTGCTGACACAGAAGCACATTAGTTAATGTAAAGTTGTGTAATGTAAAGCTTAATGTGACAGTGTTTAGAGCCAACCACATTCCATGTTTGTGCATTTCATTAACATCTACATTTTTCATAGTTACTGCTATTTTAATGTATTCTTGCTCCGGCCACTCCTTTCTGTTCTAGTTAAGACCTACAATATATCACCAAAAACTCACACAGTCGAATACATTACGCAGAAATTTGTTCTGTACCACTGCCTGTAAAAAATGGCTGCAGGCTAGTGGTTGATCTGGCTTGGCTTGTGTGGCCACAGTGATGAGTGCTTTTGGCCAACCCTTGTCTCTCAGCCTAATAGCTATATACACCCTTGAAGCAGTCCTGTGATTGTCAATGAGTGGTTTAGCTTCCAAGAACCATGAGATAATTAGCTTGCCCTCTCTGCCTGTCAGCCTTGGCCGGATCTCCACTGTTTCTCTCTCACAGTTTTAATACTGTCTTTTTTGTTGATGTGAAAAAAAAAAGAGGCATTTTTCTGAGATTTTTTCTAAATTGTCTGAGTCTAGGATGGTGAATACTGATTACTGTTGAGATTCAGCAATCGCATAAGGCACTTTGTCACTGACGCACACATCATGTGTGCTTTCAAAGGATTTCTCCCTTCATTGGGCCCAACTGTGGTTGAGGAAAACCCACTCCAGTATTGTTAGAAATTAGTTCCATAGTAGATGATCCTGCATGTCAGATTTTTGGCCAGAGCAGCAGCAGTCGTGTGTCCTTTGAAGCAAGGTGGAAAATAAGAATGTTGAATTCAAGCTTGTGTTTGGCACCCCAATGTCATGCGCCACTGGGTCGTACATCCAGATACAAAATAACCTTTAGTGTCTGTACGAAATTTGCAAAGCCTTTCTGTCATAAAACTGCACTTAGGTTGAAGGAGAAAGGTTTTAGAAAAAATCTGAGATGTTTGGTTCCATATGCCATGAAAACTTTGGTCGCTTAGGTAAACATTCTCTATTGAACTCACCACTGATCTCAAGCCTCCGTCCTTCTTGCAGCATTCTTGTTTTCTACACTGGGTTGGGTTGTGTCAAATCATCCTCATCCTGGCTTGTCCAGCATGAACATTTTGACATACCCAGACATGGTGTCCCTTCAAAAGTAATGTGCCATCTCTTTCCTGCAGCACAGCAAGTCCTTTGACATTGTGGCCTATGTGCTAAGCCCCCCCGTTTAATGTCCCGGGCTGACGCACAAAGGCTTGAACCCTGTGTGTGGGTGTCATCCTGACGCACAAAGTCTACATTACTTTGGTCAAATTATAGCACGAAACCAGTAATGATAGGTCTGTGGGTTCCCGTGGGATGCGCACTCTGCTCTCCTGAATGACGGTTGTGTGTGTGTGATCATCAACTCAACTTCAACCTCCACACATCTCGGCACTTTCCCACTCTTGACTGTACGTTGTAGTACGTCATCTGTTGAAGTAGCGAATGACTCTAGAATAACCCCCTTTCACCTTTGCCTGGCACCAAATGATTTAAATTGTAGATCTAGATACTAAATAGAGAGTTTTAACAAATCGCTGATAATTGACAACTTGGAGACAAGTATGGGCTGGTTTTGTAGTTGGTCTGATTGTTTCACGTTGACTTGGATGGGTTTTAACCTTTATCAGCACTATAGGTAGCAAGTGCTGATACTGTGTAAAGCAAGGATTTTTCTCTAAAGAAAAGGTGCCACAATCAATTATTTTTTGCTGTACCGCTCTAGTCTTACGAAGGAGTTTTGTAAAATATCTGAGATGGACATCTGATCATACAGGATACACCTCATTAGAAGATCAGTATCTACCATGCAAAAGAATTTTCCTTCATTTTGCAGTTACGATAAAAGGTCAATTTGAATTTTCAATGACAATAATGAACAGTCAGGATAAGACGTTGGACAAGATCTTTATCAGTCTTAGAGTGAAGGTATCTAGTTGGGTTGTGTGAAAAGTTTGAACAGTTATGAGCATTCTTGACCCAGACAAGGGACAAAATGTCCAACTGTGTCAGCCTCACCTTGTCCCAATCATACCTTCCATTGATGTTCGTCTCAGAAGTGCTCCCAATAACTCTTGGTCACAGAAATATCTTGGCAGAGACTGAGGAGTATCTGATTTAGTCTTTGGTGAAATAACCATTTTGCGTTCAAAGTTCTTCTGTTCTGCTGATGTAAGCTATTTTCCTAATTCCCACTCTCCCCCGTGTAATCACGGCATGTAAATCAAAAAGAGAAAGAAAGCACTAATTTAAATCTGCTCAAAGAGTTTTGGTCCGCATGGGGACTTAATAAGGTGGAGTGTCTTGCTGTGATGAGATTGTAAAAGCAGATTAATCTCTTCTTTAAAAGATTTTGACATTAAAACCTAAACTTGGAGGCAGATGATTAATAGAGTATGAAATAAAGGAGTCCTATTTATTTGCAATGAAAACCAGAGTTACCCCATTCAAACACATACACATGGCAGTGCTTACCATGCCTGAGGTACAACCTCACTCAGGTGTCTACGAGCTCTATGTCTCTGACACTTTGATTATCATTTCTGTATTCCCAACTGGATTCGTAGAGATTTTTCATAGAGGTTTTAGAATTAAACCCAAGGTCATCTTCACTTGTCAGGAACTTGTCTGGCAACTTTCAGGCACTTATAAGCCAGTGCCTCAACAGAAAGGGATTTTGCTTTCAAAGATGCATGCCAAGTAGGGTTCATCAACCCAACAATGAATTTATTCATCTATTTATTTACATTTTCTTAAGTGAGCTCTTTAAACTCTCTTTTCAATTAGGAGATTATCTTAAGAGTGTATTTATTCAAAATGATTCACAAGTAATCCATTCGACTAAAAACTGTCCTCAAGAAGCAAATTGGGGATTAGTTAGATGCGACTGATTCACACTAAATAGTTTTCTGTTTTTCTTCATTTATTTGTTCATTACCTCGGCTGAGGAGGCTATGTTTTGCAGTCTGTGAGTTTGCATCTATGTTTGTTTCTTAGCAACTTCACACAAAATTGACTAATGGATTTGCATGATAATTTTACCAGAGGTCAAATCTCGACCAAGTTCAATCCGATTCTATGCCAGGGGCATTCTGGGTCAAGATAGGGTTCCAGGAATATTTTAAAAGATGATTCTTTAACAATGGAAGAAAGGGTGCTTTTGGTTTTTTTTTTCTTCACATTTTGGCTTATTAGGTTTCAATGTGGTGAAAAGCCACCACAATTTTGTAGCTGTAGCTGAGGCACTGCACTTTCAACAGTGTGTCCTTGACCATTCCAGAGAGATTTTGAGAAGTAGGCAACACATACTTGAGCCAGTATTTCATTGTATGTAAAAATGGATTTAAATGCTTTTAAAATGTTAATATATGATAAATATGACATTTGGATGAACAATATTAGAATATCCACATCCTCCGTTGAGGAATTTCAATCCTATTTGTGAATAACTTTGGAAGTGCTGCATATATCAGCACTAATCAAATTCTGCATGTTTTGAGCATCAAAGAATTTAAATATCACATTTTGTTTTATTGTGTTGGAGGCATTCAAAGTGATTAACATTCTGCTGGAACGTTCATTTTTGATTTCCAATATTGGATTCCTCTTGTTTATCACATAAGCTCTGCACTGTTTCCATGGTTTGTATCTGTAGGAATCCTACATTCAGTGTTAGTCGTGTTAGACAAGTCAAACGTGACATTGTGGCCATGCAGTGCTTCTGAGGTTGTTGTGCTAATTGCTGATGTCAACACACATGATTAACATGACGCGATTAATTATGACAATGTTGACATTTGGTAGTTGTAATATTTGTCATGCTTACCCACTTAGTTTAGCAGGTTTACATTTACTAATTGGAATTCAGATTTAGGTTAAATTTGTTTGTAAATGTACAACGTATTCACAAATTGTACTTTTTGATAATGCAAGCAACTTTGATATACATACAGCCATTAAAGAGGCATTAAAAAACAATTTATAGCAATACGGAATCTTTTTCCAGGGTATTCCTGTTTGTTCGGTGGATAGATTTGGCCGGCCGCTGACCCAACACAAAAGGTTCCAATGGAAACCCAAAGCATCAGTATTTCACATTCTAGAAATAAGAAAAACAAACAGTTATGCAACATAATTTGCTTTTAAATAGAGGTTGAGAGTATTTTGGTCTGGACCCAAGGTTGTACTAAATGTTATTAAGAAGCCAAAATGAGGCCATACGGTAAAAATCTCTACAAGTTTCCTGACAATGCATCCAATACTCATTGAGACTCTCTAGTCTGGTCCAAACTGGTAAAACAGCCAACGCTGGCATGCATGCTGCTACACTGCGGACTGCAACTAGCTGAAAATCTCTCATCTCTTACCATCTGGTCGCAAATCCCACTCCAAAACCTACAGTATCCATGACACAGGCCTCGTCTAGAGTCGGTGCTTGATTCCGCCATTCAGACTTCTGCAAAAAAACGTAATGGACTCTGCAAAAGTGAACCCAGTCACTCCGTAGGTTAGAAGGCTGATTCTGATGTAATGAAAACAATAGATAAACAACTTCAGGTGATTTGTTGAAAAAAATGATTCCTTTTTGTACCATTAAAGTTCCCAAAACATTTGGTTTAAGACTTTCTTTCTGGACTTGTGAACTATTGAAAAGACTCTTGTTCTGTTCTCAAGCATAAGTGCCACAAAGTCAGCACAGGTTTACTTGTCCAAAACAGACACTGTATGTTCAGCATTTTTTTTTTTTCTTTTCTCTATTACTGCATCTGGAGTTGAACCTGCCCCTAAAGGCCTTCACACCTATCCTACTACAAGCCTGATGCGCTCTTCTCAAGTTTGCCACGGTCCCCCCCCGCCCCCCGTTGACAAAATATACAACATGAGCATCCAGCGCCTGTAGGCAGAATTTAAAGCGACTGCGATCTCAGCTAAACGTCTGAGATTACAGACAAATTTGAAAAACTGACTGAATTTCAGTGGAAATTAATTCTGAACTAAAGTTTTGGAAGCTCAATAAATCCTCCCACAAGAGCATCTGCTACTTCCCTTGGCCATGCAAGACTGTACTTTCCCTTTTAATGTGGAAAATTACACAATTTTCCTTTCAAATTCTTAGTGTTTGACACCCGAATGGATGAATGAGGTGCTGTTAATACTGTTGCACCTTCTGGGAAAAAAAATAATCGATATTGTCCTTCATTGTACCGAATCATTTATGGGTTTAACTGGATCACTGTGTCAAGTGAATAAGCATCTGTGTCTGTGATCCACAATGAAAACATAAAAGAATAACTACATCAAGTAATGATCTCATATGCATGGATTTACACTGTACTCCCATTCTTCAAAGCGAAAATATCAACATTATTGAACTCCTCACTATGATCACTGTTTACAAAGCCAGCACAAGATGAAAGTGGCTTGTGTTCATCTGTGATAGCGAGAAGAAAAGGAGAGATACAATGGAGTGGGAAAGAGGAGGGCATGAGCATGCTATTCTTGGAGAGAAAATGGGAAAATAGAAAGCAAGAAACAACAGCGAAATGGTCGGAGGAGACAGGGAAATCACTGCAGAGGTGCTTACACCACCCCTGTAATCATTTTTAAGATATTAAATTTGGATTAACAACAATGGCTGAATTACATTACCAGCTGCCAAGGAAATTATTTTCACCTCACTAATGAAATTCATGAAATGATGTCTGCCGCGATTCTCGCCTCAGCATAGACTCACTCCTACTTCCCACTCGCGCACACACATTCACGTACATGTGAACCCAATGGGGTTGATTAGGAAGTAATAGTGGAGGTGGTACCATGTCATTCATCGCTGTATGAAATGCAGTGTCTCTGATTAAATATGGAAATGCAGTATGTCACTTGTTAAGTGTAAATAGATAAAAGTATAGGTTAAAGAAGTTAGCCTGGGCATACATCCAGGGAACCACTGTAGTAACATGCTGTTAACAAGAGAGGGAGAAGCATGTAGGTCATTGTACGGAGTCAAAAGCTTTTGAGCAGCAACGGAAGTAGAAGGAAGAACTAATGCATAAGTGTGCGTGTGTATCAAGTATTCAACTCCTTTCAATACAAGGCACTCTGGCACAATCCACATGCACACAGATGTAATAAAGTCTAATTGAATGAGCCCACAGTGGTGTGTCTCCCTCTCTCCCTGAGATGAGCCCTCGCTCGGCTTCCTCATACTGCGACGCGGTGAATTATTTCATGAATCGCCGACTTCTCTGCGGAGCGTTCACCGTAATGTTGTGAAACGTTAGGACACCTCTCCCTGCGCACTTTTCTCCTCCGGCCCCGCTCCGACCCCGCAGGTCCTGCGGTGTGATCGAATGAGACAGGCCCGCAGATGTGGGGCGCGCACAGGTGTGTGGCCCCCGGAATGTGCATGAGCATTATTTATCAGATTATATTTGCTTTTTTTGCCGTAAATAGACATTCATGTCTGCTGTGTGTGGCCTTATATGTGTGTGTGTGTGTGTGTGTGTGTGTGTGTGTGTGTGCGCGCGTGTCTGATTGCGGCGTGACCGTAATCCCCGTGATTCCGCCAGCCAGCGCCAGTCACGGTCAGTTAACAGGGACCATCCCTGATGCCAGTAGCCCAACACAGGAAAACTAAATCAGGCTGACACACTCCTGGCAGACCCTGCACCAGCACCAAATTGTTTGTGACACTATCAAACGCATCCCATTGGGTCTCCAACAGTAAGCCAGTTCCCCTGACCTCTCTCTCTCCCTCTCTAGTGCAAGTTCCACGGCAGAAGGACAAGAAATACTTGGGTTGGTGCAAAGTTTTGAGTATTTCTTCTATGTGTGAAATAGGATTAGAAATAAATCAATAAATAAATGGGGTTTTTTAAAAAAATGATTTAAACGAATAAGGCTTAAGAGACGCAGGGGCCATGGAAGCAGAAAGCACCTAGTAATTTAAGAGAAGATTTTAATGAAAGTCAAAGCCTTAAGATCTACAAACGGAAAACACTATTTATCTTTCTTTTAATGCGCCTTAAGGAATGTAAAATAAGCAGAGTTCTGTTGGGACATCTAGAAGTGAATCAAACTCTAAAGCTCTGCTCACAGAGGGTCCTTAGGCCTTAAAATCCAGTCAAAGAGAGCCCTGATCTCTCTCCCTTTGTGTTTTTTTTTGAAAGGTTCTCTGATATTCACTCATTGATTGTGTGCTTAAAGGTTCGGGGAGTTGTTTTTCTGTGTTAAGACTCTAATTCCCTATAACTCCAAACAATTAAAAGTAGAAGTAGAATGGAAACCAAGTGCCAATAGTCCCTGTAAAAGTCCATCCTCGCTGGAGATAGTAAATTACACTGACACGACTGCATGTTACAGTTATGTGTGTGCAATATAATAATGATCGGACATTAATACACTGATAAAACCAAATACTTTAACATTTACATTTCTGCGTAAGTAAATGAGAGGAATCAGAGCTCCGTTCTCATTCATTACATTCAACATTATGTCTCCTGCCGTGGAGAGCACTGGTAGCTCATCAACACGGTAAGAAGGCATAGGGTTTCTCAGGTAACACTGACTCAGCACAGTGGTTTTCTTTACTCTAGAGCTGTTTTAACTCTGTTAATTCAGCAGTTACTGTAGGTCGGGTGGTTTCTTCTCTCTTACTGTTGCCCACTGCTGTGGTTGGTTGTGTTTAAGTGACAACACAGGAAGTACTCACCAACGTAAGCCGTTTGACAGAGGTAATAATTCATGTTAGCTGTGCTAACCTTCACATTGTGGGGTCATTGATTCATCTGATCAAGGGATACTTATAGCACGAGAAACTTTCATACTGTACGTTAGCGCGTGTGACCCCACCCCCCCGACCAGTAATGGACAGACACAAAACCAAATGTAGTTTAATCGACTTGCCAAATTAAGTGACGGCTAATTACATAGCGGTCATGCGAGTGAAGCGAAAAAGGCAAATGAACTGACATATGACACACGGTTCATCATTAGCCTACAGTCTGACGCAAAGTCCGTGACCCTCAATTAATGTGTATATGATGTGTGAATGAGCAGGTAAATGTCATGGTGGGAATCGGAAGGTCAGCGACTCAGTTCTAGGGCAGATCAACCAGAATATTACATTTAATCATCAGTTATAAAGGATGCCTCCAAAATGAGTCCTTGTGCATGAATCCACTGACACATTTTAATTTGTGTTTTGATGCTCTATGGGTAAACAATAGTATAGAAACATTGGTTTATTTAGCTTCTTATTTATACAAAAAATAATATTAATAATGATAATAGTAATAATAAATCAAAGTGGGATTCGAAACTCTTGGAGACTGTTTTTGAATTGGATTTACAATTCCAAGGTCCGAACCTCTGTTTCATCAACCTCCTTCTTTCAACCCATGCTGCTCAGCTTTTGCACTCAAGTATTGTCCTGATTTACAATACGCATCTTGCACATGTACCACAGTAGGTGTGCAAGATGGTCTTAAGTGCAAGCTGCCAGTTTCGCGAAGAGTCAGGGTCAGTGCCCGTTTTGATTAACCCATGAAAAATGGTAAACACCGGGGAGTGTTGTTTATTTCTGCCTCATACTGGCCTGGGATGTTGTGTTCCATTCTGCAGAGATGGCAGTTATGTGCGCTACCAATACCAAGGACATCCATTCATGCATTCTACCTTGGACTGTATGTAAGGAATGCAACTGATTGTGGCACAGTTTGAATGACACCCCTCTTGGTCGGATTGGTGAAAAGATACATATAGCCATATTTTAAGCAAAACTAGTGGAAAAAAATATGAATTAACACATTAGTTTCTCTTTAAATGTATAATATTTAACATAGCTGATTACTGAGTTTTATTTCCACCTCATTAAATATGGACACTATCGATTTTTCAGGCAGTCAGATACACTCACTTAGGCTTGGTAGCCGGACAGTCTACAAACCCAAAGCGTCAGCATTCTTGATGACCCAGGAATAAAATTATCTCACAAATAATTCCTTAAATTTATTTTATTTTTCAAGTTATCACTATTACTATAATTGATATTGTCCATAAAAATCTACTATCCAAGAGTAATTCAGTAATTGTAAAAAAAAAACAAAAAAAAAAAAACAACCTTGGGTGTATTGAGACAACTCAGCTGATGTATTAATTGTTAATGTATGTTAATGTATATTAATGTATTAATTAAGACTTTGCGCGGGCAAATATCCCATAAACTGTTTAATATGAAATCAAACCAGTTTTTGGATCAAATGCATCGCCTCCATCTACATATTCTGTGTAATTTATAATTTAATCTCAATGCAATGCACCACATTTTAGTTTCACATAACAGGTTGATCCTGACATGCTGGGTCATCTTGTTAGATACTTCCACCACCCCAATTTCTTTGAAGGCAGACTTTCTAACTCTTTATACTTTATGTCACAATCTGTGTACATCATCTTACATTCTTTCCTCAATTATATTTGCACCTACATTTGTGAAAAAACCTGGCATTGATGACAATAAATATGTGAAAGCACAGACTGGTGAAAAGCAAAGAATGTATGTAAGACATGAATGTAAGACACTGACTTATTATTGGTGTTGTTGTTGTTATTCAGACCTATTGTATCAACTTGTGTTTACTGTATCCTGGAGTTCTGACAAATTAATTAAAAATAATTGTCTATTTTTCTCCCCAAAGAAAGAGAGTTTGTCTTTTTTTTAATAAAGAAAACTAACAAATTCATTAACATTGGTTTAATTTGATCATGTGGAATGCTTAAGGAAACATTGAAAATAAGGGGTGCCACGACTCACTGCATCAAAGTGTGTTAGTGTTGCACCAAATTAAATGAATTTAGCTTGACATTAAAACAAAAGCTGCAGGATGGACTTCAAACAAAATTTGATGGGACAACAGGGAATGATCCCCAGAAGGATCCATACAATTTTGTTGTGGATCCGTATAGAGGAGTCAATCCAGGAATTCTAATTGAAGGAGACATAAATGTATGTGATTGTTTACAATTGCAATGCCATAACAATTCCTTTTCACAATTCTTTATCACTCTGTAAGTAGCTCTGGCTTGCTACATTTACAGCTATATGTATCCTACATTTCACACTTCTAACTATGGATGACTGGACTGAGCAGTGGACTGTATATGTCCAAGGGAAAGGAAAAGTCACCTGGTGCTGAAGTGCAGAGAAAAACTAAAAAAGAAAAGAAAAGAAAAAAAGCTCTAGACGAACTGGAAGCAAAAGGCTCCTGGAACTTCTCACTCACAGGTCTGACACCCAGACAGGACTGGGTCAAAAGCTAAAGCTAAATGATGTTCTGTGGTCTTCCACACATCACGAAGGTCACACAGATCTGCAGGGTCAAAGACTAAAAACAAGGTCCAAATGAAACAAACATCCTCCAAAGAAATGCTGAGTTTTGTAGGCGCTGTCTCGAAAACGTTTATTTCACAATTTTCATTCTTTGTAGAGTTTCCTGTCAAGTTAACAACTGCAGCTTTTAATTGTGTTGCTGAAATGTAGATAAAAAAAAAGTCATGGCTCATACAGCTTGCACTTCCAAGTAATCTAAATGCAAATACAGCCCAGGGGACTAGTAAAGGTGGAGTAAAACGTTCACGCTAGGCTCATACAGCTTGCACTTCCAAGTAATCTAAATGCAAATATAACCCAGGGGACTAGTAAAGGTGGAGTAAAACGTTCACGCTGGTGCAAGTCTTTAAATCAGACCTAAGTCAGCAACAACCTAAATCAGTTTTGGTGGGTTGGATGCTGCGTGCATACGCACGGTTTTGAATAAACTCTGTGGCTAGAGTTCATTAGATCATTAGTCTAAGTCCTCATCTAGTTCATAGCTTGGTGGATGCAGCCATCCGGGCCATGATGGTCTTAAGTGAATGGTCAACACAGTGGACAGCACCCACTTGTTAGCATAGTCTCAGTAAAGTTAGTTGGCATTTACTGTAAGTCTCTAAGGTGCAGTCAAAGATATTTTGGCTTCATGTTTGCACAATGGGAGCAAGTCTTTAATGTGTCTGTTTGCTGTGACACAATCAAAATATGTGATGACCTGTTGTGGGCTATTGTCTACTTATACTAAATAATAGATATGGCTAAATAATGTATTATGTATGTGCATTATATAAGATGGATGGATGTATAAGCATATTTGGTGTAATTACTTGTGATAGTGCTCACCTGATGGCTCATGCTCGCCCCATGGTTTTCTGCATGCTCAACGTGTGGTATTGCGGCGTAGACAGCCCCGTTCAGCTTGGTTTGTTATGACCGCAGGCCACAACAAAGGAGGGAGATATACGTGGAGCAAGCAAGGATTAAAACGATGTTTATGGATGTAATAAATGTGTATCGTGTAAAAATGATGACTATGAGGTGAGAACATTTTAATCAGTGATATGTGCAGGCATATGGATGCAATGATCCATATGTTATGCATGTGGTGAGTGCAAAATAAAGAAGAATTACAGGGCAAGGTGCTGCTGGACGGTCTGCTGTCAGGCGACCTGGCCTTTGAGCAGAGGCTTTAGCACTGGGAGTACTGGCCAAGTACTGTACTCCCAGTTGACCCAATTTCCCTGACTCCACCCAGCGAAGAACCTTAAAGGACAAAACACAGGCAGTGAGTAGGCTGTGCAGCGCTCACAGGTGTGTGTTAAGGACATAGACAGCTGTGTCAGGGTGGATTCCCCTTCATGCAGCGCTAACTCTTCTATTGGGCCCTGTTTCTCTCGTGCCACTCGCTGAACAGGGTTTGGGATGTACAAGGGCAGTTTGCCAGCCTTAGATAAGCTCATATCAATGTCTGACTGGTTAGGCAGGGCTACATTCATGCAAATGCTAAGTGAGTGATACCATGATCAAATTGGGGGAGTAATACCCGTAGTCCAGTGGAGAGGGGTCTCCCGTTGGTATTAGAATAAGGGTTACAATGCCTAACCTGACATTCATTTCAACTTCATTTAGCAGCTTGTGAGTGGGTAGACCATACATAAAAAGAAAATAAACAAAATAAGTTAATGGGGCAGTGATATTTCATACTTGGCTCCAGAATCATCAAATTCGTGTGAACTGAAGTCAAAATTAATTCATCTTCCGCTCCCCCCAAAAAACTGAACATCTTAATGCCAGCCCAGAGGTGGTTATCTAAAGGTCAGCCGTCCCTCCTTTCATTCCTCGCTCCATCATCCCGAGTTTTCCAGTTACTACAACGGCAAAGAGCCGGAGCTGCCTCGAACTGCCTATCACTACTCCCCATCAGCCGCCTGCCTTTCAGAAACAAGGGTTCTTGCCTGAGAAATGAAGTATGGATTTCTAATTTAGGTGGATGGTTGGAGATGTGGGTCAAAGTTGCATTTATTTCAAGGCGCCTCGCCCCACCATGCCTTCGATCACCCTTTGGTGGCGAAATACATATTGAGCCGAGCTTATAATGGATGAGGGGGCCACTGACGATCGGGTTAGATGAGAGGTTCTGCATTATGTATTAGCTTTATCCCGTGAATGAGTGGCTGTGGGGATAACGACTATCTGATGTTCGTCGTTTCTTTGGGTCCCAATGTGCTTCACGGAATGGTTGCTACACAAACTGTGCATTTCCCAGGCTGAGAGGCAGAGGGCCAGGAGCCGAGAGGAGGAGCAAGAGAGAGACTGATTTACAGACAGAACGTGACAGTTCCGGTGGGAGACTTATGGAAAACGATGCACGCTTCTAAAAAGCTAAAATTCACTCAGTATCCACTCTAATTGCCAAGGCAGCACCGCGTTCTTTTAAATTCCTTTCTTCAGTGTCCCCATGCACATATCAGCTGCAGTAGTCGTCCGTGACTGTCAGCTTATTTCCCACCGCAGACATGCGTGATCTGCCTGAGAGGTGTTCTCACACCTGCTTCGTTCAGGAGCGGAGGTCAATTCCGAAGACCTCTCTCTTTCTGGTACTAAATTTAGCTCACTGGCATGTGTGAAAGTTTACATCCTCCAGGAATTTTAAGTTTGTTTTTTTTGTTGTTGCTTTTCCGAGACAAAGGTCACAAAGACTGGGGAAAAGCGGATGGCGTTCACATTTGAACAAGGTTTGTGTTCGAGCATTTTGCGTACAGTGACCTTGAAAGAAGAAAAAAATATCAAGATCATCCTTCTTGCTTTTTAATTTCAGTGTGAAAAAAAGGAAAAGGGATGAGAAAGGACAAAAGTGTCTTGTGGGAATTCTTTTGGACATAAATGCTTATTTTCATTTTCTTTTTGTTATGCACAGTTTTGTATAGCAACTGTTGTTTTTAATCATAATTATAATTTTAACTGATAGGTAGTTCAGGAAAAATGACAAAAAACAGCATTGGTTTTTATGACAGTCAAGCAGTAACGTATTGATGGTTCTTCGCGGAAAACCCGGTGGTTAAGAGAGGGAGCTTGGAGGTGAATTAACGGTCATCTTTCCGCCAACTGTGGGATCACTCAAGAGAACGAATGTTGGTCCTTTAAACCTAGTGTGTCAAAGTCAGAGAGTAGGCTACTGAGCTTCAATATCCAACCATTTATTCTGTTGCTTAAGCTGACCTAGTTATCATTGCAGACAGACATTCATTTTGCGTCAACAATATTTGGCAATTCAGCGCATCAGATCTTGTCAAAGGCTCATTTCCCCATTGCCTCCACACTTAAGGGCTGCTCACAAAATGTGTGTGCATGGTATATGAGCAGCCGCTGATAAGAAGCACAATAGTTTAGGCGTAAGAGAGAGCCTTTGCCTCCTTATCTGAATGTTTCAACAAAGGCAGCAGCCAGTAATACAATACTCTTAGGCCCGCCGTCGAGTGTCGACGTACATTTAAAAATGTTGCTTTAAGCTGGTTTTGAGAAGATGGAGAAGGAGACATTCGAGCTCATCTTCAATCGGTGATTTATCTGGTGTCACGGGAGTCAGGCTGTTACCCCAGGCTCGTTCTGCTGTTGCAAAACCAGCATCAGGGTCTATGACAAATTGTTTGTGAAATGAAAAGCAGGCCATAATGAAAAAGTCATACAAATTGCTGAGGAGCTGGAAGAGGAAAGATTTATCTGGTGCATTATGGAGTTGGGGTACAGCCATAAGGAGTCATTACTGCTGTACAATAACAACATGCTTACGTTTATAATGAACAATACAAAGAGATTTTTTTTCCCGGATACTGCCTAATACAGTTAATGAAAATAATACAACCTAATCGTGAGTTATCCTAGAAAATATGTTAGCGATGCTAATGCTTGTGTGATATATTCAGTAATGTACATTTAATGTCAAATAACATCATATCAGAGTATCAGGACAAGTGTCCTTTCTTCTCTGTACTCTCTCTCTCTCTCTCTCTCACACACACACACACACACACACACTGACACACACAGGAACACCTCCAAACCCACAAAAGGACACATTATCTTGAGGCGATGGATCATGTAAATGGCATTTTGTCTACATTATGAGAATGTGGAAGATGTTTTTCTGCATGGCTGAGGCGCTTACCAAGCGGGACTGTCTGTACCACCAACTCAATATATTTCATCTTCAGAGATGAGAGGCTGGAGAGGGTGAATATTTCAGTAAGTCTGTCCGTGTGTTTTCGTGTGAGCCGTGGGATCTGCGTGCGGCGTGGGAAATAAAACAGCTTCTTACTAACCTCATTTACCTCTGAACTCAAAGAACCAGTAACTGTGCTGAAGTGCAAGACAGTAGCGCCTACTTACAAATAGGATTCAGGAATTTTGCCAACTCATTTTACTGTCAATCAAATGACTGAAAAGTGTCTGAAGTCAACAGTTTATACAGTTTTACAGGGAGTTCACCTTCACTGTGTTTGTGAGAGGATGGAAAAGTTTGAGTATCTTTTATTTTCCTGGGAGATACGCCTCCGTCTTTTTTTTTTTTGTATATATCTACATTTGCACGGGGATTTAATGCACCTGCAATATAAAGTTAACACAAGGGATGGAGGCAAGGAAGTACCAAGAGTAGTGGAGGTCGGACAACTTTAACCCAGAAGACGAGGTCATGTCCCATTTGACATCAAGCATCACCAATTGTTTGTTTCCTAAACTGAACTGCACAGTTGTATGCTTCAGGTTAACAGATCCCTGCCACTGACAAGATTTTCCAGCAGTCATCCTTTTTCACTGTTATACTATAAGGGGCTCTGTGACTTATCCTGCACAATAGTACAGCCCGTCTGGGTGAAATACCCAGCGAAGAAGACACTGCTGGGGAAATAAAACACACAAAGAACAACCTACAGATGGAGAAATGTGTTGCTTGAAAATGATTCTCATTTCTCACCTTTCCAACCACCAACTCAGGCAGAGAAGGAGTTGATCTAAGACTAAACTGTTAAAATATCTTGCAAATGTATCGTGAGCAAAAACTACTTACTTGATCATTTCGCCAGAGTTTGATAGTTTCATGTTCTAATTTGAATTTCGAGGTTCCCCAAAAGTGAATTAGGACATTCTCTACGCAGCGACGTTGAGCACTTGAGCGATAGTTCTGACAGGCCGTGGAAGTTAAGCTCAGCCCACATCAGCTGATCTTAAACCAGCCTAAATCAGCTGGCATTATTGGAAACCATCTCTATTTAAACTGCTGTAGCCCGCTCAGACGTGCTGCTTTCTCTGCAAGCTGTTTGACCCACCTGCGTCCCGTTGCCTGCATGGTGTGTATATGTCTCATCGAAGTCATCTCTGTGGTCACTTTGTTCCTCGACGTCTGCTGTAGGCATTTCACGTTCGACACTTGAAAGACTCTCCCCTGCTTAAGGCTTTCCAGGTGTGCTCATGCCAAGACAGGGGCATCCCAGAACACCATTCCGCCAAATTTGTGCAGTCATTTTTTTGCCCTGCAGTAAATCGATTTGTGCCTGAAGTGGTCCTGACTGAAATAAGATTTTAACAAAAACCCAATATGCGTGTGTAGCCTACAGTTAGTAATACAACAGAAACTGCATGCACATGTCCCAGAATGTGAGTACATAAACAAGGAGACAAGAATTCATGAGAGCATCACTTAAAAAGACAGCGGCTGTTAAATGAATAATTGCCTGACAAAATCACATCTTTGATGAAATCAAGAACTAATAAAACATGGTGATGAGTTAAACTTAATATTCACCCACAAAACATCACATATCTGAAAGAATTTAGTTCATCATTTATCAGAATCCGCAACAAAATCTGCTCCACGAATTAAAAAAAAACAACATTCAGCATATGGAAGAAAGTAAACAACTAAACCAACTAAACCTCGAAAGATGAGTCAGAGATGAATTAGATTTCAATGAGGGCTTAAATTAATATTTCCAACCTGCACTGCAGCTACAACCATCGGGATGAGCTGCAAAAAGCTATGAGTCATATCAATGGAGTTCTGAAAACAGTGATGTTTGACATCACTAGAATTGTTTTTTTTACTGCGCAAAACAAATGTTCAGAAAATGTGAGATGGGTGGGAAAGAAAGACAGAAAGGATCCCATGTTATCGACTCGCAAGCCTTCAAATATTCAAGTCTGCTGTGCGATTATAGAGTTGGATGTATGAGGATTAAGAGGGCCAACATAGTTCCCGCAGGCCAGCGAGCAGTTTTGGTAGATTCTTCACTCGAATTTAACATACGGGAACCAAACCAGAAACCTCCCGGTCTCAAATTCACATCTCTAACCCCTTGTCCCATACACACCACAGCCATATGACGGTATTAGTATTTATTTAGGCAGCTTAGTAGCATTTTAGAATTTGTCTTACGATGAAAATGCTTATTTACTTTTTAGTCACATTTTGTCTCATCATTTGAGAACGAGTGGAAGCAAATGAAGAAGTGACAGTTAGACGCTGGTTCGCAGTCTAGCAATGTTTTGAGCGTTGTTTAACAATCTAAGATGTCAACCAATCAAGGTTACGGCTTCTCAAGAAGCCTACCGCATTTTAGTTCAGAACATTTTTCATCACAATATTCGTTAATGAAATTCACACTTAATCAATTTAAAAAATGTTATATTTATTATTATGTTTTCATTTATTCGCAAGTCCATTCAACAGTTGAGGAGTTACAGTAAGTCTAAGAATACATTTACACTACATACGCATTTCAAGGAAAACACATTTTTTTTGCCAGCTGTTGTTCCTGGCTTTACCACTTTGGCGCAAAAATCAAAAATACATTTACTGATTCAAAAAACAATTATAATAAGAATAATAAATAACATGCAAGTATGCACAAAACAACACTTTAAATACAAAAACATGAGTAAATGTTACTATTGGGATGACATGTCTTCACCGATTTTATTGTTTTAAACATCTCTATCTTTATTATGTTGAAATTGAACATCTTTTCCTATTATTCCCAGCCTCTCCTCACCAGCTGCGCCTCGATCTGATCTGATGTCCCTCTTTATGCAAACACTGCAGTGATTACATTTGATTGTGGCCATCTGCAGTCACCAACAAAACTTCCTCACATGATTAAAACAAAAATACTATAGATACTTTCCTTCTTCTGCACTGAATTTATTCCCCATGTCTATTATAACACTAACGTAAAGAGTCTGATAGTGATTTCTGACATGTGGTCACGGTCAGTGCAGAGATACATCTCCGGTGACTGGATGCAGAGCACACAGCCCACACACTAACTGTGTATGTTAATATGCAGGATGAAATAAAATAAAAAAAAAATACAGGCCTGAGAGAAGTAGCTCTGCAGCGTTGCAAAAGTGAGAGATAGAGTATCTGTGGCTGCGTTGTCGGGCGGGGGAGGTTAAGGTGATGACATGGAGTGTTATATCTGAGAGGTGAAAAGAGGCTGGTACGAGGTGGGAGATGAATCTAGATGGCACATGTCAAAGTTCAAGATAGAAGTTACAATGACACTAAATTAAACACTCTTTTTTTATATATAAGATATCTTTTGTGTAATACAAGTCCTTAGTCTGATCTCTCACGGGTCATCCCACGTCAACTTGCAATACATGCTGTGTCACGATTATGAACTGTCTGAATTTGGGCCCAAACAGCAGACCAACTATCATAATTCAAGCCCTTTCTTCAACCCAGACACTCCAACAGTGAGGCTGAGAGAAACTTTAGTCATTTTATTCACAAATAACACATGACACTGTGATCGAGAGCCCTAATACTACTACTATCACTAATGTCCTGCTCATCTTTTCTCAACAGCTCTCAGGAAATGCCAGCATGCTATTATAGCTCAACTGCCCAGTTTCATAAGAAGTAAGTGCCTCAGGTTCAAGTTAAGAGCAAGAGGTGCTTGTAGCAAGTGCCAGTGAATACTTCTTCCGAGTAGAAACAGCAGTTTAGACGTTTAAGAACTGCATGCATGTGAATGTCTGATCTGTGTCCTCTTTCGCCCACAAACTCAGAGACATTTCACTTAAAAAACAAAGCAGGAGAGGACATGTTAGTGTTGGGTTTAAAATCTCAGCACTGGAGTTCGTTTCTATATTGTCTGCATCTCATTCTTTATTTGCCTTTTGTGCACACTAGGAAGGGTTTTAACTCACAGGTACATGTGTGTGTGAAAAGAAAAACAAGTTGTGCATTTATTATTGAGGCATTTTCAGAATAAGAATGAGCAAACCAATAGTTTGGATATTAAATATCCATCATTTACTTTTTTGAAATTCATTAAACAAATACTCTTAACGCCTTTACGCCATTTTAACCTCGGCTGTCCTGCAGCAAAAGCTTCCAGGTTCACCTCCTTTGGACGACGAGGCCCACTGAATATGCACAGTAGCTTCTCTCCCGCTTGCCCTTCCTGGGAGTTCCTGATTGGCCCATAGACATTATTAGAGATTTCAAAAATCAATATTTACCAAGACAATGCACATCATTAAAATGTTAAACAGTAAATACGATTAGACGTGGCTTAACAGCTTGGACAGCAGCTTGGTCTCGTCGTTGTCACCAGCGTGGTTATATCGATTTTCCACACAAAACTCATTTAAAAACTTTATTCCAATCAAAATGTTGAGTCCCCTCACCTCTGTGGCTTGCACACATTTATTCTTTGTCTACAGCCTTTTTTTTTTTTTTTTTCCACACCAGGCTCTTCTGTTGTTTTGGGTTTTTTTTTTAAACAGACTAAACTCACTAAGTTGGCATTATACAAATGTATTACACAGTGATGTGGAAATGAAATGTACGATACATAGAAAAAAAGTGAGGAACAACAGCTTAGCTACTATTCCGGTCTCTTAACTAGAAACCTACAGTAGGATGCTAGTGTCCCACAGGCTCAAAGCAAGAGTACCTTAACCTCCGCCTCTTGTTGTGCAGTTGAAGTGAAATAGGTCGATCAACATTAGGCTTCAAGACACCCAGTCTGCAAGCAATCAAAATATGCGGCTGCCATGTGCTTCCACACAAAAAGCAGACTTGGATTTAAGGTTTACAGATCAAACAAATATTACATCCTTAAAAAAAATGAAAGAAAAATCTTTTCAAAATCATTGATGCCATTTTTACAGCATTGCACATTGCACATGCCCGCCCCCCCAAGATGTGGAAACAGTTATTTTAACTTCAAATGTTAACATTTTCTGAGGGCAGCAAATAACAATCTTTGGAAGTTGTACTCAAAGGATTTCAATAACAAAAAGCATGCCAACAGGTTCATAAACCTAGAGTAGTTTAATGTTAGTTATGGTTGGTTTAATAGTGTAAGAGGCAGATATGAGAATAGGATGTGTCTGAAGAGATGGAGGTAAAGGGTAGAAATGTAGAATCAGTTCAGGGAGTTAGCGTTCACTCTCCGACGGCACAGAATCAGGTGCAATTTAAGGTTCAATGTCTTGCAAATGGACACTTCAACATGTTGCGTGCAAGGGAGAATTGAACCGCTGATCCTCCGATCAGAGGAAGAGCCGGTGAGCCACGGCCTCCCCAGTGGCTGTATTTGTGTCAACCAGAGATGACGAGGAAACATTAACTCTAGCTAAGGTCAGTTCAGGAGGACTCCACCGCATGCGCTTCCACCTCCCATCACCACCCACTTCTGGAGAATCCACCCGCTCCATCATTGCCAGTTTCAGCAAGAGACACCAGACTGCCTTTGATTTCAATGATTCCCTGTAGAGCCCAGTCGCCACTTTACTTCCAGTCCTAACTATCCTTTTCATCTTACAACATAAACATTTATCTCTACTTCACTGCCTCTCTGCTGATTGAAATAGCAAAAAAATATCACACTAATACAAAAACATTCCCAACCAGGGCTGTTAAAAGCACTAGAAAAACCATACGTGGGTAAAAGGAACGATACCTCACTCAAAAGGGACTTAAAGCTGAAGTGACCCAGATTTGATGTGCAGATGGAGAGATCCAGATCCAGAGTTGTATAACTTCAAAGCTAAAGATTTGATGTGAGTAAGGACGTGGGTGTTCTTCGGGAGCCGGCGCTGTGGCAGTATCAGCCTCTGTTGTTTTGCTGGTGAAGGTGAGAGACGCTGCAGCCATGTTGTTGTGTTCTCGAGACATGTCAGGTTGTGCTGTCCTGTAACTTGTCGTTACAGGACAGCACAACCTGACCTTTGCGCTTGCATGGAAACGCACAGTCCAGGCAAACTACTGACAATCAGAAAAATCACATTAATAGATAAAAGTCCAGAACCGGATGTCACAATATGAGATTTTGTTGACACGGTAATTGTCAGAAAAAAATACCACAGTTTCACAGTTTTTCACTATTATTGATACTATAGGAGGATATAGACACACAACAAACATTTTTTATTCATCTATTTCTATTAACTAAATGTATTAGTGGGTTTTTTTTGGTCCTACAGATAAAACAGGTAAGCCTAGCCTTTAATACTGAACTTTTTAAACATACACATTTCATTCACTGTAGCTGCCTTTTGAAACCAAAATAATAAGACAGTATTTCAGAAGGCTTATAATATAGCTGATGAGCTAAAATACTTCAGCCGGCATAAATTAGCATTTTTTTTTTGTTGTTGTTTTTTATTTTTCTGGGCATACACGGATGGATGATTCTCGTATTAGAACACACAATGACTCACATTTCACCACACTGAAAACACACAAACATTCACTCAGTCACAATGGGCTTCAGAATTCACACACTCAGTTAGCTAAACGCCACCACGTGAGATTATTTACATTGCATGCATGTTTCCTGTGCCAGTAATGGGTTCAAAAAGGACAGCGTCTGGGTCTGGAACCGGACCGTGGTACACCTATTAACGACCTCTGCTGTGTAGGATAATCTCAAGTAGAGATTTTTTTCTTTTTCTTTTTGTTTGTTTTAAAACTACCTATGTCATGGATCAAAATACTTGTTTGTCACTACTTTCCTCCACTGATCACAACACAACCTAAATGGCCCCATAATCTTGACAGCAGGAAAAAACATAAGGTGAAGTGTCTTCACATGGTCCTGAGCATGGCCACAACATTCTGCCAATAATTCAATAACAGATAACTCTATATTACTTCTCGCCTTAGTGTCAGGATACGACGACAAATTGAATTGTGTCGTGAGTCCAGTGTGATATAATTATTAAGACTTGCAGCGTTTCTCCCTTATGTTCCAGCTCAGCTCCTCATCAGCTGGAGCGAGGGCTGGCGAGAAGGAGACAACTACACTCGCTGACGGTTTATCGATCAGTTATATTGTAACTCTTCTCGTGTGAACGCCAGCAAGTAGCTATTTTTAACTCAGACAGAAGATTCAGGAGAAGAGACATGTGGCCATAATTAGAATTATGGCATTGGTCTTGATTTGCTTGATGCATAGTTTCAGTATATGTACTGAGAATGATTGGTAAAGACCACGAAGCTCAACTTAACCAGTTCTGATTTATACTTTACACTTAAATGGGCAAAATAGGAACCTCAAAAGGAGTTGGGGAAGAGCGAAGTGGTGTTGAGGTCCATGGCAACAAAAATTGTTGGCGGAGATTTAAAAAAGGTACCAGATGAGCCGACGAACAAAAGAAGAAGAATGCTCTGATGCTGAGTCACTGTGTTGGATTTTTCCACAAATCGAACGCAGAGCTCACATCCAGTGATTTCACACATAGTAAACACAGCGTCCTCTTAACATCTGACAGTGATCTAACAACTGCTTTCGCCTCAAAACATGTCTTGTTGTTTGATCCCCCCGTTCACATGTTTTCATCATACTTTCACTTCATTTCTTTCTTTTGTTCTCATTTTTTGTGTGTGTGTGTGTGTGTTTTTCTGTGACTGAGAACCATTATTATTTTTTTTTTTTCTCCAAACAGATGTCAGCAAGAGGGACGTCTGGATTTAATACAGGTTCAGGGTTTCGACTGATGCTGCACAGATCTGCCACTCACCGCAGACATGAGAGGAATACGCTGGATGCTTTATGGTTGAACCTCAAAGAAAACTTTACGTCCCTTTATAGATCACCCTGGCACTTCCCCCTCGTCTTTTAACTTGATCCTGGCAATTGCACAGAAATAGTTTTCCCTGAAAAATAAAGTTAGTGGGAAGGCTTTCGTTTCGACTGATGCTGCACAGATCTGCCACTCACCGCAGACATGAGAGGAATACGCTGGATGCTTTATGGTTGAACCTCAAAGAAAACTTTACGTCCCTTTATAGATCACCCTGGCACTTCCCCCTCGTCTTTTAACTTGATCCTGGCAATTGCACAGAAATAGTTTTCCCTGAAAAATAAAGTTAGTGGGAAGGCTTTCTGGAACGGTTTTGCCTGTTTTTTTGGTTTGGCTGTGTTGTACTCTGAGGGGTGATCAATAGGATCAATACTGCAGTGGGGATATAAGAGGGTCTTTAATCTCTCACGTGTGAAGTGTGAGTTGAGTATCGGACTCGCGTCGGGAGAGTTTCCATCGGAGCCGACACAGGGTTCGAAAAAACAAAGAAGACAATCTGAATTAGGATTTAATTTGTTAGCGTTGTTGTCTTGAATATTCAGAAGTTTCCATTCATAAATCAAACTGTTATACCTGTGGTAATAATATGTCATATGCAGGGAGTTTAAAAATAATGCACCCTGTTTGTTTTGGCAGGGCTCTGAGTGCCAAATGGTCAATTCAGAATGAATGAAATGGCTTTTTGTGGGTATCATGCGTATAGTTCAGAGGCAGAGTAACACAGCAAGAGTCCTTTTTTCTTTTTTTTTTTTCCAATCAGGAACCATAATGGTGAGCCCTTAGGGCTGGCATGGAGTCATAACACTCCCTGAATTACATCTCATTGGCAGGATATTCCAGACACCTGAAACAGGAAAGGAGCTAAGAGAACGAGAGAGCGAGGGAGAGAGGGAGAGAGAGCACCCTTCTGAAAATCATTTTTCATTTGCCATCCTATTTTTTTTCTCCAGCTGTTCAATTTGCTGGTGCAAATTCAAAAGAGAGCGCGCACAGGGCTGATTAGACGCACAGCTGATAATTTCTGCTGCAGCTGGAAACGCTGCTATTTCCTCTTCCTGAGGAAAAAGGGCTGTAAACATTCAATTATGGAGGACTCTTTAAACATGACAGGTAAAATGCCGGAAATTCATAACACCATATGTGCACTTGTTGTGGGCATTAAATGGAATTATGATCCAATAATCTAAATATAACATGAAATTATCTGTTGAAATCTAGTTATTGTTGATTTGTTAGTACCAGCTGTTTTGTTTTATATCACTCCGTTCACTCGTAAAGTCTCATGGCAGCATAGTGCATTTTATAAAAGAACGCGTATGTGAAAAATGCTCATAGTGATGATCGCCAATGTTGAAGTTCCTCTCAGGTGGCTTTTTTTTTCTTTTTTTTTTAGCCCTATTGAGTGTTTTGTTTTGGTTTTGATACAGCACACACCTTTTTGAGGCAAATACTGATATTATTATTTAAGACACATGGAAATAATCATGTTTTTCTAAAACAGAAGGTGGCGGCACAGTGGTGCGGTGGTTAGCACTGTCGCCTCACAGCCAGAAGGTCCTGGGTTCAGCCTGTCTGTGCAGAGTTTGCATGTTCTCCCTGTGTCTGCGTGGGTTCTCTCCGGGTACTCCGGCTTCCTCCCACAGCCCAAAAACATGCAGACTGGGGGTTAGGTTAATTGGTCACTCTCAATTGGTGTGAATGTGAGTGTGGATGGTTGTTTTTCTCTATATGTGAGTCCTGCCATGAACTGGCGACTTGTCCAGGGTGACCAAGCCTTTGCCACTTGATGCTAGGATAGACTCCAGCCACCCCCCCCCCCCGCGACCCCTAACAGGATAAGCGGTAGAAAATGAATGATCGGTGCTTGTTTTGGACATAACAAGGAGCAATCTAACAACTCTTGAAACAAATCTTTAGAATTTCTTTCGTAGTTGCTACACCACAACAGATATACATGTGTGCATTACGACTATCAGCATATCTCTCAGCAGTGGGCAGCTGTTTTCAGTTGTCGCGCTCTGATAAAATCACGTCATGATACCTCCTCGACGCTTGTCAGAAGACAGCCAAGATCGATTGTCAATGATGTTAATGTAGATCCAAAGGAGTATGCAGTTGAATTATTATGATCTGCATTTCACACCTCTCGCTGCATACAACATGAACAGAACTCCGTGTAAACAATATTATGTGACTGACACTAACTCTGTGCATGAAACTTGCAATGAAATCCAGCAGATTTTCTGCTCTTCCCTCCCCATCTGATAACAGTGCATGGCAGATATCTGCATGCACAGGACTCCACTTAAATCCCTGATTAGCATATAAACATGCTTCTTGGCTACTGTTAACAGATTCATCTGTTTTGTTCAATCCTGCAAAACTGGAAACATGTTGGCAGAATTAAGCTTTCCAGCAACCAGATTTAAAGATACATTGGTTATGTAAGAATGACTGGATGACCATCAGGCTTGTTGACAAACTAAGGTGTGTGTGTGTGTTGGCAGGAACACATGAAGGGCAGGGGGTCCCGAAGCATAATGCCTTGATTAGGTGCAAGATTTGTATAAAGAATCATCCAGAATTCAAAAACAAATCATAATTTCACTGAATGACATTCAAAGTGAGGCAAGCAGCTGGCTTCCCATGGTGACAATCATGGATGTTAATGTTTAAAGATGCTGTAAATGCCATGAACTGCATGTTTACATCAGGGTAAGTCTCATAATATAGAAAATACATATAATTCTGAAATTCACCACACTTCTATGATGCTATCTGCTAACCAGCTAATGTTTTTTTCAATAAAAACTGGATCTTTTTTCTGTTAACAATACTGTTTGCCATCAAGCATCATGATCCATTTTGAGTCTCAGAGGTATTGTAGGTTTGAAGTAAAGTACTAAATGCTGAAATATAGGCGCTGATACTAAAATACTGATTCTCCATCCAATGGGCATTTAAATCAACTTTGTTGCACAGGAACACCTTTGAATTTTTTATTTATATTGTTTGCCTATTTTCATAATGAGATATCTGACAAATATGGCCTATCGCTTTTAATAAAATCAACGCACAGCAGTGATGTGGAAATGTAATGTAATAAATTAAAAAAAAAAAAAGTGAGGTGTTTGTCGTGTTTGTTGTGAGGTTTTGACTCTAAATGGCCCAAATTGCTGATTTTAAAAAATAAACCTGTGCATGTTTACCACTGTAATTCTCATGGAATCCCTTATCTTTACAGCAAGACACCTCACTCTTTTGCAGTCTTTCTCCCCGTTTGAAGGCTTAATTAACCTCTGCCTTTTGACCCTAGTTATTTTTATTCTCACTAGGAACACATATCCCAGAGTTACGCAAGTGTAGCTTCACCTTAACATGTACTTGCACTCCCTTCAGCAATTATTAATTAATCGAACAGTATGAGTGGGTTGTAGAGAGGATTCCTGCATCAGAATCGAGTTGACAAGGAGCTTGGTGCGGTCTTGCTTTGTCAGAGTCAGACTCATTTAGAGCCTGAAGACATGCTCAGTGCCTGGCAGTCCTGCTGCGTCACACACACAAACATAACGTAATCTGCATGAAACATACATATAAAATTGTGTTAGGATCTGTGACTAAATACAACGTATAAAAAAGAAAACTATTCTTCTGTTGTAGAGACACAATTGCCAGGGGCAAACTGAAGGCCTCCACATGACCAAGTGAAGCGCACAGCTACACTTACGACTGTTTTCTGTCTGAATGTACTTGCAGCCGTGACCTCAGACGAATGATTCATGAAAATGTTATTTTTTTTTCACGTGCTATTTGGCCGAGCTTTACGAACTCGGGTTTGCCTCCATATTTAGATGTGTATTTAGAGTTCAATGGATTTTCATGCAAATATCAAATACTGTTTATTTGCAAATACCTGAAAGTCTGTCTCACTTGAGCTCTGCGTTTAGAGCATACATCGAGCAGCCGAGCACAGCTGACACAGGACCTATGAGGGTGCATCTGTGGTGTCGGGCACCAGGGTGCTGGCAGCGGATGCTTGAGTCCTGAGGGTTGACAGGTGGGCCTCCATGGACTGGACCTGCTCTGGCATCCAGTTAGGATCTGGTTTGTCCCAACCGTCCTTGGCACACCCAGACGTAGAAGATAATGATCCATGCAATAAGCCTTCCCTGAATCTCAACGGGCTCGTCGGAGCCCATGGTAATCTAACGCTATGGTTAATGTTGCAAGCCTTCTTTTTAGTGTCGACATTCTTTCTTCAACCTTGCGCTGAACTCTGACCTCCACTCCTCTCCGCTTTTTTGCACTTTGAAATGTATGCCACGCTACATCATCTGTTCAAGTCATCTGAAACCAGCGGGGGCAGCTTTACATCACGTCTGCATCCTTTCTGATGTGCACATTGTCCTGCTAGGAGGGTGTTTTCTTTCTCTCAGGTTTTTGGGTGGGCTTTATGGGTAAAATGACATCCACACGAACAGCAGGATTTCTACTTGAAAATTGCAATGCAGCAAGATGATCAAAGTTGTTTACTTCAGTTGTTAGTGTTTTCCATGCGTTTTTGGCTGATCAATGTTCATACTGAATTTCTGAAATGTGTATCAAGTCAATACAATTTTGGCTTCCTGCATATGTAATCATCCGCTCTGTGCATGGCTTCAGCTTTGTGCAGAATATTGAGGACATGTATCAAAGATATTCATCAGCTTAGCTACTAACTTCAATTCTAATTAGCTGATAACCTGAATGGTGATAAAATTATTAAAAAGTCTGACTCTTCCACGATTTTAACCTACTATTGGATCAAACTGATGAAATTCAATCAGTAAGTTAAGTTATTTTCCAGGTTCTTTCACAATGTACTTTGGGCCTGAATCTGCTTCAACACCTGGTACACTAGCTTAGTTATAACTAGTACGTGTTCGCATAAAATCATTTTGAACTATGGTGAACATAGTAAACATTATAAACACTAAACAGCAACTCGTTAAAAACATGCAAGTATTAAGCTCAGTACCACTAAGTCCCATTCAACTGCTAACATGTGGTTTTATTTCTGCAAATTTAAAAGTGCCTATTTTTATTCACACTGACATAAAACACACATATATATATATATACACTAAAGCTGTGTATGATCACTCTTACCAGGTCACCAAGGATCTGTTTTCACAAACTCGATTGTGTGACATCTTGGCAGGAGACAATGTGATTCTCATCGCTTACAGCAAAGCTGTAGGTGACCGTCTCCTTCTAACTCATATGACTGACTCCCTCACATGGCCTAAAACACAATCATACGCACACATAACTTTACACACGCCCACACACGTACCTCCAATGTCACAAGTGCACAGCAGGTCGCTGCAGGCACTTAAAGGGGGAGCCCGGGGCCCTCGATGAGCAACAGAGCGCAACGGACGGAGCGAGACGGCGCAAGAGCGAAAGGAGGGAGAGAAGGAGAGCGAGATAGAGAGGGCGCTCTGAGCCACAGTGCAGTCACAAGCAATGAGTGATGAGAGAGGACAAGGTCACAGATCATAGATGAGGGAGATATGGGCAGTCATGTATGGCAACACACCTCCTCTCTGCAACTCCCCCAGCACTTCACAGAAAGTAGAGCACTTAACCTGAACTCTGTGACGCACACCTGCGCTGATGTTTATGGGCCGACATGTTAAAAAAAAAAAAAAAAAGGGAGCTCGTACCCAGAAGACACAAATCAACCCACACACAATTAAAATCTTTGATTTATTTATCTATTTCTGCTTAGGGCAGAAATGATGACTATTACAATGCTAATTTATGTGTGTAAATATTCAAGCTGCTGTAGCTTTTGTTAGTGCACCGCTTCAAATGCTTCTAATTCTACAGTTTGTTTGTTTGGTTTTTTTTTATGGAAACATGAATAGTTGCCCCGAGAGTGCGGATTTCAGATCTGTTTTGCTTAACCCTGTCCCTGCCCCCGACAGCCAAACATAATACACAAGAGCTGACCTGAGAGCAGTGCCAGGAGGCAGTTTGTTAAGCTCACTCCCCGGTGAGTGCTTTGCAGACGGGTGTTGCCCAGAGTTGAAGTCTATTAGTTTGAGTTTATTTACAGCCTAATGCCCAGAGACCCGCCTCTGTAATGTTGTTTGGGGGAAAATAAGAGCTGAAATTGAATGAAAAGCATCGCACCACATGCATAATTCATAGATATCATTATCAAGTGCATGCAGACGCACAGATGAGCGTGCGCGCGAAAATAAAAGCACGGAGTGAACACGTACAAGTACAAACGGGCAAAAACGGCGCGCACGCAGGTCGCCATGTCTACATGTTCTGAGGCCTTTTCGGCCATTTATCATCATGCTGAGCCCGGGCCAATTTTCGCAGCGTGGCTCCCATTTAGGCATTATGAAGGGAGAAGAACCAGTAAAAATATTTAGCACGTCGGAACTCGCACCGGCGGAGCAAACTCTCTCAAGCATTTATTTTTTCCCCTATCTTTCAAGGCAACTTTGATCAAAAAATGGGTATTTGCCTGTGTATGTGTGTGTGGTTGCACCTTTGGACGCGCAAAGGGAGGACAAAATGAGCTCATGAGAATCATGCGGATGGGTAATGAGAAAAGCGCCATAAAGGCACAAATTACAGTGTGACAGTTGCAACGAGAGGCTTGAAGGAAAAAAACAAAACACCTATTTAATCTCTTTGCTCTCTTTCTCTCTGAGCACTGGCCCTTTCTTCCGCCTGTCTTGGGCCCTTTTGACCTTAAACGCTCTTTGAGGTACTTCTACTTGACCTAAGTGTCTCATGGAGTCGCTGCACTTCCACGCACCCACAAATACACACATGAAGCTTTGTAAAGGCAAATTTACTTTAATACTGTGATGTATGTGTGCACGTGTTAGTGCACACATGCCACACACACATTTTTGTGTTACCATTAAGAGTGCTTGCTGAAGCAATACCCTGGCGGAGAGAGAATCTGGCTGGATTCTCCAGTGAGTAGTGAGAGATTCTGGTCTCATTCAGCAGACAAATGAAGCGTGAGCAGTCTGAAGGGCGCGCGCGCACACACACACACACACACACACACACATTAATTCCAATGCTTAGCAGAGAGACACACATGCTCCTTTGCAAAGCTGGATACACACAGACAGTATGGAGGCTAGTGCTCAATGCGCTGTGACACCCGGCAAAGGAATGGAGCTACAGAACACTTCTTAATTATTATGAGGCAGCCAGCTGTGTTAACCGGGGCAAAGGAGACGGGAGCACGAGCCTGACGTCACGCACACACGCATAAACGCGCACACAACACCTGCACGCGCCTCATGGGCGGACAGTAAAGCTGTGCAGTATTTAAGACTGCGCTGATTGATTGGGAATACTCTTCACATGCACTCCGAGCTGGTAAAATAATGGCTGAGGGAGTGCGAGCGGAAAGAGAGAACTCCAGAAAGGAGGAGGTATTAAAAAGAGATGAGAGATGAAAGTGAATGGAGACGGCTCTCTAATGCTTTTCCTGCTTCCCTCCTGAGATCTGTAAGCGAGGGCGTGCCCGTGCGTGCGTGCCTGTGTGTGTGTGTGTGTGTGTACTTTTGTGATGGGGGTATAGAGAAGCTGTGGGAGAGATGAAGAGCATTGTTTGAGACGTGCTCTTGTTATGTGTCTGCAGACTTCCCGCGCCCGCTCAAACTCCCACTGCTCTTTCAAGCTAATTGAGGCCTTCGCGCCGAGACGCTGCGACGTGCCGCGGGATCAAAGGTTAGCACGGGGTGGGAGAGCGATGTGTCGTTCTCAAATCAATTCAATATCGTGTTTCTGTTCTTTAAAGTTTCATCAACATCAGTTAAAGCTGCAGGCAATGAATGAAACATCTAATGTTGCCGGCAGGGACTTTTTACAGTCATGAAGGGTAAATATACATCTATTTTTTTCTTTCCATAACGTGTCTTGGAATCAATGACTTCCAAAGAAATATTCCTCCCGAGGCACCATTAGTCTGCCTTTCAGAATAATCAGGAAGTGGTAAACTTCTTGTAAGTGAGCAAATACGAATCCACAAACAAATTAAAAAAGCAAGAAAAGGGATCATTTTGACGCTCAATGAAGCAAGGCACTTTTATTTTCATGTGTCATTCATTCGGCTGCCGCAGAACCTCGGTGGACACGTCTGTATCAAGGTGCAGGCCGATAATAAAGCTGTCTCATCGAACTCCTTGTGTCAGCCCGCACGCCTGTATAGTGGCAAGTAGAAGCTCAAACTAGCCTGTCAGAGTGAGACGAAGAAGCAAGAGAGGTCGAGACTTAGAGAGAGAGAGAGAGAGAGATTCCCCCCCTCGGCTCTGACAAACCTTTATTCTTCGTGCTTTATCCTCAAATACTGCCTCTCTCAAAGTTCAAACACCTGGCAGTGATTCTTACATTCTGATTTCTTTCCTTCCCCCCTTTTGGGTCACCTCCCTTTTTCATTTTTTTCTTCATTACCTGTCTGAATTTTCATTTCATCTCTTCCTGGTTCAGCTGCTCAGAAAGTTTTTGTCTATTCTGCTTTCTTCTCTCCGCTTCACCATAGCGCACTTACGCTTTCAACTTTCACCTCTTCCCCTCTTTTGGGGAAACTCAGTAGCGTTACATTAAGCTTTGAATAGCGCCGCAGTCCCAGGAGCTCTACTGTCTTTCACACCAACCCTTTGATTTATGTCTGGTGATTTCTTTTTTGTTGTCGTTTGTTTTCTGATAAATGTAGCCTGCGATAATCAAAATGAAGCCGGTTGAGGAGAAGATCACACACAAACATATGTGCTCACGTGGACGTGCACACATCAACCCGAACAGAGGATGAAGGAGGAGAGGCAGAGCCCCGAGTTTGCCCGGAGCTGTTTCCCTATCAACGGCGCTGGGGAGAACAAGACACCTTGAGTGTCTACAGCGGGAGCTCTGAGTGGGCTTCAGACGAGCGCACGCACGCACGCACGCACACACGCACGCGCACACGCACACACACACACACCTCTACAAATAGACTCTTCCTCAGAAGGCAAACCGTACGACATCTGAGGGCGTATCTGATCAAACAGGCGACAGTCTGGTGTGACTTATGTGCGTTCACACACAGAACAGCTTCTATATGCTCCTCCTCGAAACAGGCAGGTTTTTGAGGCTTTGAAGACATAAATATATATATTTAAGCTGTGGGTATGTTCAAATTTGCATAGCTGCTAGACATAAATTTGTAAAAAAAAAAAAAAAAGAAAAAGAAAAAAAGAATAAGCACTGATACAGTTTGCGTAGTCAGTTTTGATTTGATTCAAACAATTACAAACAAAACCCAACTCTGTCCACTTTGCATAAATTATGCAAATAGCCAACAATCGATTTCCATTATCATTTAGCGTGAAAACTATTTTACACAATAATACACAACAATACTTTAATTTCTCCCCAGATAGTCTGACGTAGCATATTTAGAGAGGGACATTTGTCAATGATGACAACACAACATAAAAACAAAAAAAAAAATATTAATAATAATGACTTTTTAGACTACAATTTATGTATTAGATTAGTGATTAAGTGAATAAATTGACAAAGGAAATGCAAATATTTAACAAAGTGTAAGTACTTTTAAATTAAAGACAGGAATATAACAAAACACACGAAACAAGTTAGACAAGCTGACTAGCTGCTGAACAAACCGAACCTAACTGACTCGTCAACGTAAAAAACATGTCTAAACATAACATAACCTAATTGAAATACAGAAGAGAATCAGTGATTTTTTATAAAGTAAAACTTGGCCCGATGAAAGTAAACTCAACACTAATCACAAACACAAGGGTCAATTGTAACAGAGGCTGAGGAGAAGCACGTGGCAAGCTGGGTGACTCAGTTGCATGGAGTAGAAAGCAGACAGGTGTTTTGCACGCTTCCATGCGGATGGTTGGCTTCAGCTTGATGCTGCACCAATCAGGCCCCGGGGAGTGGTTGACAAACAGGCAGCAGCGCCACGAACACCGAACACCGATCACCAGCTGAGGTACACGCAGCTAAGTGAGTGGCAGTGGCCGTAACAGGTACGATGACACGCATCACGACCAAAATAAGCAGTCAACATCATGGCTGAGGATTTGACGACAGAATCTTCTACATGGAAAACCTGAGGAACCAATCCTGATGTCTTGTGGGGGTTGGGTTTAACACAGCAGAAACAAAGCTTGCCGTTCTGATGCATGAACTTGTAGGCAACCTCGTACAAGTCTTCCTATTGCTGGAACTCTGTTTCTGGTTCAAAGATGTATGGCTCAAAATGTTATGTGTTGCAGGTGTCCATGTTATCAGACATGTGCATTGTTAGTGGCAAAAAAAAAAGCAATTTACAATCTTCCACAGGATTGACTGTGCCCCTTGCCATTGCATTATATAGCCCCAGTGAGCTAAACATGTATAGTGACTGAAATAGAGCTTAGGTTGAAGAATATTGAAATTCTGCTTTAAGTACAAAGCCAGATGACCTTAACTGTCTAGGATTCTCAGTTAATGAATGTGAGCTATCTTGGGCTATCTAAGTTAACAGTGAGCGCATGGGCACAACTGTGGAGGGTATCGGAAAGGAGCACCTACGTCTTCAGGCATTCAGTACACACACACACACACACACACACACACACGTGTGACTCAAATTATCGCCTGCATTTAAGTGTTTCATGATTATCACCGATGAATGGTGCACGCTCGAATATCATGGTACAATTTTGGTGGTGAACTCAAACACGCAGAGAGGCGGAGCAAGACAGTACGTGTGCACTTGTCTGTCATGGTACAATTTTGGTGGTGAACTCAAACACGCAGAGAGGTGAGACAGTACGTGTGCACTTTTACGACGGATGAAACCGGGTACAAAGTTTCATGCATTCAGCATTCAGCTATTATACAGAAGGCATGTAAGGCAGAATTGTTGCCGATGGTGAGTGCGCAGGGGTTCACAGAAGCATTGCACCACGAGGTAGTTATACTGTGAGGGATCAGACGGAAAAATAAATCCCGAGCATTAAGGAGCATGGACCAAATCCCCAGGGTAAAAGCCGCATAGCATTCAAACACACATTTTGCACACTGTGCAAACAATGCCACCCCATAATGAATGAGTTGAATAAAGTCTAATGTTTATACTGTGGGGGAGAAGCGTTGCAGGAGTCGGTGAGGGCACTAGAAGCTGTGTGGATGTCAGGAGCGTGGGGCATGGGGGGTCAGGTCTGTGGAAAGAAAAAAAAAAAAGGCATGAAACCACTACCTATTATTGCAGTGACCTTAACAAGTGGTTAGAGGTTGTCTCACATCGATGGGCGAACGTCGTCAACCGTGGCACCTGTCGAAGCAGCGTAGAGAACGATAGCAAAACTGCCCTTTCATTATCATTTATGTGGACCAGCAAGATATGTGAAACACAAAATTCTTCACAGACAGAGAGACTGATTGGAAACAGACAGAAACCTCTGTGACGTTAATAACACGCTGGGTAAGGTTTGTAATCTTTATTAACAGAAGTCAGGTCTGCTGATTTTAGAGTGGAGCAGGTGAGGGAGCGGGGGCGGGGGGTGGGAATTAACATCTCAAATTAAAAAGGTTAGTCTTTTCAATTGTACATCATTAAACATATGATTTGAACATTAATTAGTTCTTACTATCAAGGGCTAACAGCAAGTTAGCTTAGCACAAACACTGGAATAAGTGCTTGCGTTTTCCCACTGGACCAAGATAATGGACAGGTTGCACAACAAATATTTTTACTTGTCACAGCAGGAAAAAAAAAACAAAACACACACACAGTTGGCAGCTACCCAGCTTGCGTAGCGACAGGATCTCCTCACTGTGAAATGCAGCGATCATTAATAGACTCGTGAGTTTCCTGCTGTGACATGTCACGATGTCTACTGTGCAAACAGTCCTTCTCCCGCTGGCTGCAGCTTCACATCAAGAGGGCAGATGTAAGCGAGCTATCGATCTTCTGCTCTTACGCGGCAAGAAGTCAGAGCACTTCCTGAAATGTAAAGCCACTCTTTTCCATGAATGACCAGATGGCCCGGAGTAGCTAAAGCAGATTTTTCGTTAGGCCTGATACCCTTCTTTTGAACAATAGTCTGATGATGCAGATGATGCTTGCACAGTCTGAGTCAGCCAGTGACAACATGCACTGTTGTATCAGAAATAGACTAGCTCTTTAGCAAGGCTGAGTGCTTTAAGATTTTAACTGTTGAGAATTGGTACAAAATGTCACTGTTGTCCACATTTTTTGAGATATGTAAGCTTGTATTAAAGTGTGTCCACGTGTGTGCGCGTGTGTATACTTTAGTATACTTTACTTTAAAGTGCTAAATACTTTTACTTTGCTGACATCAAATTCAAGGAGAGGGAACATTCCAAACACAATGAAATTTCTCAGTTTCAACATTTGATATGTACTATATTGTTGTGCTACTCTCAACTAAATATGAGGTTTCCATTTTTTGCAAATCACCATATTTATTCTTCTATTTACTGTACATTCTCCACAGTGTCCCAGCTATCTTTGGAAACAAGTACAAGCAAACGTACAAGTACAGTACACAAAATAGCCAGACTTTTTGCTTTTAAACAATGAAATAAACTTTATTAACATATGCACCATCACTGCTTGTCCCAGACAATAAATCTGTACATTTGCCTGAGTTTGGACAACGTGTGGAAAAGAATCAGACACAGTGCAACTAACCTACTCTTGTAACCAACTAATACAACTCTAAGAAGGTTAATTCTTTAATACCAGATTGGATTTCCAGTTTACAGATCCACCAATGATTTTATACCTTTAAAGAAAGGACGCACCGATTCCATCTTGCACAAATACTTACAGCTCAGACAACCCGACCCTGATGATCAGAGACCAGCGATATTCAGATTTTATTATGGTATTCAATATTAGTGTAGCGGATTATCACTTTTTAGGAAAGGGTAATATAGTCAAATAGGGAGAGAAAAGAATGTCCTCAAGGTTCAAGCATAATGTCCCACAACGTGAGGACATTTCAGACGATGATTATCCCTGGGACATGAACACAATGAATGGGCTGCTGCCATTTTGTAGCAAGATTGTCTCTTATCGGTATCATTTCAACAACAACGTAATTGCATGAAATAATAGAAATAGTCATTTTTTTAAACCTCACGGACAATTACAGGCCTGATGAGCAACCAATTGCATTGTTCCCGCACATTACGCCAAGAGGACCTTGGGGAATTCAATTTAATTAACGCACACATTTACAAGGTCACTCAGCACGGTCTAAAACATTAAACTACTGCTTCCACTTCCGAGCCTCCTTCATATGGAGGCCCTGCCATAGCAGCCGCTGTATTATTTCTGAGTTTGAAAATGTGACCTTTAAATACCGCGTGCCCATAAAGCCAATCGATAGAACGTTTCAAACGTCAGCTCAGAATACGAAGACGCATCACTCCTCCAAGTTTCATCCAAATTAGACCAGCGTGGGACTTTTGTGAAGATGTCAAACGTGACAAACGAGTCTGCGGTGTGATCCTGAACGCCCTTCTGACGTGAGAGCAAAGAGAGAAAGCTAAGCATTCGTGTCCTAAGCTATCAAATATTCAATCTCACCAGCGTGAGTATGTGCTGACGTAAATACTTGAGAAACAGTCAGGATAGTGTTTGGATGCATGGCTGGAGTAAGGGAAGCTGAGTTTGCCTTAAAAAAGAAAAAAAACACCTGTTAGCACCGAAGTGTCATGTCAGCAAAGTTAGTTTCTGGCCAAAATATTTAATTCATGTGTTGAGTTGCCCTTCTGCCTCCTCTCAGGTGTTACTTGCGATTCTACCTGGGATGTGGATTTACTTCATGCCCATGACTTTGCCTGCATCACTCTGTGGCGCAGTTCTCTTTGGACTATGTCGCTTGACAGGTAGAAGCTAAAATTCACACACTCAGACACACACACACACACACACACACACAAACTTAGCAATGACATGCATCAGCATGCTTTTCCTTCCTGTCCTCTAATATGACCTTGATCTCTGGCCGCTGATCTTAAAATCTGACTCCATTCATTTATTATAGTATTATTGTATATAAAATAAAAAAAAAACAAGCTCATAATATAAAAAACAAACAGATAACAAATGGAAAAGCTCCTCCTCATTTGGGATTTCTGGAAAGATTTGAGGTCTTAGCCAGTGAAAATCCGTCTGTAAAATTATGCTAATCGCCCCTGAGAAAGGAGAGAGGCTTGATCCCCCCACCCCCAAAAAAAAAAGCATTTCATTATTTCTCTTTTAGGGGAGATGAAATGAGGGAGAGATTCAAATGTAGAGGACATTTTCACTGAATTTGGAATGGGACAGTAGTACTAACTCCTGATTATGGATTTCGCAGGTAGGATGATCTGTAAAGTTCTATTAGAAAGCCTTTAAAGATGCCCGGGCAGAAGTAGTCAAGGTAGCATTCCGCCCTTAGCCTCATTTGTTTCGGGTTGCTGGCGGAGATTTCTAATGTGTGTGTAGGCGTGAATGTCACAATATGCACGGGTGAAAGACTTCTGGGATTTCCCCAAGTACAACAGTTTTTTGTTTTTTTTTTTACCCTTCTTTCTTTAATATCACAATTCATTAACTATATCTCCGTCTACAAATTTTATTCTCTAAGTTTTGTCATAACCGTTCATTAATTTTTAATATTAGCTCTGAAGCACACGACGCGTCCCTGCCTTTTACGATAAAGGCGATCATTGTTACTGCACCCACTTGCAACCTCAATTAAATTTAGAGGCCATTTTGTTCCGGCTTTAACGTGCCTCTGACTTACTCCAGGGGCTTAATCCCATAAACCGCTATGACCCACTGACATCATAACTTTAAGCCGGAAGGCACGGCAATGCCAAACTATCCCCCGGGGGAGGCGGAATGGATGCAGGTCTCTTTGAATCTGTGTGCGCATTTGTGTTAGTCCTGTAAAGACATCATCGCTTGACACCGAGGTGTTATACTGACATGTTATGATGGTAGTTTGATTTTCTTTCCGCCCGATGGGCAACCACGATGAGATTTAGATTTAATGTTTGCTCCCGTAAGGTGTTTATCAGTGGACAGCAGGGGAATCTTTAAGCATTGTTGATCACCCCAAGACTCCCGCTTGTTCTGGTATGAGCAGTGGGAGCATAGATGTGCTCCTGCTGCTGTTTCTCTGCACACATTTATGCATTGCAGCTAGATATTTGCTATTCATGTCACTGGGATGTGCACAAATATCACCCTAAATGTATCTGATAATGTTTTAAACCAGATAAATATGTCATTTTACCTCATCAGTAAACATTCACATTTCTGTCAGCAATGTTGGTTGTTAAAAAGACCCCCAAAAATTAAAAAATACACGTTTCTCTCTTGATTGATGGAAATAATCTGGTTTAGTTTGAAAGATTTTACATTATACTGAACTCCTCACAATTGTGTGAATACAAGGAATCGGAGGACCCAGAAGCCGACGCATTTGAATGCTTTTTTTCCTTTTTTTTTTTTTCCACAAAAGTGGAACGTGGAAGCTTAAGGGGACCCGTTAAAATCAGTGACGTATTATGTCCATGCAACAAAGGCAAAAGCTAAAAAAGAAGGGATGGTTAAGACACGGGTGAAATAATGGGGGGAGGGAAGGGGGACAGACAAGGGGTAGACAAGCAAATAGGAGGGAAAAGTACAAAGGGAGAAAGTGAAAAGCAGAACAAGACACACGAGAAAAGGACAACAAAAGAAAAAGGATATTAGGAATAATTCAATCAAGACCAATTGAGAAACTCCAAAAACCCAGCACAGGACATTACAGTACATTGTATCACGGTGCAGCAAGGAAATAGTCATCTATTTTTTGATGAGAGACTAATGGCAGGATGGGCTGTAAACAATAACTCTGTACTCTTTTGCCAACCTGAAACATTGGGTCCCTTTACACATAGCATTAAATCCATTTTCTGTGATCGGACTGCAACTGGATTACGCTTAACATCAAGAAAGTACAGGTGTGAGCACAACTGAAAGGTCTTAGGGATGGATTGTAATCCGATCTGCTAAACCACTTCAGATGGTAGTCTGGGAGCCATTGTGACCACATTCAACCCAAGTATTACTGCAAATGTGTCTCCGATCTACATACAGCGTAACAGTGGTATGACGCCACTGGCAGGCAGGAGTCCACACATCAGTGGGACTTCACACGAGTTCCGTCCTAATGGTGATACAGAAACGATAAAAGTTCGCACATGAAACTACTAAAAGTAAGCTTATTAGTGCTCGGGGCAACTTAAGTGCCACAAAGTTCCATTATGAGTGAATGCAGGCTTCTCTACAGCTGCCAACACTGAGCAACTGACACACACGCACACGCACGTGGACACAGTCACGTTTTCACATGTGCAAAAATGTTGAGACAGGGTCTGATCCGAATGCAGACTCGCAGCCGGAGCATGTAGAGATCAGTGATTTATTGATTGCAGGTGTAAAGACAAATCCATAAGGGGCGAGGCAAAATCCAAAACAGACAAAGGCTCCAGAAAACAGAAAAATTCAACAAAACAAAAGAGGAAAAAAATGCTTAGAAGAGACACACAGAACTCTCAGGAAATACAGGACTGGTAAAAACAAAAGGAGGAGCACACCAGTTAGAAATAAACGAGGAGGTTGGAGGCACATGGACACCCAGGTGCAGCATATTAGGGTGGGGGACGCAATTACAGCTCTGGGAAAAGAACAAAGTGAAGAATAATAAATCACAGAAAAGACATAAGGGGAAAAAAACCCACTTTAAAATAAATGTGAAACACTGAAATCGAAATAACAACACAAGTAACAAAGGAACAAATATGTTAGAAACAAAGCCAAACAAATAACAAGTGTATTTGTGGTTTGGCGGTAAATTTTCTTTATTAACAATGAAATCAACAGAGCTTGTGATGTTACTTAACGGCATCATCCAAGTCTTTGCTTTTCATTGAGGGAGCCCTTTATGCAGGAAACACATTAAGCCGGGCTGACTGAGCGAGAGCGAACTTCGAAAAAGTTTGCAACTACTTAATCTAAATATGTGACCCAATCAACAGCTTCCAAGTAAACTTGATTTAGAAGAAAATCCCATCGCTGACATGGTATCAGTTTGGAGTGATTTATTTCATTGACCTGCGCCATTTACTGGATGCAAGAAGTTGAAAGTTTTTATTTATGAGTTATTTATCATTCCAGTTTTGAACATTCATGCAAACTGTATATTTCCGGCCTTTTGGCCAATCTAGATAGTCTCAGTGGCCGTTGTCCGACTTCAGACATCTTAACCGAACTGATGCAACGAAGCTGTCTGGACTCCCTGTTTGAACTTCCATGCCGGCATTACACATTTAAAAAATGAGAGGATTGTGTCCATTCTGAGTGTTTTATCCTCTTGTCGTAAACGTTAAATCAGCTTGGAGGCAAATATGGTAAATGAAATGGTCCTTACAGCATCCATGTCGAGCGACACGTCACCCCACTCGAGTTCGCTTTGCTCTCAAATTCATCAATCTGTCATCAAAACCATCTTCTATTGAATCGAATTTAAGTACAACTTATGTTAAAGATAAATTGGATCCAAATATTGACCTGCTGACTTTTACGGAAGCTCTAACATGTTAGCCTTGGCTGACGTGTATGGCACCACGTCAGGTATTGGGTGTGTGTGTCCTGTGGTTTCTGTAATGTATAGGCTGTATGACAGTATCATCGACGTACCGCCCCGGACCTGAGGGCCGGAAAGCCGAGGATTAGCCCCGGGAACAGCAGACAAAAACACCAACGTGTTTCTGTGATGTTCACAACAAAGGGATTAGAAGGTTCCTACTGACAGGATTAAAACAATACCTCCTGTTTTCTCTGTCCCTCCACACCATCCTGTTTTATCCAAACCTCACTTGTTACATTAAGAGATAATGCTTTTTCTTTTGCTTTCCCCTCTGTTTGGAGCTTTTCTCTACAGTCTTTATCCCACAGGTTAACCATTTTCAATGGTTAACCTGTGTTTTGGGTCTTTCCCCTCCTCGGTAGGGTAGGATTATTTCAATTCTGGCTAATCCTGAAATTCCACCTAAATACGATGTGTCTGAGCTCATTGTTTACGAAGAAATGTGTTTCACTGAAAAGGCAAGAGCGGTCTTAATGATTTTCATTGAACTGTTTGTCAAGCGCGACCCGTGATAAAATAAGGAAATGCACGGCTGTCAATCTAAACATTGTTTTATTTCAAATATGGTGGGAACAGTGACGGAGAATATGTTAAGATTTTTATCTGACAAAAGCAATATAATCAGCCGAATTTGCCCGTCACACTGGAACCAATCGAGTTAACGGAATATGATTACCCATCAACCCATGAGGCCAGAGAAATGGTCAGAGAAAATTTGGTCATTACTGTCACAAGAAAACTCGTACTGAAACTAACCAGAAAGAAAAAGGGATTTGGCAGGGAAGGGCTGTTTTAGATTTATCGCAATTCAGTGGGAATAGTGACAGGGTCACTGCAAATAAGAGTGCAAAGGACGTCCTACCTGATTTGTGACTTGCAACAATATGCTATGGATACTAAGGGAAAAAAATGATGAAGTGTGAACAAGAGTTGGGCTTATTTTCCCACAGTTGGATCCAAATGTAATTAAAAGATTGAGTGATAGAGTTACAATCAGTGTGACAGCCAGAGATGATAGCGGATGTTGTCACAGCTGATATGTGGAGATGAGACGACTGGGCTGTGACCACACTGATTGGTCTGATGTAATTGGAATGTTGACAAAAATAAACACCGGTTCTGGAGGGCACCAATTATTCTAAACGCCAGCCTGCCAGGCAAAAGCAATCACATCCGCACAAGCCTGCGAGCTATCAATAATCACCCGCTCTGCCCCCCAGCAAACATCCAAACAGAAATGTTTACACATAGATAAGGCCCCATGACGAACTCCTGTCAAAAACAAAACAAGTGGTCCACGTGCAAGCCTGCCATGAGGAACGGACCAAACGTAACAGTAATCGCACACAAATCAACCACCAAGAGGGAGTAATCAAATATAAAATGCCTGGAAGCAATCGAGGCAATAATCAAAAAGCAGAGTGTCATGTGAGCTTGTTTGCTTCCAGGCCTGCAGGGTGAGGATATGTTCTGCATGAAGACACTCCTCCATCCAGGAGCGGCGGCAGAACAGGGTGGACACCAGTCGACCATGCCTTGGGGCTAGTTCCTGGCTCTGATTTTACAAGTGAAGGAAAGTTTTTGCAAGGTATCTTTTCTTTTCCAGTAAAATTAATGACAAAAAGTAAAATAACCAGACATCTGCCAGGTACATTAAAAACCAAATGTTTTCTCACCGCCCGATGCGTCGCACTGATCTTGCCGTCAATTCAGTCCGTCATTCATTTGCCTATTTTTTGACCTTCAAATCTATCGTTCGCTCCGTCTGTCGTGCAGCAACTGCAGATTGACACTTCTGGTGAGCCGCGGGGGGAAAGGTTTCACTGCTGTCAGACAGACTCTTTCTGACAAATCAGCACTTGTGGGCACGTCCAATCTCCAAGACGCATGGAAGGACGACACCAGCACAGACGAAGGAGGCGGCGAAATGTTCGTTTCATGTTTTTGTTCTGTCGCGATTCATTCTCAGCTTCGTGTGCCGGCGATATTTCATGCCTACGACCGTCTGTCTTGCTCTTCTTTTCTGTGCGTGTGCGTCTTTGGCGAGCTGCAACATCACTCCTATCATCCCCAGGAGCTACACATGTCTCGCTCTTCTCCCAAATCTTCCTGACCTTCCTCAAATAAACCCATCAGCTGTAATCAAGCGCTATCCCGTTCTCTCCCTTACATTCACTTTGACATATACACACAGACTTTAAGACACACACACACACACACACACACCAGTGTCAACTTTTCATGCGGGTCGTTTCCTCTTCTTTTTAAAAGGCACAGGAAGTAGCAGTCACATATTAGGCTGCCCACCAAAATCTATAAATAATGGCTTCCGTTAAAGACGTAAGGCATTTGAGTCACACCTTCTCTGGGGAGAAATGATCAAAAAAATGATGCAAAGAACACTTTAAATATTTTCAGCCTGCTTTCACCCTCAACTCATTAGATAGCTGCGTTTTGTCATCGCGTCTCCAGTCTCATCCAGATGCAAAAGGTTTAAGAGAGGGTTTAATTTAGAACAGTGTAATGCCATCCACGTGCGCTTCAGAGAACTTGAACAGCTGACACAGCACAATGTACTTCCTCTAGTGCTACAGTGACAAGAGGCTTGGAGCTTGAGGGAGGACACTGGAATTCGTGTCCCGTTTAAAAGATCACTATTCATTTCCTAAAGCCTAAACAAGTGGATTTGGGTAATATATAACTTGCACTTCAGGAAAGCGACAGGGAGCCTTTGGACGCCATTAAGGCCAAACTATTTGGCCTTAATGGCTGTTATTCATCAAGGATGACCCAGATGTGGAAGGGCAATGCCACCGGGTCCTTTGCACATCTGGATTAGGTGCAATAGCCACAGGACAAAATGTATATATGATAGTATGCAATGATTTAGGATTGGAGGGGGTTGGACTTCAAAGCTGCAAAGTGTAACTGCAGCCACACACTCTGAGGGTTAAGGTTGCTCTTGGGCAGGGCAGTATTCCACTCCTTCCCAGTGACACTGTACTGGGTTGGGAAAATTCAGACACACGGACAAAACAACACGGTCCCCACAAATTCCAAACCTCAAATGCAGAACTTATCTCCTTATACTAATGTAAAGAGCAGCAGAGCAGCAGTCGACCACAGTGCTGCATGTGTGGTGTTTGGTCGTAGTCACAGCTTGCTTAGCTCAGTTTTTACACAAAAAATGTTGCCCACAGAAGGCCATAGTGACCCACCATCGCCTCTCAAGGCCCACATGGTGGTTGGTCCACAACACATCATGCACTATACACAGTGGTTACTTCTTCCCATTATGTTCAGGTTTTAAATTGAAATATTGGCTGCTTCTTACAAATTGTCTCTTTAGGTGTACAGGTGAGGGGCGTAAGGAAAAGCTAATAATCTCATCTGAAATTAAGGGACAAAAATTCCTTCATAATTAAACAGAAATGCTCCAATGTCATTAGCAGTTTTATATTTCTCCTCTGTCTCTTGCGAGCGTGCATGAACACTGACGGTGTCCCCCCCCCCAGAGCGCTCTGCTCTCTGCACCCCCTCAGTCCCAAGGCAGGATTATCACAGACAAAATAAGAGCAAGAGAGGGAGCTCGGTTTTTGTCAGTGGGTCACACGGCGGTGGCATGGTTAACTAGCTAATGTGATTAAATTTAGCAGAGGTACAAGTCACATTGTCAGCCCACATCAAAGTCTACCCCGCCGCCGCAAGAGCGAAAGAAAGAAACCCTCCGTGGAAACTGGCAGAGAGATGAACCGACGAGGAAACGGGTGATGTTTTAAACATAAAACGCACACGGAATGGTAAGAAAAGATGAGGAAATAATGAGGCAAGAGGGCAGAGAGAAGTGTAAGCCTAAAGCAGCGTGGGCGAAGCATATCCTGAAAAGCAGCGACTGACAGCAAATCTCTGTTTTCATCTGTGTACAAATGAAGGGCCATTGACAAACACTTATGGTGTCAAGTGAGGGACCTTGTGGTTTGATTATCTGCCTTGAGACTGTGAGTTTGTGATCTTGTGATCTCACTTCTCAGACGGTTGATTGCATGACATGAAACATATAAAACAGCTTTTAGAGTAGAGCGGTGTAATTGACCTGCGTACCGTCTTTACAAGTACACGTGGCAATACATTTTCCGCCTTTTTTATTTCTTTTTTTAAAGAACGTTTTGCCACCCATAGGTCTATTGACACTAACAATTTGATGATTCAGTGACGTCCCATCTGCAGACCCCCCCCCTTTTTTTCACATGTTTAAATACTAATTCAGCCAGTCAGGTGAAAAAAACCAAAAATGTGGAATTAACATATGATGAAGGCAGTTTTGCTATTTCATGTGCCATGATTTGCATTCACGTATTCTGACGCGTCGCAGTAACAAACCATGCATTTAAAAATCCACCCACCTCAGAGAGTAAAACAATTGACCTTTCTCTCCCATTTCTGCCGGCTGGCATTAAACATGAATATTCCTAAAAGCTGGGTGGAGAACCATGGACTCAGCTTGAATCATCACATGAGGTAAAAGAGTCTAGTTCCTCAGTTATTAATATTTTGTCACGGCCCCTCGCTGCACATCCAGATGCGGATGGTTCACACTTTGGCCTGGACGACTGAACATAGAAGTGATGTTAAGCCTTCCGTTTCGAAGCCAATTGTCGCCAGTCATTTCCTAATCCTGACCTGGCCACATGGTTTCTGTGACCGAACTCACTGTGTCGCGTAAGCTCAAACAAAATAACACAGACGGCGTGCATCCGGAAGGGATGGGCCTTTATCTGTCGATTTGTGATGCTAAAGGGAAGGCTGAGAATGGTTGGAATAAGCAGTTGGAGCATTTTCACATGTTTTATTTTTGCATTTCAGCCCACAGTCCCATATTGTCACACAGTTTTTCCCTTCGAGTATGACGCGGTACAAACATTTAAATGTATCCAATTTACATGTGAAAATGTACATTCCCTGCCTCGATATGTTAATCTGTGGCTTGGAGCACCATTTTCTTTGGACATCATTTGCATTCACATGCAAAACTAGCCCCGTCACAAAAGGAAAATATAGAGTTTACATTTAAAATGTAAAAGTATGCTATTCTAAATACACTACACATCACCATTCACATGAAAATGATCATATAAGCATTTATGCATGTTGGCAATACAAATTTGTGACATATATATTTGTTTTCTGTAAACATTAACAACAAGACGAAAGTACATAGTCTCAGCCACTAAAATGTACTTCTCTCCGGCAAAAAAAGACCCCCACCCGCGTGCACTGTGTTGTGCTTTAGCTGTAAAGTCTCTGCCTACAGCAATTTGAAAAAAGCTGAATAAATAAAGCAGAGAGCAGCTCACATTTAGAACAAGCTTATTGTCATACAAAAAACCCCAAAAAAGATTGTCAAAATCCAATTATTAATGTCAGATGTTTGTTCATATTGGTCTCAAAATTATTTAGGAGATGCCAGTGCACAAACCCTGTTTGATGGTATATAGCATGCCTCAGCATACGCAATACAGTTAAAAGACTGAAACGGGGGATAAAACTGAATCGTAATTATCACCGCACAATTATTCTAATAAGATTGCACCGTCACACACAGACAAAGTTCCCTTGGGGTAAATCATTAGTGCTTTAAGCCCTTTCAGAATAAAGTGGGTAATACGAATCATTATACTAATACATTCCATTTCTGATTTTTTTTTTTTTTTTTTTTATGTGAAAGCATTTGAAATTGATGTGAGCAGAATATCTAACAACAACAAAAAAAGAAAATTACTTAGCAGAAAAGCAAGTTCATAGAAAAGATCAGGAGTTCTTTTCAACAACAGGTGCTCCGGCAAATTGGACCTCATCCAGAGAGTCGTCTTTTTGTTGGTTCCTCTCCTAATATGATTTGACTGTGTAGATGTGCACTGCCTGCAAAGTTGTCTTCTGACATTACATGAGTGGGGGCATGGCTCATTATCACGCCCCTGAGAATGCCAGCTATTGACATTAATGCTATTTAAAATGTTCTGTAAGCTACTGGCTGTATTTATTCTGCAATTTGGGAGCTGCAGGGTGAACTGGTGAATTCTACCTTCACTACAGTGTTTGCAGTGACTGCTAGCCAAGCAGCCTGAGCTGGACTTACATTTACAAATGCGGTCATTCATTTTCATGGGTGTTAGCCGTGGGGCTCATTTGTGGATGTTTTGTGTGAGTTCTTTTGCGCGTGCTGATTTTTGTCCTTGTGCCAATTTAAGCTTTGGAGACACAAATGCATACTAAATTGCTTATTGATATTCAAAACATTACACAATAGTACAACTTGTTAACACTCGCTTGCTTGCCACCAATTAACGATTCTGACATTCAAGTGTAAATGTTGGATTAGTATAAAGTGTAATAAACACTGCAAGCATTAATGCTCATTTCTAAGCTTTTCACTAGATCAGTTTCATTATGTGGTTGTTTTAAACTGTGGTCAATATCCAGTGTGAACTGTTTAAGACCCTAATGTGCCCCACAAAGGTCCATGAGACATCATACGCAGCTTGTGGTTATTGTGCAGTAGAAGTAGGTGAGCTCCGTTGTGACAAATGTCCATCTAGAGTGATGTAAAAGACGCACTGAATTATGATGTTGCAAGTCACATTTTCAAATAAATGAATAGAATAAAATCTGTATCTGATTTAGAACCACGTGTGGTAGTGGCCCAACATTTTAAATGATCAAATTTCCATGTGATTTGTGCCATTCGTATTGTCATTAAACTAACCAGATCTGGGTCACTAAGGGGGGAAAAGAAAAAAAAAAAAAAAAAATCAGGCCACTTGTATAAATGTAATCAAAATGATGCTGCAGGCTGCAGCTTAACTTAGTATAAATATCGTCCACTTGGGAAACAGCTAGCTTGTGTTTATAGGTGATCAAATCAGACCACCAGCACCTTTAATAATTAACACACCATCTTCCCTTAATTTACCCTTTACTCCAGTGTATAAACAAATCTGGTTGACTAAAACCGGATTTACATCTTTATAGCTGTTGGCTATAGAGCTCCTTGGTACTGCACTGATCAGACTCTGAACTCAGAGATCAATGCTCTCAATATGTCTTAGCAAGAAAGTAAATAGCCTACATGTATTATCTTAACTGTTTTACATTTGGGGAAATAGGTGACGTAACATAAAGGATTACCTTATTGCTAAGGTAAGTGATAATTCACCATTAGGCGGGTGAATCTAGCATGTAACAAGTGATTCCACAGGTAATGAGGGAGAAAGCCATCCTTTGGGGTAAGTCATCTCAGTTCCTCCTCAGCTCTGGTGAGAGTGGCACATCAACCAAATTGATTGGGAATGCACACCGAGTTGCAGTATTGTGCAAACATGAGTTCAGGGAGGGAGAATTAGAAAATGTGGGCCAAAGCCCAACTCTTTTAGCATATTGGGGGATAAAATGAATCCTGACAATTGCCAGTGTTTGAATATTACTATACAGTTTGTAGGAGATTTTGACCCACTTGTCTGAAAAAACACTTTACGTTACACGAGAATATGTTGCATTTGCAAGACATTGCAATGCATTTTGTCCGATATCATAAGGCTACATTCAGAAGACGGTTCAGAGCTTAGCATAAAAAGCTGGGGAGAAATGGCTAAGGTGACTGTGTCCGAAGGTTACAAAATCCAGCACCTCACAAAACAAGAAAACAAGTGAAGTGGAACGTGAAGTGGAAAAGTCAGCCAGGCTAGCCTTTCCCTGCAGTTTCCAGTCATTCAGCTCAGCTAAGCCAACCTTCCAGTCCATTTACTATGTAAGTGATCCCTCACTTTTCTAGCCTTCATTGTCTCGTTCTGTGTTTAAGTTCTTTCATGTATGAACACACTTCCCACTCGGCCTCTACTGACCCCATTTACTGCCCGTCTATTCCCCTCTGCGCACAGCCTCTCTCGGTGCAGAGAGTGAAGGGCACAGAGGACTGCCAGTCTGGTCCTCATTAGAACAATATGTGTGATACCTTTTGCAGTTGTCAGAGTGAGGGGGTAAATCTGGCCGCACTGCCCCTTCTGGCAGGAGGCCTGTCACATCAATGACCAGTGCCGCTTTCTGATTTGCTGTCGCCCACGGTTACAGACTGATTCTAATCTGCGACGGAGCCCTCTGCACCGAGATAATTAAAAAACATCACTACAAGTTGCATCACTCTTTCGTGCTTTTTTTTTTTTTTTAATTGTTATTTTACCATGCTGTTTTATATTGCTTGTTTTTATTTATCATGGCTGACAGGTAGTTTTGAAATGTACCCACCTCGGAATGTGACACGGGGATGATTTGCGACAGGAGAAAATGCAGGGAAAAGTGTTTTCTTGAAATCTTGGTGATAATTACAGTGTTTACCAGTAAATTGTCAAATCATGTACCTGACATTTTGTGGCTTGTGTCGTTTGAGGGGATTCTTTAACAGCTGGGAAATCTTATCATTGTTTGCTGTAAGCCTCACTGATCATGAAATCACTAAGGATTATGGAAAAGTGTTCATTAGAATGTCAGTAAATGTTAATTGCATCCAGTGGGAGGAGATATTATTGGATAGAGACGGCAATACAACAAATGCAGTCCATATAACAACAAAATACACTTTCTGACAGAGCTCATAACCAACACTAAATCAATTTGTCGATCCATTGATAGACCACTCCCCATGCTGCTTCAATTTACTGGTTTGTACATCACCCTAAAACTCAAACAGGTATCAGGCAGGTGCAAAAGTGCAAATACACACATCTACACCTCATAACTCCCTCCCACACACACAGACAGGATCGACTAGCATATTTCACCGAGAGAAGGAAAATGCTCTATAACAGAAGTGTCAAGGTGTTTTAAGGAAGAAATATGCTTTGGCATAGAACAGCAATTGATGAAATGTGACCTTGACTTCTTTGCCTTTTTTTTTTTTTTTTTTCCCCATTTTTGTCACATCAGAATAATAAATGGCGCTACGTCGGTAGAAAAAAAAAAAATTGAAAGGAGGGAAACACGAGGAGCTACTTTTATGGTTATTTCAATCGGCTGTCAACAATGGAGATTAAAAACATGAGATTTAAATGTGGCACTATATGCACGAGACCCTGACTAACGTTAACAAGCGTCCAGCAACTAACACATATCATTCTCTGTTTATAATAACTCCCGCTAATTGCTTTTTAGGATCGATAAAACCTGCAAATTAAATGGAACTGTTCTTTTAGCACAATTTATAGAGCGAAAAGCCTGTATGCGTATGTGTGTATGTGAGTGCGTGTTGGGAGAGCAGTTCAATTTAGTTGAGACACGGGTATGTGTGTAACGATTTGGCCAGCACATATAGCAATTGACCTATCATGGGAAGGTTCTTAGAGTGAAATGAGAGTTTTGGGAGGGGAATAAAACAGGACAACACAAATTGGAATTAATTATGTGCTGATCCTCTCAGGGACGTTTAACTTCACAAGTTCCTTTTCATTATAAGAGCAGGATTTCTGCTCTTACTTCAGCAGCCCGACGTGTGCTCAGTAAATGCATTTCAGCTCTGTATTTGTCTACACATGTCTGCTTTCGGCCACTCGATCTCCATAATTGTTCTAAGCTAACTACTATCAAACATGACAGGCACATTACAGACGGTGCCGCAGTCACAGTCTGCTAAGGGAGAGTGTAACCACAAGACAGCTACATGTAAAGCATCATGGTGAGAAAATGTTTACTCAAATATGCAACTGAGCCGGTTATCTATTCCTCACCACGATGGGTAGTCCCTTAAACCTGCAGAAAGCTATCCATTATCTAGATGCAGCATTTATCTCCAGGGATTGGTTTCCGCACTTTATGCAATATCTCATATGAATGTTCTAAACTTGACAACCCTGTCAGCTACAAATTATATTTATATACTGTTACACAACGAATACCATCACTGATTCAGTTTCCTGTCAAAACAAATGATAATGTATCCCTCAAGTAAGAAAATGATAACACAAGACACATTTACGTGCACATTTGTTTTCCTTGCATTATCAGAGAAACATTATTTACTGGCAGCAGCTAAATCATGATATATACAGTTTTACACACACATACACACATGAAGAACGAAGTATGATATGGTTGATGGTAGTAAGTTTTAACCAAAGTCTTTCCCTGCCCTTGAGCTTTTGGCTTTTGGTGCATAAGTGTACCCAAAACACAGCAGAAAAGTCCATAATCCATCTGTCCTCCCATTATTGATCACTGCTTATTCTACACAGTGTCGCAGGAGGCTGGACCCTACCTCAGTTTTCAACCGCAAAATAAACCCTGGACAGGCCACCACGTCATCACAGGGCTGACATACTGTACGGCGCAAAACAAAATGCACACTGGCATTCAGCTCTGGGGGCAAACGTAGTAACCAATGAAAGCCAGTGATTGAACAAATACCTGATCTGTAATTGGACAAAAGGAACCGTCACAGGTAGATTTTAGTGAGGAAGAGCAAGAGCAAGGAGAGAGTCTGAAGGAGTGTCAGTCACTTTTTGTCAGTAAGAAAAGAACAGCCCACTGCCCCTTGCCCCATTAACTTTAGAAAGAGTGGCAAGAGCTTTACAAAAATAATCCCCGAGATTAGACTGATTCCAATCTTGTGCATGGCAACCCTCTCTGCTTGAAGGCCAAGCTAGAATGCAGCTTGTTCAAATGTTCAGCTCTCTCCTCTCTCTCTCTCTCTCTCTCTTCACATCTGCAACTTTAAACAGTAGCCAATTAACCTAACTTAGAGGGCGGAAGCTGGAAAGCTCGAAGGGAGCCTAAAACGTGCAAACCAACGTCCCTCAAAAAAGTCACAAATGTAGCTCTCTTTAAACACATGCAAGGGAACACACTGAACAATTGGTTCTATTCTTGAATGAGCAAAGAAAGAAATTAAACTGGAATGTAATTCTCTACAATAGGCAGATTTCCAGCAAGTGATATACAGTATATCGAGGGAATTTAAAACCTGGTCAATCATGATCACTTCAATGAGATTAATGCAAAAATCCTGTAAATCGCACCGTGCCATTAATCATTCCTGCACACTGATCGGCCACAGTCGTTGGGGATGTTAAAATAAATTGCTTCTTTGCTTCAAATTCCCCACTGTCTTACCGTGCTATAGGTAATCAGACCAACCTCTACTCATTTAAGGTACAGGAGGCAAACACAATACAGTGTGTGAGGGCAACACAATTGTGTTGAAACATCTTTAGAGGATAAAACTGACAGAACCTCATCAGATTCCAGATATATTTTCGGTGTCCAGTCAGTGTCAGTATTCTTAATTGCCCCGTTTTGCTATCCTGTCTTTGTATCTCCACTATCAGTTACAGTGACACTCGACCCCTTGTTATCCATTTATCTATTTTGTCTGACCTCTATTTCTCAGCTTCTTCCCATTCCTCTGTTTGTCAGTTATCTCTGGTTCTGAGTCTCCTCAGTGAACCTAGCTCCCAATAAGTCCATTACATGCCCTACCCGTTGCCCTTTCTCCGTAATTTCATCCTCCCTTTCCCCAGAATCGACTTGTACCTTCATAACCTATATGAGTACCTGTTTGCCTTTCCCACCCCACACACAGCAACCCCCTCCCCCCATCCAATCTCTCGCTTCTCTTCCCTTCATTCTGCTTCGCCCACGGGACCACGGCCATACCTCATGAAAGAGTCATCAGCGGTGCATAGCTCTTAATAACAGCTAATCTGTTTAAGCAGCCGCTAAAAAGGTCATGGCATCGGCTAGCGAGGGACAGAGGGAGGGAGAAGGACTGGTGTGGAATAGAGGATTTAGGAGTAACAATAAGAGGCCACTCGAATATGCAGAAAGAGAGGCGGAGGAGGTACAGGTGGAGTGAATTTTCACAATAGGATTTATTCATTATATTCCAATGTTACAGACATTACAACACAAAGCAGAATGATGGTAAAGACTTCTTGCTGGCGCAAAACACAACAGCATTTGTAAAGTGTGGTACTCTGGTACAAGGTCTCAATTGACTTCTCCAGATTCCAGCTTCGGTTCAATGAGAAAGTGATTTGTGAACACTCAAGGCCATCAGATCCTATTATGGCCCCTGCAAATTCTTTCATAATGACTGTACGGAGACATCCAATGGTAAAATCAATCGTGGATCTATGCACTTATTGAGAAGACATCAGAGGTGTAGAGGAAAGTGAGGGCAGAGGATTGATTCAATATAGCAACAGTGAAACACATTTTACGAGAAAGACGGCAAAGGGCTGCTGGCTGGGTCAACGCAACAGCCAAAGCTGGAGAGGAACAATAGTGTAGCTAATGATGAGATGGATATTTTTTGTTGCAACAGGCTTAATCAATATTCCTTCCAAAATCAAGTGGCTGTGTGTGTGGTTTGATTGCTTTTCTGCATACATACCATTGGCACTGATGTGCAGGTACACAAATTTTAGTCTCACTAGGATAGAGGACAATTAATTAATAATTCATATTAGTCAGTAATAAAACAGATTGAAACTGCTTACACTCACCAGTGAAATTGGAGTTGATATACATGTCTGTCCGCACTAATGTAATATATGTAGTCACTGATCACCTGAGGCTCAGAATCACCAAAATCAAAGGGTTAATGGCTCGAAACAATTCTTCAAATACAGATATTACTGCAAAGAAGCTCTGTATCCTGAAACATGGATTCCCAACACACACATTGAACCAGGCAGCGCAGACAATCGGCACATAAAGGGGTATTTGTGTGAAATTTTGTAAACATTTCTGCATGAAATGTTGAATTTAAAAAAAAAAAAAAAAAAAAATACTTAGAGTGGCCTAGAATTTTGACATTGAAAATCTAACCAGTTCAGCTTTGGGTCCAAACAAATGGTTGTGCCAAATATGAAGAAAAATCCCATTGACACAATCCTCATATATAGTATTCACAAGAAATGGATGGACAGATGGATATAAGTACACTGCAAAGCTTTTTTTATCATTTCCTTTACAGCCAAATGATGATAGCTACAACAACGAAACAAAGGAGCCCATTTGCACTAATATATTAAATACACCCTGTATATGTGCAGATGTGCTAAGGGCTGCTGCTCACTAGTCCAACGCTCTGGGGCTGCACAACAGCCTGACAAAATAAATATACGTTGAACTAAAAACAAAACATGGTGATACATGCAGACTGCAAGAGAGACCCTTCTTGTTTATAGTGATTATATGCACTTGTGTTTCCAAGTCCTCAGACCAACTCATTAGATTTAAAAGGACTGATGTTTATCGTTACACATAAATGTCTCTTTAAAATATGAAGAGGATGGGCAGAGCCGCAGACTTTAAATTTATTTATTAGCCTGTGTGCCCGCCAGACACGCTTAAGATTAGATTGTGCGTTTGGCTGCTTTACCACACAAAACAAGGAAGGTGCGCATGGTCTAAAGTGGGCCTCACAAGCCAAGATAAATACCAGATGTTTGCCATCTTAAAGACCTTTAACTTTTACATTTTTCTGTTTGCAGAGGCAGGGCATATATGTTACCTTGTGGAATGGTTTACAATGAATCGTTAATGCCTTAGAATGCAGGTCACTTAAGCAACTTATGCAAGTTTTGCCTCTATCACAGTGTGCTTGATGATGGGGGAATGTTGTCTCTCTTTAATGAATAACTAAATTAACTGATAATAAAAGACTTTGATACGTGTCATGAGATGATTTATTATCATCTGGAATTGGTGTCAAATAAATTTGACTTGACTAATTTCCTGCCTTCCTCCTGCATGTGATACTCCACATTTCTTGCCATATGTTGACAGTTCATTGCTGCAGTTCCATTCAGAATTTCTCAGTTTAGCGTACTGTATTCTTGGACTACCATGTCAAGTCAGTAAGGATTGCAAAGGTATATCCTTGGACTGTCAAGTTAATAAAGCCCCATTTTTCACCAAGCAGTACAGTACAGTTGGTACCCTTAGATAGCGAAGCGTACCACCAGTTTTGTCACCCTTTGCTACCATACAGGGGGCGCCAGACCCACTGCAGCCCGCTGACCGGTCAACAAAATCATCACTTCTTTGCGATGGTTCGGCTGATTATCATTTTCAAAGTGAAAGTAAAACAACAAAGTAAGCGGAAATCATGAGAAGGGGGAAAAAAAACAGGAGGCAACGAACAGGAAATAACATACACGTAATAAACGGGAATAATAACTATAAACTCAAACACATGACAGAAGAAATAGAAACTCTTTAATACACGAAACCATGACAGCTGTATCGGATTCTATAAAGAATATCTTAAGTGATTTAAATAGGTCATGTTGGACTTCGGGAAACTATAGGTTATAGTTTCTAGACAAAAGAAATGATAACACCACAACACCACACACAGGACTGCACAATTCAGATACGGAAAATGTTTGCAGGTGATGCAACCTCCCACGTTTTGGTATATACTTTATTCATTAATGTTTATTTATTGAAATGTCACTGTTAAAGAGGAATTACAACTAAAACAAAAAGTTCGAGTTCAAGAACCACCAAAGTACCTCTCTGATAGAACAGTAAATATGAGCCAATGACAGAAAAAGAAAAAGCTGAAAGCGAAGGAATGTAAAAAGATATTCCTGTCGTTTCTAAATCAGATATGTTCTGTTTTAAGTCACATTGATATGAATCAAAATGTCTCTACTGTTGAACCTGAACATGATATATTACTTACAACTACTATAAAGTCTTGACAACTAAAGAAGCTAGCTTCTCTTATATATTCAGAATTTTAAAACAACGTCTAAAGACTGCGTTGGTACCTCTGTTGTACCTCTAAACTGGGAAGGAGTGCTTCTGAAAGGGCAACTAAAGGCAACTATGGCTGTGATTTCATAAATACATTTAGAGATGTGTTATTTCAAATAAGAATACATTAATTTTCTATAACATCTCTGATCTTTCTGCTAAGAGGGAGGGGAAATGAAATAACGATTCTGTCAATATACACTTTCATTTTTCCTCATGTTGTCTTCTTTTAAACCACCATGAATAACCTGGGAGTATTCTTCTGTGGGATAAAGACATTGGAGAAGTTCAGGGCCAGTACAAACATGACTTTCCTTCTTTCATTTTCCTCTTTCACAGAAATCCGTTGCCCTTGAAAATAAGTCTGCGAACTTTATAGAATATTTCACCCCCTCAACTTTCCCAGCAGGCCTCTGAGAAGCAGGCACGCACGCACACTCGGCCCACTCACTCTACCTTTTTGAAAGGCTCCGGAGCAGGTGGACTTCCCATTTCCCAACACCAAACCGAAAGACAAAAAGCCACTTCAGAACTCAACGACTTCTCGCCACTCTTGGGATTTAGCGGATTAGCTGGGAGTGAGGGAGCGAGAAGGGAGAGAGAGACAGACTCGAGAGTGAAAGACGTAAAGAGTGAAATAAAAGAGAGAGAGAGAGATTGGCTTCCCATTTCTATTCCCATTGTGGGCCGTGGGCCGTGCCGTCTGAATAGCTATGCTAATAGGCAGCTGAAAGTACGAAGAGATAACACAAAACCCACTTGACTTCTTGACACCTACTTGAGTGGGGCCATAGTGTTTTCCAAGGCTAGTTGTTATTCATGGGGCCTTGAAAGTAGTCTGTCTGTCAGCCTTAGAGTGGACGGATATTTTGTCTTTGGTATTAAATATTCGGGCGCAGAGCAGGTTCTGCTCTTTCTGGGTTACTGTTACAATTGGTGGCTTAAGTATTAATTATCATTTAAATGCTTGTAGGAATGAAGAGGGTCTTTTTGAAGGTGGGAGAGAGAGAGATTAGGCTGATGCACTTATGCGGCTATGGAGATTTTCCCCGATCTTTGGCAAGAGGTCAGCAACTGCTGAGATTTAATCATCTGCGGCAGCTGCAGGGTCTCTGCAAATAGTGGGATTTAACGTGAGATATCACAAGTCCCCATCGCTGCATACCCGTGGAGAGAAGTAATTATGTTGGTCAAGGAAACATCTTGTGAAAGATTATTTACTGTGACCAAGTGGCTTCCAGACACCAAAAAAAACAAAACCCAAAAAAACGGCGCTCATACCAACATGATTCCAAAAAAAATTGGTAGACTTTGCAAAACAAAAAACACTGTGGTCATTGGATAAACCCTTTAAACATATAAAGTGAAAACAATAAAAAGACAAAATGATTAATGATTGACCTCAACTTATTTATTTTTGTAAATATACTTATTCTACAGTCCGATGAAGGAAACAACTTTATGACTTTTTGACACATCTTCTAGTTACTATTTACACAGTATTATAAAGGCCCAGTGTGTGAAAATTAGCGGCATGTAATGGTGAGATAGTAATAAATGCAACAACAAAAAGCAAGCGACAGAGCGCTGCCTTGCTGCCCAGTCCCTCTCGAAGCACATAACAAAACTATGATCCTTCATTTAGAGTAATGTAGGTTAACAAATTTGGGAAAAACGTCCAGCAGAGTGCTGACAAAAACTCCTTGTACTTGTTCTTCTTTGTCACCTTTTACTAGGATGAGTCTTCTTCGCTGGTTGTAATCAACAGTATACAAATTGAAAATTTCTTTTCAAGTCTTTTTGTCCTTTCTCGGTTCCAGATGGTGCTCTCTGTAGAAGGAAGACCAGCCCCCATGTAGCCATAAATTGATTATTTTAAGATTGCAAACCCAGTTGGGCTATTACACAATGTTAAATAAAAGGGAACTGCATCAAAGGGGCAAGGGTCTGCAGTGTCTGGCTGTCCTGTATTGAAATTGGAACGGGAACAAGATTGGGAACGCTGTGGATTGGAACATTTCGCAGGTACGGGCGCTCATTGGTAATAATTCTCTATTAAATATTATAAGGAAAGGTCCAGTCCTTCACAAGCAAATAAGTGCTGCAATTTACTGCTCAGCTGACTGTATAAAGAATACACTTTGTAGAACAGCTCTCTGTAAACACAGTTTGTGTATTATTGCAGTCTGCTTTTATTTAAACAATGTCATTCTGCTTCCTCCTTCAGGTTTACCTAGGTTTTTCTGGGAGTCGCCACAGCAAGTCATCGTCCTCCATTTCTCCCTGTCCTCTGCATCTTCTTCTCTCACACCGACTATCTGCATATCTTCTCTCACCACATCCATGAATCTCCTCTTTGGTCCTCCTCTTCACCTCCTGCCCGGTCGTTCCATCTTCAGCATCCCTCTACCAATATATTCACTGTCCTCCTCTGTACATGCCCAAACCATCTCAATCTGGCGTCTCTAATTTGTCTCCAAATCTGTGCTGTCCCTCTGATGTGCTCGTTCCTCATCCTGTCCATCCTCGTCTCTCCCAAAGAGAATCTCAGAATCTTTCACTCTGCTACCTCCAGCTCTGCCTCCTGTCTTTTGGTCAGTGTCACCGTCTCCAAACCAAAAAACCCTGCTGGTCTCACTACCCTCTTGTAAACCTTTCCTTTGCTTTTGGTGCTACTCTTTTGTCATAGATCACCGCACTCGCTTCTTCATTTCTTTACCACACTCACAGTTGTTCTGAACAGTTGACCACAGGTACTTAAACTCATGGACCTTTTCCATTTCTACTCCCTCTAACCTCACTCTTCACTTGCCGCTCTTTCATTCAACACATGCATTCTGTCTTCCTGGGACTGACTTTCATTCCTTTTCTTTCTGGCACATACCTCCACCTGCTCCCTGCTCTCACTACAGATCACAGTGTCATCTGCAAACATCATCGTCCATGGAGATTCCTGCCTGGCCTCATCTGTCAGTCTGTCCACCACCATAGCAAACAAAAAGGGGCTCAAGGCCGATCCTTGATGCAGTCCCACCTCCATCACTCCTACAACGACCTCGCCACTGTCATACTGCTCTCATACACATCCTGCACGAGTCTAACATACTTCTCTGACACTCCAGACTCCCTCATACAGAACCACAGTTCCTCCTTCGGCACCCTGTCGTAGGCTTTCTCTAGATCCACAAAGACACGATGAAACTCTTTCTGACCTTCTCTATATTTCTCCATCAGCATTCTCAAAGCAAACATGGCATCTGCTCTTTCTTGGCGTAAAACCACACTGCTGTTCACAGATCATAACTTCTTCTCTTAGCCTCGCTTCTACAACTATTCCCCAAATCTTCATTGTGTGGCTTATTAACTTTATCCCTCTGTAGTTGCTACAACTCTGCACATCACGCTGGTTCTTATGATCGGCACCAGTGCACTTTTCCACAGGCATTATCTGACTGTCCAAGATCATGTTGAACAGTTTTGTCAAAAACTCCACTGCCCTCTCTCCTAGACACTTCCATACCTCTACCGGTCTGTCATCAGGACCAACTCTATTCTTCATCCTCTTCAAAACTGTTCTCTCTTCATCTTTACTAATCTTTCCAACTTCCCGTTCCACAGTTTCCACCTCTTCCCCCCGTTCCCTCTCATTTTATTCATTCATCAACTCCTCAAAGTACTCCTTCCATCTTCTCACAATGCTCTCCTCACTTGTTAGTACATTTCCATCTCTGTACTTAATCACCTGAACCTGCTGCACATCCTTCCCAGCTCGATCCCTCTGTCTCACCAGACGATACAGATCCTTTTTTCCTTCCTTAGTGTCCAACTTCTCATACAGTTCATCATAAGCTTTCTGTTTAGCCTTTGCCACCATCCTCTTCACCTCACGTTGCATCTCACTGTATTCCTGGCTACTCTCGTCCGTTCTCTCCCAATTGCATTTCCTCTTCACCAACCTCTTCCTCTGAATACTCTCCTGTATTTCCTCGTTCCACCACCAAATGTCCAAATGACACACCAAACACCTCCCTACCTGCCTCCCTGATCACTGTTGCTGTAGTTACCCAGTCACCTGGCAGTTCTTCACGACCACCCAGAGCTTGTCTCAACCTCTCCCTGAATTCCTCCCAGTCTTCCTTTTTCAGCCTCCACTATTTGGTCCGCCTTTGCTTTCTTCCTCTTCCTCACCACCAGAGTCATCTTGCACACTACCATCTGATGTTGTCTGGCTACACCCTTGCCTGTCACTACTTTGCAATCTCCAGTCTCTTTCACATTGCATGATCTCCAAAAAAATGTAGTCCACCTGCGTGCTGCTGCTTCCACTCTTATATGTCACCCTGTGTACTTCCCTCTTTTGGAAGTAGTAGTAGCAGTAGTAGTGCTCAAAATACAACTCTCTCCTCACTGGGAATACTCTCTACCACTTCATCTAACTCGCTCCAGAATTTTTCTTCCTGTTCCATCTCACCGCCAACTTTTGGGGCAGAACCACTGACAACATTCATCATCACGGCTTAAATTTCCAGCTTCACACTCTTGACCCTTTCCGGCACTCTTTTCACCTCTACAACATTCTTTGCATGCTCCTCCTTCAGGATCACGCCTACTCCTTTTCTCTTCCTATCCACACCATGATAATACAGCTTGAACCGTGCTCCAATGCTTCTAGCCTTGCTACCCTTCAACCTGGTCTCTTGCACAAACAAAACATCTAACATTTTTCTCTGCATCATGTCAGCAGGCTCTCTACCGACAGACAAACTGGACTTGACAAGACCTGACACACTCTTTGTCTTTTACTCCTGTTAATTCTTAACAGGAGCCCAATTTCCACCGGTACCCTGTTTGTCAACAGCACCGGTGGCAGTCATTGTTAACCCGGATCCCAGTATGAAATTCATTTTTTGTGTTTCTCATGTTTGATTTTTCTCAGTTTTTACACCTCATGCCCTTCCTGACGCAACCTTCACCATTTATTAAGTCTTAGGACCGGTACTAGAAATACACTGGTTTGTGACCCCCAGTGGCTGGTTTTTTTTTTTTGATGATGAGGATTTAAAATAAGTCTTGTTGTCAGTCAACAGTCTCAAAATTCATGGATCCAGAGTGACTGAGGTCTGAGCCCTTCGAAACTCGAGCTGTGAATTTCTGATCGCACTGAGATTTACAGCCCAACTGTTAGCTAGATAATGGTCATCACTGCCACGTGTTTGTAAATCCTTGCTCTCGAGGTTTGCTAGCAAAGTCCACATCTTAAATCTGAACTGATAGGGCGCTGAGAGAGATGGTATGAACTGCTGTGGAAAACTACATTTCTCTGCACGTAGTAAGTATAGTTGCAGTATTGTTTTGTACTCATGCTGGATCGCAGATATATAGACTGTGTCTGGGGTGTGTGTATGTGTGTACATGAGTGAAAGAGACTGATAGAGAGAGCTTGCAAAGACCTCGCACAAATGACGGATGTCTATTCTGGATTGGAAATGGCCAAAACACATCATAGGTAACATCAGGATTCTTCAACTACCAACAGCTAAGTCAATAACTACAGAGCTTATTGATACTGCAGATATTAATAATCTAGCCACAGGCCCATTTAACTATGGTAATGCAAAACCCGAAGCAAAGAGCAGAAAGACAGGAGGGCATTTCCACCTTTTTATACACTCAAAAAACATTAACCTCACTAAAAGCACCTACCACACACACACACACACACACACACACACACACATACATGCAGAACTCTTCTTAATGCACTGCAGTGTGTTTCCATGGTGAAAAAGATTGTCAATGACATTTTGAGGGGACAAAATGTACCTCTCAGGCTATTCATAGTGAGTAATTTGTCTTTTTTTTTTCCTGCAGCTCGGTCTTTCAAATGTGATTATTTTACAAATCAAATCTAAATAATGGCAAAAATTCTTTATTGCTTATAACTACTGTTGCCATCTCATTACAGCAATGAGGAAGTTATATTTATCATCCACAAGTCCGGCACTTTCATTGTGTGCCAGTTTAAATGAACTTATCACAGCCCAAAACCTCCTTCTGTCTGTTTCAAAAAATGTCCAACTCTGTTCAGAATCCAGGACTATTAAAATAAGGAGGAGTTCTGATACATGGTGGAGGAGGTAATCCTCATGTGTACATGGTGTATAGACAGCGAAGACAGTGACATGGCGTGGACAGTTGAGTTGATTAAAGGGGCTGTGATGGATCCTGATTAAAGGGTAAGTTTTGTCCCATATCTTTTAGGCTATGACAGCTTAGGATGGCAGCTCAATGCCATAGAGGGGAAACTTGCACCCATCACAGGGAGCAGTAATGAGAGGAGCCCTTTTCTTGGCAACGACTGAGACTGGCGGAAAGATATTTCTTTTCTAGCCTTGCAAGGCATACAGTACAGTTGTGTTTGATCAACATTCAAACAGCCTCTTCCTCCTTTGTACATTAGACTTGAATCAATGATTGGTGACACGCAGCTTTTTTAAACTGTAGAAGGGAGGCAAAATCGTGAGCATTTAAGATGCATGTGGCCAACTTTGGAAATGTTTCATTTAGTATTGAGTCTCTAAAGTGTTATTTCAATTTTGTTTTTCAGTGACGGTGTTTCATTGCTTATGGCCATCCTGTTCAAATCCCCTCACACCCCAAGTCAATAAAGAAATGGCTTCATCCCAAGAAAATCTCATCTGATGTGAAATTGCTTAAATACTACAGCACTTCAGCTCGTAGATTGTGTTGTCATTTTGCCCTCAATCACAGTATTACTTTGATGCTGTCCTCCTCATTCAGGAATTCCAGCTAACTCCTTGAAATATTTGCCACATTTCAGATTCCTTAATCTTGCATTCAGGATTTATGCACAGGTCATTATTTTGTTCCATATTCATGTAAGAAAAAATTGCACTTATAATTACAGGAATGACATCTGTGTCTGGGAGCACAAAGCCGACTCTCGTCATCATTTTATAATGGAGTCAATTTGCATCTGCTTTCACTGAGGCTGATGTGTTGAGCCCCTGAGAATCAAAGGTTGATTAATGCGTATGACCACAATTTTTTAGCAGTTGTTCAGGTGAATTTCAGTAGTGAGTCTGTGAGTGTGTGTGTGTGTGAGAGAGAGAGAGAGAGAGAAGGAAAGAGAAAAACACTGTTAAACCATGTTTACACGCTGTGAACACGACTGTGTGGTGCGAACAGATTTTAGTCCCAGCTTCCCAGACTTGATTTGCTTGCGCCAAACAACAGCTTGAGCTAGTTTTAAAGATCAGAACCTATGAATGAAGGTGAAACCCCCCCTGGGTATCAGTGCCTCAAAAGCTGCTTCCATAATCAACACTGATGCCACACTTGGATTAAAATTTGGATCCAATTCCTGGATTGGCTGAGTAGACGGGTAACACAGGGTTCACACCGTGTCTTTATTGTTTCTCCCTTCCAAATCTGTTAGTCTAAATCAGTTCTACGATTGTGTTCAGGGATAAATTGCTTAAAAAGGCTTGAAATTGTAAGTGTATTTCTTTTTGAAGTAAATCAATAGCTGACTGACTAGTTTGCTTAATAAGACGAAGAAATAAAATGAGTCAGAGAGCCTAGGTTGAAGCCTGGGCCTTGCTTGCGCCTCCTAGGCTGCATGTGTGACAGTGACCAGCCATGATGTTTCCGTATGTGAAGACGAGGAACAAATAGCCTCCTGCAAGGCGTACATAAAGGACATGCAGCTTTTCGCAATGGGGGAGTCTGCACTCTCAAGTCACGTGAAAGACATGCTGTGGTAGAGCATTTTTGAGCAGGGAAACACTACACATTAACAGTAATTTGTTTATGCTAACTGCTAGCTGGTAAATTTGTAAGCTAAATGACTGGGAGGCATGCTCTTCTATGGAATATGCAGTGAACATAGGTAATGTTACAGTAGTAGTAAATGTTAACTTTTGGCCGAATATAAGGCGACAAGTAGCAAAGTTATTGTGAACAAATGTGCACTTGCTGCTGCAGCCTCTTTCAAACCTCTCCTATTTTAGCGTTATTTAGGAAAGAAGATCAAGATCTAATGATAAGACTTCTATTGCCAGGTATTGCAGTGCAATTTCTTTTTCCCTCAGACACGCAACACATCAAACAACACAGCTACATCCACAGCAACGATCAGCAGGGTAGACAGTGACACTGACGTGGAAGCAGCCAGTGGAGTAGCAAGCGGAAGTTGCCCCTTTACTATCCACAGGGTCCTCGAATCCATATCCAACTAGCAAGACCGCAAGCACCATAAAATCATTTGTTATGTGTTGGAGCAGAAATACGCAGGGAAACAAAAGTCAAAACCAGTCATTATATACAAATCATGAAAACACAGGGCACGTGTTGGCAGCTCAAATTTTGTTTTGACTTGCCCGATACTGTGTAAAAAGAACAATGAGCTGATTCAGCCATCAAAAATGAATGTTCTTAATTACCTTTTCAGTAAAGAATGTATTACCTCTGTAAATAAAGTCGGTGTTTAGCAGGACTACACAAAAGCGACTTGACTGATTTTGATGAATTTTTCATCGAAGGTGTGTCATGCCCCAGCCTACAGCCGATCGGATATGGTAGCCAAAGGTTAGGGTCACTAAAAGGTCACTGAGCATTGTGTTAGTTCATTCAGATTATGGAAGTTAAACTCGGCTAAATCAGTTGATTCTCTGCTATGCATTCAAGTGGCATTTCTCCGACACTGTGCACTATTTAAGCTGCTTCGACCGGCCTACTCCCCTCTGCTTACTCTGCAAGCTGCTTTGCAACCAGCTCCTGGTTTTATGCTGTCTGACTTAATGTCTTTTTTTTGCCATTGATTCCTGCTCTCTTCTATGCGTGGGGAGTATCTGCTGCTTAGCTCGCTGCCTTAGCCTTCCATGTACGGACGTGGATGGCAGGAAGCTGTGCTCTTCCTGCTTTTTTCTTTCCACATGGGCACATTGAGGAGCAGGGAGAGTTATTCTGACAAACATAGCTTCATGCAAATTGAAATGAGACTTTCTTTGAGTATAGTGGTTTAATATCTCCTCACACCCATACTGATGGGTGGGTCATGTTTCTTTATCCTTTAAACATTTCTGTAGCTTTATACACTCTCCTAAATAGCTGGAGAAGATAGAAACGTGTTTTTAAACAAAAAAACAAGCAAACAAAAAAAAAACCCAACAAAAATGTTTTTAAAGACCCATTTTCTTCATTTTCCTTTACAGTAGGAGTGTGTGCTCACTTTAATCTTGCAGCTACGCTGAAGATTTCCATCAAAAAAGGGGTGTAAATTGCGTGTTTTTAAATTAATTAGGGATCAAAGAATTTACAGAGATTGAGATTAGAAAAGTGCTGTTTTTTGGATTTAAAATTAAATAAACTTTCAATCAACATCACCGTTTGTAGATAGAGACTAAATTTAAATTTTTGGTTGAACTTTTCCCTTTAGATTTGTAATTAATGGCATTTAATTAAATACATCCAAAATAAAATCTAATCCGAATCCTTTTATCTACTTGCAGGCACAACTGACAGATCTGTGGCCTGCTTCTGTTTGCTGAGAAGTCGGAAAAAAGTACGAACAATGAACAGCCTTCAGTGTGGAGTGCTGATTAAATTTATCCGATAAAACCACAAGGATTGCTTACTCAGAACACTCGCTTGCACATTTCTTGTGCCCTCTCAGATGTTCGTCAATGAACATGGTTGTTTAAGAGAGAAAGCAACAGCTCCCTTTATTCCACGCTACTTCACGAGGTCGTCACACTACGTGTTTTATTCATTTATTCATTATTATTGTTATCATTTAGTGAATTCAGTATCAAACTTTAAAAAGAGCTTCATTCTTTTTGTCCTTGGTACTGTACCATATAAAATACAATACCGATACAGTACTGAGATACACAAGTAGATGCGATAGGCAGAAGGATGTGGAGTCTCTTTCTAGACTGGTCCAATTGTTCCGTTGCTGATTTCTTGATGATGATGATTTATAGCCGTTACTGCAAAGTGGGAGGATTTCCAACTTGTCTGTTTGGAACAAAGGAGCTTTGGCCAGACTGATAGGTCGAGAAAATGCTGAGCTTTAACACAAGACCACTATTTGCTCCATGAGTTGTGTTACCTTAACTTCAAAAAGGGGAGATCCCCTGCCCTGTTTAAGATGCATTATCACGTGCTGATTTGAAGAGTAGTCCAATGCAAGCTCATCTACACAGATCTATTAATCTAAATAAATCCTGAGCCACTGTTAGCAGGCCCCAAAAGACACAGATGTGAGAACTGTGCAATGTCTCAACTGTACTTTTCTAATAAGGATCAAATGGTCTCATGGTGTCTCTTGATGTTGCACAGCAGACAACATTAAAGCGAACGGGGCATTTCGAGAAGCACAGGTTGTTTGTAGTGTGGCAGACTCTGAATTTTCAAAGTAAAAGGAAAATTAAAGGAATCAAAAAGAAAAACTAGAGGAAAAAAAAAATTTCTTCTCTTAACCATTGCAAATGAAACTTGAAGTGGAGTATACGCCTTTTAATATCTTTGATCACTGTGTCTCCAGGCCTGCACTCGAAGACTGTGCAGATTAGATATCCGAACCTCCATTTCATTTTCTGAACTTTGTCTGCAAATAAATTCTTCAAAAACCAAGAGACGCATGTTACCTTATTTTGTATTGGAGCTCTAAAAATGTTTCTCATTAGAAGAATCAAACTAAACAGTTTGCACACATGCAAGACATTTTTGCAGACATTTTCTTGGAGTCAAACAACAAATGAAATGTTTTTGTTTTGTTTTTTTGCCACTTGCACATGTTGTGCAGCATGACTATCAATCACTGCGTGCCCATACTTTCCAGCCAGATGCCATTTTCAAATACCTCAGAAATCTGAATACAACAGCATGTTGTAAAGAAAACACATATGTTCACCTGCTGACCCACAGTGAGAGAGTGGGGCTTGATGACAGAGTCACCAAGGAAAGGAATAGAGGTGGTGCGAGAGGAAAAGGGGCGAAATAGAAACGTCGCCAAGGCAAAACGAAACTATATAAATCTAAGTGAGTGCATTTGATCGTGGGCTTGTGAAAAGAAACAAGGATGGAAGAATGTGTTTCCAGGGAGGGGATGGAGGCGGGCGGGGAAGTGTAATGCCACGATGTGACTAGCCACAGACGTTTTGTGATTTTGTGCACGTCCAGAACACAGCCTCTTTGTCATGCCGAAGTACAGCAGTGGCGAGAGTGTAGTGCTGTGATATTTCCAGCCTGCTGTGGTGACACATGTAGTGGCTTCGGGCCATGCCGGTTTAGTTAGAGTCTGACTCATGGTCATGATGTAGTGTCTCATACACTGATAGCTTTGAGACATATGAGCTGGTATTTCCAGTGCCAGACGCTGGCCGCCATTTCCCCGGCTGGATTAAAAACCATTCCCGAAGGAGAACTCTGGATTGATTGTGTTCTTAGGTTTAGGGGCAGGTCCAAACCAATGCTGTCACACGAATTCTTAACATGCTCGGTGAGAAAGAATCTAACAAGGACAATATAAAAAATAAATGGGTCTCCTTAGATTGGTTGAGGGAGTTCAGGCCGTGGCCAGAACATTAGCCTCGTAGAGAGAGGAGTAAAAAAAGACTATTTAAAAAAAGCAAGCAAATTGTTGGGTTTTTTTTTAAATACAAAATCTGTCTATGAAGGTGACTTTGAGGGATTTTCGATAATGAAAGAACTGAAAAAAAAATGCACTTTTTTCCCCCGCTATGACTCATCAAAATCTTCATGCTTTTTTAAAAAGCTAAATACCACATTACATATTAGATGCTAGTCCCTCAGACACAAAGAAAGCTCATTTATGTTTCACGAATGAGACCCTCTAAAGCCCAGATTTGATGCTTTAGCTGTTGTGGACGGCTCCTTTCTGTATCGTTTGCAAGAGAACATCAGCTACAGTACATTACCACCTTAATAGTAGCCCAGCTTCTTTGCACTCTCAAAACGTATGTTGTCCTTGACTTTGTCAGGTGCTTGCTGTGATGTTTATCCTACAAACCTGGGTGTTGTGATAATACTTTGACGAAATTTGCCCCCATTTTGACCTGGAAATGAAACAAAAATGTCATTCGTCCAGAGTATTTTTCTGTAGGTGAGAAGTCAGAGATCGAGGTAGATATACATATGCTGCTGTCCTGCAGCAGTGGTGTGTTTACATTAATAAACACCCATTAAATCATTATTAAATGATTTATTGTCATGTCAGGGACGGAATTTTTTACGAATCTCACAATTATATGAAATTCTAATTCTTGGTGGTCTGATTTTGATGCAGAATCGATCTCGACTGAATAAAAATGGTCGCACTATTGTCAGTCCCTTGTGCCAAACCGTTCACATTAGTCCAGTGACACTGGCACAATGTGATTTTAATTTGCCTGGTGAGTACTAACCAATATCATCTGGAGAATCCAACTATTGCACCCTGCAAAGGGTGTTATTGCAAGTGCCAATAATTTTGACCATTCAGGTTTATTGTACTCCTGAAGAAATAGATATGGTTCAATACATTAAGAGCTCTTTATTGCTAATAATGAAACACAATCAAACACATTGGAAGGGTAAGCAAAGGGTCCAGAAGCTGAGGCTTGGCGGTTGGACGGCGGGTCGATGAAGGATGAGAACCGTCTCACCCAAAATCACACAAGAGCACAGAACACAAGGAGGAGATACAGTGCTGTAAAGAAGTATTTACCCTCTTCCCAGTTTCTTTTATTTTAATTTGGAATTAGGGCAATTGCTAAATTAAATTTGGTCCCAAGGCAGGCATCATAGATTAGCAGATATATAACAGTCTGAAAAAAGCAGCGCATGATGACAAATAAACTAAAGATATATTCAAGAAATCATTAAAATCAGCCTGGAACAGGTTGCAAAGCCATTTCTAAGAATTCTGGACCCCAGAGAGCCATGGTGTGAGCCCATATCTACAAATGGAGATTATATAGTTTAGATCTGTGGTGAACGTTCCCAGCAGTGTCAAATTTATCAAAATTCCTCCAAGAGTCCTTCAATGAGTCATCAGGAGGTCACAAAAGAGCATCTAAAGAGCTGCAGACCTGACTTGGCTCTGTTACGTTTGGCGTTCATGATTCCACATTACAAAAGATAGAGTTGCAAAGTGGCAAGGTACAACCCCGAACAAAAAGAATCTGTCTCACTTTTCAAAAAAAAACAAAAAAACATTGACGACCACCAAGAATTTTGAGATAATCTGTATAAAGTAGAACTTTTCAGAAGAGATGGGTCGAGTTACATCTGGTGTGCGGCTAATATAGCATTTCAGAAGAAGAGCATCATAAAGTCAAACAACAGCTGAGCACCGTGCTGGTAGTCTGGTGGTCTGGGGCCATTTCTTTTTCAGGACCTGGTCAACTTGCCATAATTGATGGATCCATGAATTCTTTATCAACCAAAAATAGCCTGAAGGAGAATGACTGCCAATCAGCATGTAACCTAAGGCTCAAGTGCAGATGGATTATGCAGTAGGACAACGACAAGCTCAGAAAATAAATTAAAGTTTTGGAGTGCATTTGGAGTGCCTACGAGCGCCTTGGAGCCTAGAAAAAGTCCTGACTCACATTGTAACGATCGTATATTAGAATTAGTTGCGAGTTCTGATTCCTTTGAATTTGATGAATAGAAGAATTTGGCATTATATCACTTTTAGCACAGCGCTGTGCCACAAACTAAGCCCTCAGCTTCTGTAAGAGGGAAAGAAGGGATATATAAAAATTTTTAGTTTGCATACCAGTTAAATATCGAAAAAATTTTTCTCCTTAAATTGCCATTTTATTTTCTAAATTTGCCAAGAGGGGCCTTGACTCCTTGAGCGATGTTTGCCTATCAAAGTGTGGACCTCTCTCTGTACCCTTTCTCTCACCTAATGAGTCGTTATCTTCAAAGATTCTTCTTCTTCCTCTTTCAAAAACAGATATTTTGATTCAAATGTTAGACATTTAAACATTTCTTTGTGATACATATAATCATGGGATCTTTGAGAAAGTAAATACTATAATACCTGCTAATCAGAAACAAACTCAACACTAATATAAAGGACAGATGGATTAGCAAAAAAATGAAATTAGGGCTGATTATACCAGTCAGGCTGCAGCTGTAGTTTACAGGATGAGAATGTCCTCTTTCATTACTTGGCCAGTTTTCAGTAAGACAGAGGCCTACATGCTTTGACTAGTAATGCTTCATTTTTTTTTCTTTCTAGTGTCTTAAAACAATAAAAAAATAAACACATTACAGTTTGTTGGATCAGTCAAAAGAAATAAGGTATGAATAGTAGCGATCACAGAAGTGAAAAAAACACAGTACTTACTTAGTCTCTGACCTTCACTCCAAAACAGCAGTGCAACTAAAGACCTTCAGCTCCAAGGTACGATTGGAATTAACATTTTCTGCTGTTGCATAGCTGACTCGTCAAGGGGGCTTTTGGGATTATTTTTTTTTTTTTTTAGTCAGGCCACAGAAAGTGCCCACAGGTCCTGGAGAAGTTGTTTTAATGCATATGTCCATACAAAGGTTTCACAGGTTGTGATCTCAATAAGATTGACTTGTATTTAAGGACATTTTGCACCGAATGTGGTACTAGAGGAAAGAGCATATCCAAATTATAATTCCCATCGTCCAACACATTTCTTGACTGATGGTGATGCATTAAAATACAGTCAGTTACAGTCGGTTTTTGGGTGCAAACTTAAATTTCTTTGATTTTCAAGAATACTCGTGATTACACTCGGTTTAATTGCTCATGACCTCCCTTTCTGAATGCACTAAGTCTACTTTGCTTAGGTTTAGGCACAACATGTCAATGACATGTGGTCAAGCGAGTGAAGTCTACTTCGGTTAGGTGTAGCAAATTGACTCGTGACGCTTAGTTTCCATTGGAATACAAACAGCGGTCTCCAGTGTGAAATTGGGACACTTTCTTTCATCTATTCAATTCGTCTGAGACTGAGATGGACGGTGTTGGGACCAGATGTGCTCGGCCTACCAGATCGTATGGATGACATCACGTTGAAGAGTATACTGATTGGCTGTACACCAGAAAATAAAAACTGGTTTTATTTTCAGTTAACAGCATATTTCATTAATTTTCAGTCATGTTTCACTTACAACATCAGATTTTACAAGTGACAGCACTCAATAAAATCTGTGGATGGCTGCTAAAGCTTCACTCGAGAGATTTCATCAAAGTAACATTCGATCGCGAGTTGTCTACAGTCTTAAATTGGCTCTTAACATCAGGCTAACCAGCTAACTAACTTCTTAACTTGAAAAAAATAAAACAAATATCAAAATTCATGAAACTGATGATAAACCGTCACGGATGAACAGATGAGTGAGTTTCCTCTCCCAGTGTGATAAAAATTATACAAGCGTCTTAACATCTCGAAGTCTGTTAACAAGCCATAGAAAACAACGTGAACATACATTCTACACACATTTATTACTTAAAATAAGCATTTTTGTTTTAGTCTAGATATATAATGTGAACTCAAGTTCCAAATATATATATTAAAGAAAAAAAAAAACAGTTAAATGTAGTTTATATTTGAAACAAACCTCTTGCACAATCCCAATTTAAGAGTCTGCTACTTGAACGCACAACATAAACGTACATTGTTTGACGTGCAGCCAATCAAAATGAGCGACGTCACTCCGTCTATGAGCCGGGTACCCGAGCCGATCAAGTGAAGCTCTCATTGTTCAAAAAAAAAGATAAAAAACAAAAGTTCATAATCACTTTCAAAGGGCAGGAAATGATTATTTAAATGAGTATCTGAGATATCACGTTTTGCAGTGCAATGTATATTTGTAAAAACACACATTGAAAAGAAGGAATTCGCTGTTGGAACAATTTAATTTTGAAACTAGTTTTCTTACATACAGCAGAACACATTAAACACAAAAATGCAGAGTAACAACACTGACTTGACTTAACATCATTAAGCCTACAATACAAATGATAAATGAAATCAGAGGACAACTGCTAAACACATATAAATGCCAAAGGTAGAAAGATATTCACGATATACTACTGGCATTCTATATTTACATTCTACAGACTTTATTCTTTTCTGTGTTTAATGTTTCGGGCTAAGTACATCTGTTCCCCGAGCTTCTTCATCTTCCCATTTTCTGCTCAGAGATTTAGGTTCTGTTTGGGCTTCAGTCAACAGTTTCTTTTTGTGTCGCCTCATCATCGCTTCCTCTTGAAAATGTCGCATCGTCATCCCTCGGGACCACTTCCCCTGGGTACGCGCTGTGGTCCCTCCGGATTTGTTTTCTCCTTTCTGTAAAGACGCGCCCCAGCACACAAACATACACACACACACACACACACACACACACAGACACTCAGTAGTAAGAGTCGATTTATTTGACTTAATATATAAACACTTGATCATTATATAAATGTAAAGCAATGATGTATATATTTTTTTTTTATATAAAGTGAATCTAACAGATCATTATGTGTTCTGTTGTGGTAGAAAAAGCACATCAGCTACGGAAGAATAGTTTGGAACAAAATGATATTTCCTTTACCTTCTCTATATAACTGACAGCAGATCAGTAGTGAAAATCTCCTGTGTTCTCACACTTGTAATGATGTGCCGCCTTATATTTCTTATGGAATAAATAAAAGAAGCAATTTTGTTGCTGACATGTTGACACGAGGCAATCCAACCACTTCAGATGGATTTCTGTGAGTGAAATGCAAGAAGGTTACAGCGATTCAAATTGCAAGATCAGAACCCAGATTAAGTGCTGCTCTGGTAACCATAGTAACCACTACAGGACATGCAACATCCGAGCCCTCAGCCGTCAGGTGTGTCGGAACAACAGAGCAATTTTACACAGTGGCAAATCTGTGATTACGATGGCACATCATACATGTGGATTACGTCAATCTTGCTAAATTTGTAGATGACGCAGTGAAACACCCTGAACACAGATATCTGTTCTTTAATGGCATTTTAAGACCATTGGAGGTGAAAAAAAAAACTTCTTTATTGTTCTAGTCAGTGGGTAGTAGAAGTTGTTGGTAGTTAGTATAATTAATAATCTATGATATTAGTATAATTTGATCATTTGGTTATCCATTGTGACGGCATCTGTGGTGGACATAAGGTGAAAGAGAAGGAGCAAATGTGTTCATGCCGCTCACCCGTTTGAAGGGTGTCTCCTTGAATTTTGGGTCCATTACCAGAGGCGTAGAGCTCTGATGGTTCCGTGCAGTATCTCTTCTTAGCTGTTCCTGGGATTTTGCTCTTCTGGACAGAGATCTCATATTCTCATGTTCTTTCTTCTTGGTGTTGCTGTCACTTTTGATTGCTATGTCTATCACTAAACATCAGCTCAGACACTCACTAGCCCTCGGCCTCCCTCTTTCCCCTTAGTGTACAGCCTCAGGGTGCTGGATTTGGGGCGAGAGCCTCCATGCATGGTGAGGAGCTTCTTGATATTTTTAGCTTCTATCTCATCCTTTGGCCAGGTTATTATACAAGCTGAGAATATGATCTGTGGAAGGGGCATGGATTTTGATAACTCAGAACTTGTTCTGACCATTCAGCTGACTTTTCAGGACCTGTCTTACTTTGACAGCTTCATTGGGATGACAAATTGACAGTCTGATAAAGCTTGATCAGGAATGGTCTTTATCTAAGCCAAGAAATAATAATAAGTAGCAGTGCACCAGGTTATATAGAGAGAAAAGCCTGAGTTTAATACATTAGCTTTCCCCTTGAAATAAAATGTTATTGTTTAATTGTTATTTATACTAATGATTCCATTGCTTTGACCCTAAAAGGGAAGCCACAAGCTCACAACCATGTGTGGATCCCGCCTACAACGACTAAACTAATTAACTAAGGTGAACTATCCAGCACACCAGAAGACACAGCACATTCACAGAGGTGCAAATTCATTGAAGCAAGCAATAACCAGATGAAGTCAAACCATTTGCTTCCATATTGCTTTTTTGTATCAGTCTAAACATGTCATGTAGATGACACTGATCGGGTAAGGCGGGCTCTGGGACACAGACTAACTTAAACCAGGTGCCATGACTACACAGGGCTGCTGACACTAGATGTTTAGACATTAGCTGGTCACATCTCAGATTCTAGTTTAAGGCCCGACAGATAGGTAAAAAAAAACCAAAACAAACACGAGAGCCACAGTTGCTGTCAAAAACAAGCTATAAAGAAGCTGTCACTTGTCATTCACAGCCAGCTGACGACAGCAGTGACCTGTCAAAGCAAAGCTGAGCCGCAGGAAGCAGCATAATGCACTACAAGTTAATTACATTGAAAGCATTGGCAAACCTCCCCCCCCATCCCTTGCTGCATATTATATATTAACTTTGTAAGCCGCAGTTTATTTTTCTATCAGGGACTTGCGAGTTATGATCCCGTAGCCTCAGCTGACTCCATACATCCTTGCCACTATAAGCAAGAACATTTAATTGTGGAGTGGGATTGATGCCCCCGACAATGATTTGCCTCATATCATGGCTAGTTAATACAATTCTGAACCACATCTTATAGATCCTTACTTTTTTTGTTTTTGTTTTTTCATGGAAGCCAACAGTCAAGTTCCAACGAGGCCCCGGTGCAGTTCGTAGCCCTTACGGAAACTTAAGTATCCAGCCTGAAACTCCAGTGTCTTTTTGTGCCCAATAAATCCATAATCGCAGAACCAGTTTTGAATGTTTTTAACAAAATTATTTTTTTTTGATCATGCAGTTTCCTGTAGTGTTCTGTGAGAGGTCACAAGTTATTTCAACTAATGGGGAGTTGAGCCAACTATTAGTGTGTGTGTGTGCATACTAAAAGCGCTGTGATTGGCCCGCTCTCTCCATACGCAAAGAAAAAAAAAAAATTAATAAGATTTATTATTTGCACATTTAAATAGTGTTATATGTCACATTGCTGTTATAGATATCTAGGTGTTTTTCTGGGTTTTTTTTCATTTTTTTTTTTGAGTTATACATGCTAACCAAATTAGGAGTCAACAATATAGCCTAGAAGCAAGAAATTTGCTATCCACAAAAATAATCTATAGCACATTTTGTGTGGCAATCGTGTGAACTTCTGTGTCCCTCTCGTCTTGAGAGAACAGTTTTTAGCTACAACAAAGTTGGGTTATTATTGCCAAAAGTGTTATTTCTACACACATCTATGAGATTCAATATCCGTTTTGTTTATTGCTCTTGGGTTCATGGTCCAGTCACTATTTATACATTCACATGACATCACCGCAGCTCAAATATTCTGATAGCACAGGTTATCCTGCAAAATAAAGATGCTTTACAGGGTTGATGGTTTGCAAGCCTCCATTACACACCAAATTCAGGAAAACTAAAAAAATCTTGAAAATAAGTCAGGGTGAAAGGGTTAACATAGTAACCAGTATTAGCAAATCAGCTTCAGCAGACACCCAATCTGAACATAAATGTGCAATTGTGTGAGAATACAATGGCTCTATGTGTCAACACCTCATGTCAAGAAATCCAAATTAGTAGTGTAATCCCACATTTACATGTATCTATGTGAGCCCCAGCTAATGGCCGAGAATGAAACACAAATACACAAACTAACACCAATAAAACAATACAATAATTTTCATCACAATGGAGGCATTTGTGTGAGAGTCATATCTGCTTTCCTTTTGACAATTCATGTTCAGGGACAGCTTGTTTTAGGCATTGAGGGAATCCAGTCTGCTCTTAATTATGCCTTTCTCATTTTGCAGCACCTACTCCTGTGTGGGACACGAAGGGAGGGTGAGAAACGGAGAAGGCCAGTCCTCGGGCCAGAACAGGTGCTGAGAATTAGTCGGCATCACTGTCTGAACACGAGCTCGTCCAAATTTATACTGTTGTAGCGAGACAGGCACACACGTGCGTGCACGAGCACACACACACACCTTCTTGCATGGCAATTCAGATATAATGCACGGATGTCCTCTGCGTTTCATCATCAAAGCCTTATCAGGCTGCGCAGGGTCTGAAGGGGAGAATATGAACCGGATAAAACAAATCGTTTGATGTGTGAAAGACAGACACTCCAGCTCCAAAGTACTTAAGCTTCTCCTCCCAATGGGCTGACAAGGGATGAGGGTAGGAGCGAGGAATGAGCGCTCTCCTCTTACCCCAACCCCCTTTTTCTGTTCATCACCAGGAGTTTCCAAAGCGTTGCGTCATTGTTTATGCAAGGTCCCAGTGTCAGCGCGAGCAATGTCAATTAAATAAATAAAGTCAATATTGACAGACATTTCAAAGGCCCGCTGGAGCAATGAGACAGAAGAAACGAAGCACGAGATAGTGAGTCAGTGAGGAATGGAGCGAACGTGAAATGGGATGAGCGGGTTAAGTGTACGTTTGAGCGTGTGTGAGTAATGAAAACAACAAGAAGAAAAAACAAGCAGCGGAATCTGCGATGTATATCATATCTGGCCCAAGTTTGATAACGGAATATGTGTCTTATTTTTAAGTTCCATCTTTTCCAAGTTTTTTTTTTTTTTGGTAAATCTTTTGACACACTCAGCCATATTATCATCTGTGAAAATCTCCCACTGGAACCGAAATCATCCTCTTGTTGAAATATGGATTTCCACAGCCATTATTCACTATCTTGTAAAGTGAAACAGATGGCAGATCCAGTTTCTTTGTAGATATTAAAATATTCACCAAGCTGCCATTAATTCTTTGATTGTCTGCCTTGACAAAGGCCTTTTAACTCAGGATAATTTCCCCTCAAAAGGATTGGGAGCGTCTCAATGAGTTATCACCATGAATATGGCTCTTTTCCTAAGTCTTTTAAGATAAAAGGCACCCTCTGCTCCGGTGTCAAACGCCCAGCACACCTGACCCTTTTAAAGTGCACAAAGGGTTTTTAATATTACATTTTTTCTCATTTGATGAGATTTAAATGTAGAAGCCAGAAACACATTCATATTGATGATGGCAGAAATGTTTGGAAACCTTGGCGATACCATAAATTTTGGAGCCCCTAATGAGATGTGTTCAGTATTCTCGTTTCCCATCTGGTGAATCCAAAAAGAAATTTCGTTATGGCCGGTCAATGACATTCGCAAGCAAAATTATCATATCTGCAAACACTTGCTAATGATGACCACAGGACCGGAAAGATGAAGTGATGAGATGAGCTTTGTTGGGGGTTATGAGCAAGTCGACCAGATGCCAAGCCACCTGCTGCTAGACTTCGGCGAGAAAACAAGACAGCACACCCAGCAACAGCAACAAACAGGAAGGATAAGATTCTGGTTGAGGCGAAATCAACAGGCCAATGCGAATTCACAAAGACTCCGACGATTTTACTAAATTCACTTTTGTCCATCCAAGGTTGTCCTTTACTTCGGGAGCCAAAGCTCTGCACCTGTTAATTAGGCCTTCGTCAAGCTGTGATGGGTAGCAAGGAGTTTTCATCAAGTAGGATTAGCAGATGACTTATATGTCAGTGACAGAAATGATGAAAACGTTTCCCCACCTGCCTATATGCTGATTTTTCTTTATGCCACCATCTCTCCATCTTTGACATGCTATTTGCTATCTGGATAAGTTATCTGGATAGGCCTTTCCATTGGCGCATGCCCTTAATAAGGAGTTTCTTTATCGCGCTGCTGCCTGGATGTAATCAAATGAGATAAGCTTAGCTGGCGAAAATGGCAGACTTGTCAGGAAAAAATGGGATGCCTCAGGTTGAAGGTAGGAATGTGGAATATGACTGAGGAATTACAAGGCCTATAATGTAAAGGCAAGGGTCATCTTTGAGATGAACACAGGCATGCTTAGGAGATTGTTTTGGTATCCTTGGCAACCTAGCAAAGCTACAGTTAATGTAAGAAAATCATTAGTCAGTCAACAGTGGTGGGTGATCAAAATGTCATTTAATACATGTTACAGTACTCGTTACCTCAATTACAAAGTTAATAGTTTGTTTACAGCATTGCTGTCTTTGCAGAGTAATACGTAAGATAAGTTATGTTTATCATGAACCTCTTTTTCTTTCTTTAATGGTCCTGTGTGTGAATATTAGCAGCTTCTAGTGGTGAGGTAGTAGAATGCGTGTAAAGAGGTGCGGCCTCGCTGTTCCCTCCATCTCCAAGCACACAAGAGGACTATGGTGACCTTCCATGTATGATTCTCCACTTAGAGTAACTTAGGTTAACAACTTGGGACAAACTTCCAGCAGACTGCTGACAAAAATCTCCTTCTACTCCTTTTCCTTAGCTTTTTACTGGGGTGAGTCTTCTTCGTTGGTTGTATTTCAATGCCAGTACGGTATACAAACGCAAAGGGTTTTAATCTGTACTTGACTACCAAAGTAACATGGTGGTGCAAGGTGGCAGAAAGGGGACCCGCTGCCATGTAACTATAAATTGCTTTTATGATTAAACTACATATACACTACAGTTTTTGATTTAAGGGGATTTATACACTAATGTTAACATAGTTACCAAGATTATATTATGTGTTTGCAGAGAGACCCTCTTAAATTCCACACACTGGGCCTTTAGCATGCACATTGACGCACATGAGAGGTAATGTTTTATGGCAGTTCACACTAAAGAATTTAAGGGTTTTCTTTTTTGACTTAATATACATCTAATGCATACCTGCGCTTCAAAAGGATACAGCTAAGATGGTTCAGGCATCTGATTAGGTCTGGCACACATGAGGGAAGTTAGGAATACCGTGTGAATTGGATCAATGCCATTGGTACTGTGTTGCTGTGGTTAGCCTGGCCTTCTGGAGTCTTATGGTTCTTGCTCTGCAGATTTCTTGACACACCATGAATCTCCTGCAGAAATACTGAGGAAATGATTTAAGGATATATATCGTTTTGTTTTTTTTTTAAAGTTAAAATGCAGTTTCAAACAATTCAATATTTTTGGACAAAAATCTAGCCGCGACTCCATTTACGTCCCACTTATATCCAATTATGATGTGCCCCCAACCCGATTTACAGTAGATGTGAACACATGCACCAGGTGTAAATGAGGTTTGTAAAATAGGTTACTTTGACTACTTTTACTGCATCCTCCCCACTGGTGTACGAATAACATGTCCATGAACTGTTCTGTTCTTAATTCAAGTCGAAAGAGGTTTTCTTCAGTTTCGTTTCAAGTGTTTTATTTGATTTCTTTTGTGCAGTTAAATGTAATTAAAATTCTTTAGAAATATGTGCTGCATTTTTGTAATGCAATTAAAAGGAACACAGTAGTTTTTCTACCTGCGCATCTGAGAACAATTCTGCAAAGTTTTTAATTTTTGCTTCTGAGTGCTTTTGAGTATTTAAGTGGGAGGCATGAGTAATGTTTCAAGGATTAATTTTCAATGACACAATGGTAAGATTCATAAGAGACGTCGCGCTCCTGAAAAACATGAGTACTAAATTTTCTCAAGTGCCAGTGTAATAGAGAGTAAGGTTCATCATTGTTGTAAGACATTCTAGTTAAGCAGTAAAATAAACACACTGCACATTTCCTTCAAGTAATTAAAGTTAGCTTTGCAGTGGTACACAAATATGGTTGAGAACTTTTATTGGAAAAAGACCTTCTGTCTCTCTTCTCCTTTGATTCTTTTACTGAGTCATAGCGCAGATTGAAGTTATCTCCCATACGCTGATGACCAAGGTTGGTTCATTTATCCTATTCAGGAAGCAAGAGATTGATTGCGCCCATGCCATTGCTGTAATTATACTGTCATCACTTAATCAACCTTATTGGATTCCTCAAGCAGTCGCAGTCCCTGAGGCTGGAGCTGTGAGAAAGATTGACTTTTTGTAAAGAGAATGAGAAGGGATAGTGAGAAAGAGAAGGGGGGGAGACCAAATTAAGCATGGACTCAATTGAAAGGCAAAGCAATGGGCTGATAAGGACAGGGAGACATAAAATAAGTGGACAATAACGGTAAAAGAGTTCTGGTGATTTTTAAAGGCTGTGTGAAGATGATAAGGTATGAGGCGGGAAGGTGCCGCTACAGACTTTGTGTGATTGTTTTCTCAAGTTCGTGTCCGCGCCACCAGAGAGGAGGTAACAAATGGTTAGGTTGTCATCTGCAAAATAAGTTTAATAATTAATTTGTCTATGGGGCTGAGCACAAAGGGCTCCTTTGAAGAGCTGGGCACAGATGGTCATCAGAGGGAGAGAAGTGGACACACACTCACACATACACACAGACAAACAAAGGTCTGTGCTGGAGACTGGCACGTCACCTGGGTGCACACCATATGTCGCGGTGGCTGTCGACCTGCTCTCCTAGCCCACGCTGAGAAATGTGGGCAGGCATGTTAAGCTTGCGCACCGAGAGAAATCTTTGCTGTTTTATAATGGCTCCGCTTTCCCACTGCAAAGGCCCTTTCTCACATACCGATGTGCAACTGTGGCTGCAGAGATAACAATTCACCAGCTGATAGAAAAGCCTGGCAGAGGGACGTCATCTGTACACTGAGCCGCATCGGTGCACACGCGTCTGACGTCAAACACAGGAAACGCAAAGGGACATTCGAGAGGATTGCGATGAGGAACAAAAGTGTGCGCTTTCTGTCACTCCATCATTGCGTGAAATACCCCGTTGTGACGACAGTACAACCTCCTTTGCCATTTTACATCCAGCTGAGCCCAATACCAACACTGAGGCAGCCCTTAAAATCTAACGATGCAACATATACTGTAACAACCTTAAAAGCTCTGATTCCTGCCATCCTGTTAGGACACATACCTGCTCACCAGCTACTAAAACAGCGGCCCACCTTTCATTCAATTACTGCACTGACTTTAATGGTTATTATTCCTACTTTTGTGCCTAACACACTTTACTCCTCTCCCTGTGTGGCTTGCAGGTGATTACTTCAAGGCAATAAATGCTGCATGGAGAGTTCTGCCGTTTGCAAACATCCTGCAGGATTCTTTGTTTGAGATGATATCTTGGGGGGATTTTGATATTTCCATTAAAACACATGTTTTTGTACCACATTTACTAGCAGTTTCGCTGCGGCACCCTCTTAAGGATTAGAACTGGTGAACAATGACAAAAACATTTGGCTGGTTGAAAAATATGTTAGCAGATATGAGGGAGGTACTTATGCTGAGAGAGTGTGGCTGAGCAGTTGGGCCTGCTGATGCAAATCCAGGCTGACCCACCTGGTCCTGGCAGAGGGGCCACATATTGATGGAACAGACTCCAGTTGACAAGCATCATTACCCTGCGGATCACAGTAGCTAAAGCGAGGGCACCGAGGAGCAGAGAGGGTAAAGAAGTGAGAGGAGAAGAGCCAAAATGATGACACGTGGTATCCTCTAATTACTACTTTTACCCTTTTACACAGTCCATGGAAAAAAATAATTATATAACAGATAACATGTTCAAGGTGGTTCAATTGCTGTTTTACTTTGTACTGTTAGTGGCCAAAAACAATATGTCCTTGGACCGTAAGGACCATTATTTATTTTTTAACTGGTGAACTGGTAAGCTGGTAAAAATGTACATATTCTTTTACTCTTACATACACTTTACATATCCAGCTTGTATGTTACTGACTTTTTGTCAACGTCCCTCATGACCTACTCAGCGCAGAAGGTGGGGGCTGAGTGGGAGCTCACCTCATAACTTTCACCTGGAAAGTTCCATTGCCGTGGAGCTCCCATGAATCCTTGCAACAGCAATCATTTAGTAAAAACCTAACCTCCACTGCTTTTTATGTGCCCAAACTTTTCCAAAGTAACTGATGTATTCAAAGGACCATCTGTCTTGTTTGCCTGGCTGTGCTGCGAGGGGCAACTGACAAGTTGAGATGAGATTAGTTGGCTAGAGAGGGAAAACCAACAAAGATTAGGGCAATTGAACAGGTGGAAGGATACCCAAGCCCAGAAATGAAAAGATCAGAAACAGGCAAGAGGTGACTCAATTCAACAAAATAGGAAAAGATAATTAACATGACTAGAAAAAGAAAAAACAAAACAAACATAACTCTAATCAACGGACTGGAATGTAACATAAATAACTTGCCGTAAGCAGTGGCAACAACGTCACACCATAGGTAAGGGCTATGGCAATGGGTTTCTCTACATCTGCTGAAGTGGATGGTGTTTTTCTCTCTGAAATGAGCACGAATCTGTATTTATCATCAAAAGGAAATTGTTTTTTTTGTGGTTCAAAATTTGCAAAAATGCTGAAAAATTTGTGCTCCAAGACTTGCCCGCCCCCCTCGTATTCTTCAGTCCTCTTTAGAATTCTTATGCAATGCAAATGCAAATCATCAAAATCCATTTGAGTTCATGCTGCTTTCACCTTGCACTAAACCTGTGGTGACATGAGCACACATGTACAAGTGGACAGGATCTCCATGGCAACAAAGTGAAATTACAGGTAGAAGGTAGGCGGAGAGGAGATCGGAGGGGCAAAGCGGTGTCAGTCATACAATCAGCGGTGACAAGTAATCACTTGGGAGCTTTAGAAAAGCAGACAATAAGAAGACGAGGCACAAGATGGCTGGACAAAAGAACAGGAGATTGGAGGAATGGACGTATGACATGATTACAGGTGGATGGAGCCTGATGAGCCTTTATGAAATATAATACAAAAGGAGACGAGGAGGATGTATTTGAATGCGACTGGAGAAGAGGTTAGCAGCGCTGCAAAGGAAAACACAAGGCAGGTGGTGGTTAGCATCACAAAGAGGGCGAGGTGAGTGTAAAGATTGATTGGCGATTGCGCTTGGATTTTTTGGCATAGAGTGTTGAAGCAATAAAGAGTCAGCGAGAGAGAGAGCGAGAGAGTTGTAAAGAAGAGGTAATATAAACTCCCAGATGCCAGGTATTTTTCCTGCAGGGAGGCGAGACGACAGGGGTCTAATGAGTTCCCTCATAGCCGGGTGGGTTCCATCGTATGAATCACACACGCACACATACACACGAGTGCCGGCGTCGGCGTAATGAATTACTGAGCTCTCAGCCTAAAACCTTGGCCCCGCACCTCATCACATGATACAGGTATACATCATTTTGTGTGGCGGATCGATCCCTCCACAGCCGTCTGACATAAATACACATGGAATCGAAGGCAGCATAACATATTCCCTTACCTGCTATCCTTGAATCCCGACCGGCATCCTCTAGAGAATCGTTCACACAATGGCCATCAATATATTGATGCAGTCTAAGCAGAAGCATTAAGTCCCGTGTTGTCTTCTGAAGGCCTTTTTGGTGTCCCGATTTGCTGTAATCAAACTAATTTGAGTTTTCAGCCAAAAAAAGAAAGGGGCTAATCGCTGCTAATGTCACCCACTGTATCCAAAATTATGTTCGCCCTAATGCAAATGGGGACTGAAGATCCATCTTTTCTCCCTGTTACACTTTATTTGCATCATAGGAAAAAAACCCAAAAAAAACAGAGAGACCAGTCAACAGTTTTACCACGAGCATCTAATTTTAGCTATAGTGCAGCCTTTTACCTAAATATCATCGCTGCCACTTTTATGTACAACTGTAAGTAGAAGAAAACATGAAGTCTTAATGATTTTTTAATGATGATTTCTCTATCATACTTATAGAAAATAATATGTGAACCTGAGTGTTGAGGAAAAAAAAAATCTAAATTGAATCAGCGTATAAAATTGATCAGCGTGGTAACTGACAAGAGACGTTCAATTGACTTGTGACTTTTCTGTCCTCGACAGGACCGCACCGGTTTCTGCTGATACAAATTCACAATCACTGTTTTTACAGCTACATTAACAAACAGGTCAGAAAACATTGCAGATTTTACAAGTTCAGTTAAAAGCTTTCGAAATAGCTGGTTGAACTATCGTTCGTTTCAGAAACCAAAAGCTGACTCATAGCTTCAATGACTGGGCTGCAGAAACAATAAATCAGTCAAGTTTGATGGGATAAAATGTGTGCGCTCGCTGTTCCCTCCAAGGCCTAACCCTCACTGACTTCATTGACCTTTCCTTAGAAGTGTGTGTGCGTGTGTGTGTGTGAGAGAGCGAAAGAGGATGCAAGGCTGCAAAATGATATAAATAGAAATGGTATATAAATAGAAAGTGTGTGGTTGGGTGAATCCAAGTATTCACCCAAGCACACACAGTCTTCAGTCACGAGGAAAATAACATGTTCACTATCATCACATTAAGTCTAAGGGCCGGGACACACCAACCCGGTGTCAAGAACTAGATAGAACCCCCATTCGGTCATTGTCATGGAAGAAGAAAGAAGAAACTGCATACCTGTGCACTCAGTTGCTGTACTGAACAGCCAACAGGAGCGATTTCTCTCAGTGACCCAATGCTGACAAAAAAAAAAAGACAAATAAAGGGGGGCTGCAGGGGTTTATTCAGACAACCCTAATTAGATTAACTTTGGTTATCCCTTTAACCTAGACTTCTACGTTTCTATGTCATGATTCTGTATAGTTGAATACACAAAAAGTTCATTCATTCATTCATTTTCTACCGCTTATCCTGTCAGTTTATTTTTTAAATATACAGTTGGAAACCGTCACATATATTATAATGAACTGTGGATGAATCAGCGAAGTCTGGAATTTTTTGAAACAACAGCTGAGAAAACTGCAGAGATAGCCAGAGGATTACATGGATGCTGACAAAAATTTGACCTCTTAAAACATCTTAATACATAATTCCTAATCAGATATTCCTTATTCATTTGTTATTCCTAGAACACACAAGTCTAGGAAAGGCTAGTTTGACGTTTTAACATTTCATATTATTGACTGCAAAGTAAACAAAGCAAAGTACAGTGGAACATAGACCAGTCAGCCACGTTATTGAAATGTTCTAGTGGAAAACCTTGGGTTCTGGCATGTGGATGGTACAGTGACCCATGAAAAACATTGACTTACATTAGGGAAACCCCCTTTACACCAATCTCTGAGGCCCCCCCTACCTGGACATGTGTGCCATGCCACACCAAAAACAAAAACAACCAAGAATGGTGTGACATGAGCAGTAAAAAAAGAGGTTGAGGAGTTGACCGGACCTCTAGTTGATCAGACTTGCCGGAGCAAACCCAATTAACGTAGGCCCTACTTTACAAGCTACAGGCCTCAAAGGATCTACCTATAACACACTGGTGCTACGAACCACAGGCCCACCTCCCCAGATGTGATGTGAATATGTCTCAATAGGTGAGACATGATCCACGTTTAGGTTGCTATGGATCTTAATTTGCCAGGTCAACACCTTAAACTTAGTCGGTTCCTGGGCCATTTTTTCATGTGTTGTCATGGTGGGGGGTGTCAATGCTATACGGGATGTGGTTGGTCTGCAAGAGTGTTTGGGGTGGATGGCTTGTGTCATGTGGCCTCTATGTGATTTCAAGTATCAAGGGTTTCCAAGCAGAACACTGGATTGATTCAATGTTATCGTCCATCAGCGTACGTTCTTGGAAATGACTGTAAACTCACATATCTATAGAAATAGAGTTTGTAGAGACTTTGTGTAAGGTAAGTATGTTATGTTTACTTCCAGTGTTCTGCGGTAGAAATGCTGCCCATTGTATTGTATTCACTCACTCAAACCTGCAGTGAAATGCATAGCAACTCTGTAACATGTTTCTGATGCTTTATTTATTCCTTTATTCCACGTGAATGCACTAATGGCAGATGCACAGTGTCACCGGGGGGAAGATGGACCACGAGCACTGCTATATGTGATCAGCACAATCCCTCTCGCTTCCAGCTTCCACACCTGCCGCGTCGTGCCTTCACAACATGCACACGCATAAATAACACATTTACCTCCAAATACGTCTGCAACATGTCTGAGCAGCAGGACCACCAAGAAAACACATCATCTCTCGGATGAACAAAAAGAAAAAGATATTGGTTCCAGAGGAGCTGGAGGACGGGGTTGGCTGCAGGTGTGATTCTGCTATAATTACACAACTATTTGGTGTAAAGTCTATAGAAATAGTTTCTTAAACCAAAGACCACCTGACGAAAGCACAAATGCCAATTATCATTAAGGGCCTGACTGCAGCCACCGTTGTCAAACACAAGCATTGCTCATTGCCTAGCAGGCACATCGCTCTATTATGTTAAATAATGCATTGAGAGCCAACATACAGCAGATCCAACACGTAAAATAGATAAGTATATAAAAATCAACAAACGATATCAACACAAATGGTGTCTACTGTGAAAATACTGTACGTGCTGCTTCTTCCGCCCTCCAGCTGTTTAGCTTTGCTGCGCTGCTCCACCTCGCTGTCACCGCATCAGATTGACCGTAGCCTCCTCATAAAATAAAGAGAGATGCTCCCTCTGTGATGCTAGCGCTAAATCAACATGTGCCCCCATGCAGCAGTGACAACCGCGGCCTCCTCTCTCTTTACTCTGACACCAGGAATATTAAATTATGTCACCGCAGGAGCCCAGAGCGCAGACAAGGAGGGAGAGAAGGAGAGGGGATAAGTGGTGGCTGGATGCCAGCTGGGTTTGTATTAAAATTAAACCTTTACTTTTTTTTTTGAGTTAAAAATAAGAAGAGAATAGGGGCTATGGGTGCAAAAAAAAAAAAAGGTCAGTCAGGTGTAGCCAGAGGGGAAAGATCAAGGTAAAATGTTGCTTATGGGATCAGGTGAAATGGTCAGGAGAGATTAACAGATGGGCAGAGTGTGGTGAGAAGTGATTAACATTCAGGGGCAAAAGGGAAAAGGGAGAAGAGAAAGAAGAAAGGGGGACATAAAGAATAAAAATCTGTAACGGGAGCAGACAGGAAGTTGAGAACGTATGGCAGCCGTGGGGAAGAAATCGGAGAGCTGACAGACAGGCAGCCTTCAGCCAGAGATCAAACACTCGCTCGCACATTTGAAACACTGATATCTGTCTCTTCAGGTGAACACGTCTTTAGTTATCTCCATTCACGAAGGGATACAGTGCAGTTTATCTGGAAGATAAGATCTTTCAGTGAATCTCAGTAAACACAATTATCTGACTCATTCCAATTACTGCTTTTGATCCATAACACTGATGCTAAATGTTTTTGTGCTAAGAAAAAAAAACAATCTCAAGGCTTTCAAGAAAAAACTAAGGCAAAAAAAAAAAAAATCCAATTAAATAAATTTGCACAGAGCTCACAGTCTGCAGTCATGTAAGAGCAAGAAATACACTGAGCTTTGCAGCAATGGCTCTTCACACATGCGGAGACAAAGCAAAGGCTGGTAGTGAATGAAACTCTTGCAAGGACACAACAACTTGGTCCATCAACAGCCGTGACTCACTCTGCAAACATCAGCTGGTGGCCTTCTCTCTCCTGTTTTCATCCAAATCACTCATCTGCAATGTGCCACCTCTGGATTGCTCTCAACAGGCACCTGCCACTCACTCGCCAGCGGCATTTTGTTGCCAATTTGCAAAGCCATTGACGTTGTGACAAACTGTTGCAGTGCTCATTAAAGCAGCAGTAAGCGCTGGCACGCTGTAACACTCTGTGATGGGGCAACCTCTCTTACCTTTAACCAGGTTACAGGGAAAGAACCTGTTAGAAATGTAACAGGAGCTTGGTTGGTACACGCTGTCTTTAGAAATAAGGCAGACTCCTTGCAAGGGTACCTGATTCCTAATTCAGGTATGAAGGACTCATTTTTAACATCATGGTTCTGAGTCTTGGGTGTTTATACAGTAATGTAGAGATAATATTTTCCTTCTGTGTCAACAGATCTAAGAGCTGCCACATATGTGTTCATATGTTAGTTCTGCTGTAACTAATGTTACCTACTGGTCAATGTTGGGTAGTCTTGCATTTAAAAATATTAGTTACATTACATCACAAACTCAGGAAAGTTAATTGTTAGAGTACCTCTGTTACCAAATATGATTTTAAAATATAGTTTCAGCTGGGGAACATGTCAAGTGGTGATCACTTTCATAATGATAATAAAAAGATAAATAAGATGACAGGAAATTATATTTATTCTCCCTATTGTCAAATACATCCATCTATACACCTTCTGAATTTAAGTTTGTCTTTCACCGGACCGTTGTTAATTGCCTCTTTAACTAACTTCAAATGAGACATGAACAAAATAAGACTCGAATCTAAACTGTCATGGTTTGTCTTTTCCATTTTTTGCAACAATCTCCAACTTAGAAAATCATGGAAATAAATTATATTAACTCAGCAAGTTAGATGTGAATATTTTATCGATGACAGTTATTTGATTAGAGACATGCACGAACAGGACACAAGCTTGTATTTCAGAAATAAATATCGGAGCGTCGACAACATAACGTTTCACATTCTGGTAAATTGCTTATTTGAAAACCTCATTGAATAACTTATTAATTGAATTGTCAAACATCCCTTGTTAGCATCAAATTAATCTGAGTATGTTATTTTGTAATGCGTTACACCCTACGCTGCTGTTGACAGGTTCTTCCTCAGGTGGCGCTGTAACCTGAATGATCACCTAGCACTGATAGCAAACTGCACCTAATTTATGCAACTGTGACATGAATTGCTTTTAGAATTGCATGAATGAAAAGTGCAAAATAGATGATTGGATATAAAAATGAATGAAACCTTAAAAAAGAAAAAAGGGTTTGTTGTAAACTATGCTGTTAAACTAATAATTGTTGATCCAGTAATAAAATAGTAGATTTCAGAATCATTTAAGTCAATCGTTAAATTAACCAAAAAAATGAAAGTTAACATAAAATAAATACATGAATAAACAAATAAATGAATTGGTAGGGTCCACGGGGCTGGAGAGCAAACAGGCACATTTTAAAGGTGCACTACAATAACATTAAGAACCAGATTTGCTATTGGTTCAGAGGTATTCACAGAACTTGACAACGATTTACCTCATTTGCTTGTGTGGGAAGGAAGGGAGAAACCAATTCTGTAACAGAAAAGTCCACTACAAGTAATCATTTCATCTCACAGCAGGTCAGTAAAAGAAAAGCTGCCCCTGTGGCTCACGCTGCTAACATGGATGTCTTTAATCTGAACCTGTGAAGCATTTAAGTAGTTATGAAATTATTTTCTCCATCGGACTCGCTTCGTCTGCAGTGGTGCTGCTTGGAACTTACCACAGCTTCAAAAAGCCAGCAGAGTAATTTCATGTTTTTCAGGACTTAATTCAAGGAGAAGTTTAACAGGAGGAGGGGCAGTGTCGCAGCCAGGAGACAAGCTAAAGAACCTGGCATTAATGAGAGGGTTTGGAGACCAGATAAATGAACGGAAAAGGAAGATTGTGGATCCAACATATGGTTTGTGTCAGGTTGCTTTCATTTCTCTAAACTGTCTATGTCATCTATGTGTTTAATAAATTTGCATTGCAGAAGCCACAAACTCTTCAGGCTTTAAGCACAGCGATTCACTTATCATCTCTGCCTCCCATAGATGTAAGTACAGCCGAGTATACTTGACCTACTGGTACCATTAACATTGGTAGAGAGGAAGGCCACTTCAGAATGCGCCATTGGAATTGTTTGGATACCATTTGAAAAATCACAAAATGACCACCATGTGTACCCAAAACCTGCTTCAGTAAATGACACAGGTCACAGAACCTTAAGTATTTAATTCAGTTTATTTAAGAAAAACACACACAAAAAAAATAAAAAAAAATAAAAATGATTGCTCACATGAAAATAAAGTTCCCTATTAATACTTAATATTGAACAAATTAATGTGAGGTAGCCTGTCATTTGATTTCAAAAATAGGTATATCATGCTTTGAAAAGAAATAAAACCTTCCAATCCTGGATTTTGTGCTATTAATCGTGTGTCACAGACTGGTCCTTGAAGAGGATGCAGACAATCAGCGACTAACGAACTAGTTTAGTAATAATTAGTTTCCAGTAGAGTCTGTGGCTTAATAGTTCATTTAAGAAAGGATTATCATACTAATGAAGGGTGAAAATATGACTTGCCCTTGACTGTGTACAATAAAGGAATGCTGCAGCAATGTGTTCCAGCCTGTGTCATGCAACACATTTGTTTTACTCCGTCTTTATGGCATCAGATAACTAGTTAAAACCTGACTGATGAGGAAAAAAATTAACTCTTGAACATACACCAGTGTGATAAGAATTCGGGGTCTGGGGGGGGATCCAATAATGCAGAGGGGCACAGGGAGCTTTCTGAATCAACGTTGTTTTACTTATGTGAGGTCTAAACCGGGAAATCAAACTAGACAGCAAAGGTACTGTTAAGGAATAGGCAAACTTAGTAGTAGGGATATGGAACAATGATCAAAACACAAGGAACTCACAAAGAAGATACTCTGGACTGCTGCCTGGGAAGACAAAACAATCTGGCACAGGAGGAAAGGAACACAGGTTTTAAATACACAAAGGGAGAGGGAGAGACACAGGTGAGACGCATTAGGGAGGAGAAGTAATCACACACACCTGAGGGACAAGGCATTGACAGGAAGACGACACAACAGAATTTCAAAATAAGATGGGAAACACAGAATGACCCTAACAGACAGACACTTGACACTAGCGGACCCTGACGAAACCATCTTTGGGAATAAACGTACTTTGGGAGCACTTTGTTTCATGTCCTACCTGAAGTAATGGAGGAGGAGGGGCTTGTGACCTTTACTCCAGCCTGCCATCAGAGGGCATCACAAGATGCTTCGGCTTCGCCTCCAAGGGGCTGCAAGTCATTCCATGTTTTATATAGTCTATGGTCTACATGATGCATGCTGTAAGCACAATATTCACTCAAAGCAGTAAAGTGGCTGTGACAACAAAAACACACAATATTTGTGTTCTCTTATGACAACACAACGCACAGTTTTATGTGTGTGGTGTTTTAGTATATCACCAGCTTTTCACTCGACACTTTAGACTCAAATAATGTCATTCGCTGCGATTTTAAGGCAAAATGTGCAACAAAAATTGAAACAAAAGCAGGCAGAATTCACACGTTTTGACCTTGTCTTGTTCTTCTTGGTTCCAGTGGCGACCATCTGCAGCCTGTAATGTAAAGAGGCCTCTGAGATGTTCAGGAATACGGTGTGCTGTAAAACCACCTCTAACAGAACATAAACAATTGTTGCTTTCTGGGTTGAGCGGCTCTAAAACAATCGCCTCGTAACAAAGTTGATGTTCTGTGTACCTGCCGTGCACGCCTCTGTGCACTCAGGGTGCACATTTGTCCATGTGTAGAAAAATGCCTGTTAAATCAGCTGGTTTTGAGGCGTGAGCAGGTATCTGTGTGGAGACAAAATGCGTTCGCATTTAACAAACAGCAGGATGCTTCTTGTCTGTTTATATTGTTGAGCCTTTTTGTAATGTTATCTTTTTTCCTCCTTCTCGCCTCGCTGCTAGTGTGACTGCGAATGATTAGAAGGCAAAACCCACAACTATTTGTCATAAACAATTTTAGGCCCCAGCAGCAGGGATGCTGGGGTGTCAGCTGGGATGGCCCTTGTGATAGACACGCGTCATTGATGTGGACACTTTCTCCCTGGCCTGCCTGCTGCACGGTGCGCATCTGTGAGTGTGTGTGTCCTGTTCTTTGCTACTGAAGGGGGGGGGTGGTCCCAAGGGTCCGCCTCTCCAAGTAAGAAATGACAAAGGAGACAGCCGAAGCTCTGCTCTGTCCCTCCCTCTCCCCAGCCCACGTCTATTGACAGGTCTGAGGCCACAGCATCATGAATCTCAATGATCCAGCACGCTTTCAGGAAACCATCACCTGCACGCCGCTAATGTAGACCGTGAATGCCAATCATCCGCGGTTGACCATTTGAAACACATCCACGCCCAAGCACGAATGCTAAATATCTCCTCTGCACGCCTCGGCGCTCCGCTTCCTCTGTCGTTCTCTGGGAGGCCGGGGAGATCCATGCACAATGAAGCTCATGAATTATCAGCTGAGCATGAATGTCAACTATCTCGCACACATGTGTATCCATCATCCCGGTAAGCCGATGTGTCAAAAGATCAGGCCTCACTCGGTGGAGCGCGCGCACATGAGTGATGTGTGTGCAAAGCTCTTGTCATTTACACGTGCAATCAATTATCCAAATAACATTAAAAAAAACGAGGATTACGTGTACACGCGGCGAGCTCCTGAGAGGTGCCGGGGATATCTCTCTGGAGACGATGTTCATCTATCTGTCATGGTGATAGCAAGCACATCATTTCATCACCTCTTCCATACAGCCACATCTGTTTGGGTACATTCGGACCTATAAAGTTTCGTTTAAATGTCAGCGCGCTGTGGAAAACAAACACGGCCCGCCTCAATCATAATTCTGCGGCTGCATGCTGATAAGTTGTTTTGGCATTCAAGTGGCCTCATACCTTCGATGCTACGCTGTTTGTTTACCGCCTTTCACGATGCGCACCACTGTAATGCCCACAGGCTGTGGAGCAATATCATGTAATACATGTGTAGAGACTGATGAGCTGCTACACCGAGAAAGCTGCACGGGGGTGCAGGGACCTGTTACACTTTACCTGCATGCATATGCTCAATACATCAAAAATCAACACAGGGACAGATGATTCATTTAATGTATAGAATTGACCTTTTTTTTTTTTTTTCTTGCTTCCTGTTATTAAGGGAAGCACCGGTTTGATACATCTGACCTTGAATTCAATGCCAAATACACATGACCGCATGTCTATTCAGAACTTCAGGAAGGCTGTAAAACAGCTTTTTTTTATTATTTTATTTTACATCTAAGAGCTATCAGTGAAACGCTCCCTCTGAAATCAAGGAAAAAAATTGTGAAACCTGAAAAAGCTTTTGAGCGGAAGAAAGAACTAAAGTACGTTTGCTCAGATGCAGATGTGCCGTTGAACCAAAAGGGGAGTGAGTGTGTGTGTGTGTGCGTGTGTGTGTGAAGGGGACTGCAGGGTTTAGAATCGCTGCAAGCAGATATGGATCAGGGTTTTTGGAATGATACATATTCATACGGGGGAAGGGATTGGGATCGGCCTGTTCTTTGGATTGTTTTCGCTGACAGTTTTGTTGCACACACACACACACACACACACACACACACACACACACACACACACACACACACACTCATCCTTCTTGTGTTGTGAGGACACTCATTAGCATAATGCATTGCCTACTTCCTTACCCTAAACTCACCATCAGTGCTAAACGAGTAGACCAAACTTAACTCCGAGCAGATTGCTAGTTGTAAGATAGCCCCTGAAACCAGGCCTTAACCATGAAACAGCCCTTTAAATTAGTGAGGACCGACCATAATGTCCAAGTACAAGAACACACAAACACACACTTCATCAAACGTGGAATGGGAGAGAAAGGACGCTGAGGTCACATTTTGACGTCAATAAACTTACACAATATTCAGTTTAGAGCCCAATGTAGATGCAACATGTCTCCAAAAGTTTTTTTGTTTTTTTTTTCATCCTAATCTGCAGTGGCATCAGTCTTCCTAATCAGGATGGTTTTACAGGGTTCAGCCTCGCTGCTAATCCTTCCTCATATGCAAAATCTCAATTTTTTTTTTTTTTTTTACTTTCTTTCCTCTCTTTCCTTTCTCACTCCTCTCCCTGCCAACCCTCGGTACCGCCTGCCCCCCTCCACCCTCCGAGACCCCATCACCGCCCGTTACGAGCCAGTGTAAATTGAATGCTGTGAATCAGCTGGCCGTCCGTTTAAGTGTGCGAGCGGGGGAGGAGAGAGGAGGAAAGAAGGGGGCCCCATGGCCCTGCAGCTTTTATGGGCGGGTGTTTGTCCAAGATGTATCGCCACCTGGACAGATAATACAATTATGTACATAACTAGCCGGTGTGTGTGTGTGTGAGCGTATGCTCGCTCCGTCGCGGGTTACATACTTAACTACAGGTGACCCGTCGCTCAGCTCCTAATAAGGGGCTTCTGGTGCTGTTTTACAGCATAGAGGAGGGAAATGGAGAAATAGAAATGGGAAGGAATGCTGGGAACATAACAAGCAGGGCGTTGTAACAGCAGTGATGTGTCCGAGGAGAGGGAATGGAAACTAAAACCTAGAGGGACGAGAGATTTGAGAGAGTAGGTTTGTGACCGAAAATGAGAGCTCGGAGGGCGATTTAGGAGAGAAAGAGAGAGCGAGACGGCGAGAGATGAGCGTGCAAACAGAGAGCGAGAGAGACGGAGAGCTGGAGAGAGCCCAGATGAGGGAGTTGAGATGATGGGCTGGCAGTTTCCAAGCACCAGGCTGTTTTTCAGGGCTGTCAAGCACATTGTGAAGCATTGTTTGAAATGCCCAGGCTGATGGCTGACATATTTCCCATGAATCTCGCCGTGCCAGGCCGCTGTCCACTGCACTACGCTCAGACGCGCACAAGCTGACGCGCCTGTGTGTGCGTGTGTGTGTGTGTGTGTGTGTGTGTGTGTGCGTGCTTGTCAGTGAAGGGTAATTGGCCGACCTTGGCCCATCAGGGCGGTTGGAATGAGGAAGGGTGAGGCAAAAGGAAGGGGAGGGGGGTGGGGATGGTGCTGGGGGAGGCCAGCTGTAAATTTTGTCCCACATCAATGTGTTTCTGTCAGTGGCACTCCACTCAGGCAGTTAACTATTACTGCTGGAAAGAGGGAGTACACACACACACACACACACACACACACACAGTGTGTTTAATCTCCTTGCCAGCACTGATCAGAAGCGCCTCGCATGAAGTCACATGACGCAGCCTCTAGTTGCGGACGATTGCTGAAGGAAAAACATGCCTTCCTATTTCATCCCCCCACCGCCTCCCGCAGTCTCTCTTGCGTCTCCGTTTCACTTTATTTCTCTTTGTTGGCTCATGTTGGCTAATCTGGCCCATGGCCCGCGCTTGCCCTCTCCACCTCGGCTCCTCTTCGGTCCCCCTCCTGCTCACCTCCACCCACCTTATCCCTCCTCTCACCGCCTTCTCTCTCGCATGTCTTCCTTTTGGTTCCCTCTCCCTCCACCTATGTTTACACTCAACACCCAGCCTCCATTCTCCTGGAACGTCCCCCTGCTGTTGTTTTGCTATTTTCTCTGCATCCTTCCTATCTTTTTGCTCCCCTCCCCACCCGCCATTCCTTTATTTCACCGGTGGGCATAAGGGGACGGCTGCTGGAGACAGACCTGCAGAAATAACTGTGTTACTCCTCGAATCAATACAGCCGGGCACCACGCCGCCTGGTCCCGTCCTGTGTGTGTGTATGTTGTTGTCAAGGTGTGTGCTCCGGCCCTCTGCCAGAGGCAGAAACGGCAGATAAGCAAAGACACATCAGCCTCTGCCATCACTGGGAGAATGACAGGATTTAATACGGGTGCATCCCTGCCTTGCGACATCCATCCAAGCATCCACCCGCCTCCTCTTCTTCACTCACACTCGTTCCCCGGATTCTCCCTTCTAATTTTAGTGGACAGTGAAACTAAAGCAGGAAGTTCATGAAGTGAGAATTAAGCATAAACAGTAGCAGAGTGTGAATGGACGGTTGTTAATGACATTCCACCCTACCCTCTTGTTTTATTGGAATCTCGAATAGCCCTACAAAAGAAGTGCGAAGGTCTTCTCAGAAACAGTCCATCACACGCTTGTGAGGCTTTAACTATGTCATTAACAATCGCATTAGGAGGAAAATGTGCGCGCAGAATAGGTTGTTGCAGGCGACACAGCGAACGTACGGCCTTCCGAAGCTCCAAGAGGCTTAAAGTGACACATATTCTTTTTCTCTGCTTTTCCACGAGCCATTTAGCTCAACGACAAAGGGCCGGTCCGTCTGTCCATAACTCCTCTTACGATCTTTCTCCCTGTCTCCCTCCTCAGCTCTCTCCCTTTGTCCATTCCTTTTCTCTGGCTAATGAGGACGCTGTCTACCGGGAGCCGTGTTTCTCCTCTCATTTTCTTCCAACGGCGAGGGCTGAAATTTACTCTTTTCCAAAGTGCTGCCTAATGGCAGATCGCAGTTTATCGGAGGCAGGGGAGAAAAAAAAAAAACTTGTTGAGCTTGTTCGCAACGGGGAAACCTTTGAAAATGAAGACTGTAGATGCAAGACTCGTAGAAATAATGATAATGCTGATAGAATTAATTAAGATGCAAGACAAATGTAGGTTGTGCGTTGTTCAATAACGCAGAGCGGAACAGGCAGGCAGACAAACAGTGAGAGTGGATTAAAGGGTGAAGTATTATGGAAACAAGTGGAGACTAAGAAGGCACTTTGGGCTAATGGCCTACCGCCTTGACTGGCGAGGAATATTTGTAATCTGTTGGTTTTATGGGATTAACTGTTCAATAGCACTTCTTTGGCTTTTACAGCGGCACACAGGTTCTATTTATAAAGCAGCTTTAGAGGAGAGCAGTGTGCGATCACGCCTCATATCAGCCTTTCTAATCATTTTATGAGATTCCGGTTCTCTGGGGTCACGCATACTCTACTGTCGAGCGAATTTGACAGAAAGAAACGCTTTTGTATTGCTGTTAAAAACAAATCCGCGCAAATACGCAAAAAGCAAGGCTTAATATGAGGAAAACGTGAGGATGCGCTAACTTTCTCTCTCACTAGTGTAAACAGCCAAGACTCTTTAACGCGTGCAAGGCCTAACAGCATGTGCTACAAATGGCAAATATAGACATCTTCAACTCCACCCATATTCATCTTATTAGTTGGTAAACAGCCTTGCTGCTGTCGCCACTTTCACATTGAGGCTGTAACAAGGGCTGCACGTGTTGAATGGCCGTGGCCAGCGCTAACGAATGACAAGCTCCCAAGAACAAACACACAAACACACACACACACACACACACCGAGACACACACACACACACACACACACATATCTTTGTATAGGCTCCATACTTTGCATTTATATAAATTCTTAATCGTGTAATATGGTGTCCGTGTTGTTGTCCCCAGCAGCTGCACTTCTTTCATGCCACAAAGAACAGCTCTGAAACGTGTATTTCAAGGAGTGTCTGTGTGTGTGGTGTGTGTGATTGCTCTTCCCCACTGTGAGCTGTTGCCATGGTGACAGCATTTAGCACGTGCTGTTTGTCTACCTCCAGAATTACATTTTACACAAGCATAATGCCTTGTTTTGTAGCTCTTTTGTAAACGTGCAAAAGATAGAGAGAGAGAGAGAGTTCTCACATTTTCGATTTAAATTGTTTGTTTATGGTTGCTGCATCCTCACCACACACGAGATGCACGTCACTATACACCACATCAATAGTATAGGTGGCAATTAGAATTCTACTATTGTAAAGTTTCACCAGATGGCATTCAGAAAATAAACACAGAAAAAAAAAAAAACTTCCAGTACTGTCATAACATTGAGGTTTAAGAGGAGAGTAAAAACGACACAATTTTAGCACCACACCTTCTGTTTCTGTGGCTATGCTGTAATACTATAAAAGAGGTCTTTATTTTGAACCAACAGTCCTGTTTAAAAAGACGAGACGCACAGCTGGCTCTGAGAGGTAAGGCTTTACTGCCATCTTCTGGCGGCAGAGGGAATCGCTCATTAGGAATGCAAAACATTCCTCTCAGATAATCAAATACAAATGTGATATGCATTGACCTATTGGAAGGCATGAACACGCTGCCACTGAGAGGCTGACATGCACATGACGGAAACACGCTGCCCACTCTCCATGTACAAACGGCGTGAATTGAAACTGAGCTATGACCCTGTAGAAATGCGGCTGCTCCGTTTCAATCTCAGTTTGATTGGGAGAGATAATATATGAGTAATGATTTTAATGAAAAGCCGATTCTTCCGCACGCCTAAATGCTCATCCGTCTTCGGGGAAACTATGCAATGGTGGGCGGACACATATGTGATATTACTGCATACTGTCAGCATGCAAAAATCAATTTTTAATTTTGTTTGGGGAAAAATGAAGGGAGTGACATGAAGTGAGCTATGCAAAATCGTTGCGGCGCTGTCTTATGAACTGTGCACCAGCATGTGATGGAAAACAGGAGACAACCACACAATATCATGCTTCCATCACTCCAGAGGGGTTTTTACAATGACTTACATTCGTTTCCTGGTGGATAACCCTAACCACCATTTAACTAACCCTAACCCAAGCCCTCAGTATAGTATGCTATGATTTACATTGGACAGACATGACTTTTGTCCAATAAAAGGAAAAGTGGCGCCACAGAATATGATATTTGTATCCCTACAACATGAGTAATATGCGCATAAGCACACTGCGTCTCCTTGAACTAAATACACAGCTGTGTATTGATTCTGTTCTAGTTGGTATTCATTATTGACACTCTTTGCCGACCTGACCAACTCACACTCGGTCCATTGCCCATTTCTAATCTGTTGTAGGCTATTATTTCTTCCCCGCTCCCAAGTTGATGCAGGAAAACTGGTCATTACAGCCAGGATGTCTTTAGATTTGCAAATGTCTGCTTGTTTCCGCCTCCTCTGAAGGTGCAGTCATTAATAGGGGCCTTCTTAACCCTGCAATTTGGTTTCTTATCCATGCAGAAAAGTCCGAAAGGCCGGCTGAGATCTATCCTAAAACCGGTCTTGATATTGTTGTGGTTAACACACTCCTTTGATCATGACATTGAATTTAGGAAGAGGATATGTGATGTTGCAGGTAATAGCATGAAAATGTCGAAACCACTGACAGAATAAAGAAGGACGACGTGCCACCGTTACATCCGCCGAGCGAATGTTGCCGACCTGTGTTGGTGATGGGATTTGGAGCCTGTGCAGTCGTGACTGGGCAACATAACTACTAATAATTGAAGCCAAACTCATCAGAAAAAATGAACAATATCGCCGTGTTAAGAGCTGCCCAAAATGAGGTGCACTTCAGAGTTTCTAGCCCCAAGTCCTACCCGATATAACTGAGGACGAGGTGTTTATGACCAATTCTGCAGCCTGCCACCGGGGGTCAATCAAGGTACTTCGCCTTCACTTTTCTTATAATGTCCGTGTTCGCATAAAGTTCAGCGGCTGATGCCAATGCTTTGGTTGAACGTGGAATTTCTAAAGTTTCTCTTACTTATTTTACTGGACAGTAAAACAGTTGCTGTGACACTGAGTGCAGAGTGACAGAGTTCATCACATTTCACCTTAAATCATCAGAACTGGGTATCTTTCTCTCAACCTTTGCATTTCTTTCAATGTTCAACAGTTTCTTAGAATAAGATGACATTCTTATTTACCCCTGTTTTATAACCAACAGACGGCACAGAGGGTACAAGAATGCACAGAATTTGTGACCGTGAGTCTTGTCTTGAATTACCTCAGTGACATTCAGTCTCGTTCAACAGTTTCTTAGAATAAGATGACATTCTTATTTACCCGTTTTATAACCAACAGACGGCACAGAGGGTATAAGAATGCACAGAATTTGTGACCGTGTCTTGAATTACCTCAATGACATTCAGTCTTCAATGATAAGTAAAGAGATCAGTAATCTTACTATTTCCGAATGAAACCATTTTTTTTTTTTAATTTTAACTCTGCTCAGTTTAGGTCAGCCTATCACACTTCACTTTTGGTCTTCGGCGACTTCGGAGACAAAAAGAATAAAGATTCAAGCTGTCAGGGCGATGCTTCTCTGCAGGCTGCCGACACAATCTCTGTAAGAGGGCGAGATGCTCGGAAATCCAAGCGGGCCTGTAGGCTGAGCTGCTCCTCTGCACTTAGTAAAGCCAGTTGAACCTGGCAAGGATGCTGCTCAGGCGTCTCCCTGTGGAAATAAAAGAGCCAAGGCTGACTGGAAGGAGAGCCGGAGGAAAGACACAAAGAAGACTGAAAGGATAGAGTCTCTCTGGTGGCCTGGAAGTGGTCTATGACTCCCTGGGAGCAGCTGGATGAAATTGCTACGAAAAAAATGCACAAGCCTTACCTGGACGAGCGTCTAAGAATGGATAGATGCATGGGTGGATGGTCAAAAACGCCTATGAATGCGATGGTTAAGAGGCAGGGCATGGCTTCCCGTCCGCTTGTCCACAACATAGAAACCTCTGCTGAAGGGTCCTTGAGAGTCAACGAGGGACGAAAGAGAGCTTTTCTGTGCATTTCTCTGCCGCTCGGAACTACAGTTGCATTTTCCTTCCTTGTGCAAAAGTCAGCCTGCCTTAATCACGACATTTCCACTTCGAAGGGCAAAAAATAGACCTACAGTAAATCAGACTTGAACTGAATCTGATATACTGTGGATGCATAATGCATGCACACGCTAGATATACACGATCGACTGAGTTCAGATTATTTATGTTCACTTACATTGACACAAGCAGAAGCATGTTGCTGCCAAAGTAGCTTCCTGAAGATCCAGATATTAAACATAATGCACTAGTGTCACACATGCACTCTATATGTAATAGAACAGATACTATGATTTTACAGTTTTACAGCTCTTACAGTGATTGAGTCGCCATGTCTGCTGGGAATAGCTGTCAGACGAGCTGCTCTCTCCTATCTGAGGAGGAACGGGCATTTGTTTAGAGGTTTGCTGTTCTTTGTTTAACCTCTGGTTCTTTCTTCCTCCCGTTGTACTCGTTTTGCTTTGTAGCCGTATGCAAGTTTGTGTATGCCTTTTTGCGTGTTTGTAGGGAATGCAACAGTCAACATCAACAATCATATCAATATTCTGCAGAAAAGAGAAACAGCAAATTGAGACTTGAAATGTTAAAGATGGGGTTCTGGGGTGAGCGTGGCTGAAAGACACAGGGAATAATAATCTATTTTATTACATTATTAACTGGCACAGCTCTGTATCCTGTTTTATCCAATTTAATATCATTGCTTTGGATTTGGGGGTTGCTGCTCTCATTAGCTTTGTTTTGTTTGTTTTTGTTTGGTAGCTGCTTTAATAAAACCACAAAAACCAACTGCACACCTACCCAACAGCATCCGCGCTGCCAAATCATTTCATCAGAACCCGAAATGTTTTGAGGGGTTAATTTTAAATTTACACCAGTCTCTGTAACATAACAGACCATAACAAACGTAAAAATAGATTCAAGTCTGTCAGTGCTAGTGTGTGTGTGTGTGTGTGTGTGTGGGAAGGTCTAATGTAGGAGAAAAAAGGGTAAGAAATAATTTAGCTGTGTTGATTTCTGATGTGAATCATATTTGACACTGTAGGCCAAATCATCGAGTGAGTAATTCATTTTCAAAAAGTTTTTTTTTTTTTTTTTTTTCTGGTCCAAAATTTGCAAAGGGTGATTGGTTAAATCTAAGAATTTGTACCAAGAAGGATACTATTTAAATAATGTAATATTTAAGATGATCTTCCCTTTGGAAATTTCTCTCTAAGCACATTTTTTTTTTTACTTACTGCATGAAACTGGCTGCATGATGTAACTTTGTTGATGAGTTTGGAAAAGACTAATTTAATTTAAAAAAAAAAAAGAGGAAGAAGAAGAACTTATAATTAACTGTAAAGTTTGACAGGGTTGCCATGGTATCAGCCAGGTTGTGCAGAGTTGCAGTCCAAACCAAACAGCTTCGTTCCAATTCGCCTCCGTAAAAGCGGCGAGCTAATAACTTGGGGCTAAGTGTTTATACAAGCGAGATGAAACAATGCGATTTTAGCTGTAATCTCGTGTGAGTGGATGAGACAGCAGGAGAAGATGAAGAGGTGAACAGTACACACACCCCAGGGTTTGAACTGAATCTGAAAAGCTTTCAAGCTTACATTAAAGTGAGGAGCTGTGCTGATACCGATTGCAGAAAACCTGCTTTCTTCCATCTAATATTCCAATCAGGTATTGTTGACATAAGTATATTTTGCTGCTTTCGTGGAAGTAGACTGCGAGGGAGTGAGTGAGGTGAGGTGGGGTGTTTAAATTAACAAACTAAATTAATAATAATAAAAAAAAAAAACCCAATCCATTTGTCAGTTAAGTTGATGTCAGTGTGTGTGGGTGTGAATTGATCATATCAATGATTTATTGTGAAGAACTTTGATGTCAAGCGGTCGTTTCATGTCAATCTGGCAGTACGACTGATCGAACTGATGGAATAGTTAGGTCAGTTAACTAGATTAAACTAATTAATGGCTCATTTTATCACACACTCTCTGTTGCTTTCTTCCACATACTTTGTCAGCTCATTAAATGTCATCAGAAAGTGAAAATTAAACAAATCATCACTGTCCGAGATGTCTTATGAGACAGGCGGTTTATGGCAGTTTTTGCCTTTGTTTGTTTCAGAACAAATAAAGAACAGCTTAAGTTACATTCCAGCGTTGTGTGGGTGTGTTTATATGTGTGTGGATATAAAAGTGAGACCACCCTGTCAAAACCCTCCACGTCCTTATGCACGCACACAAACACACACGCACACACACACACACACACAAATTCATCCACACAATTGTAATATGATGCAGAGGCAGATTGAACACAATGCCCTAAACAATCTGAAGCCCGCGTCCGCATGAAACGCCACATCTCCTTGCGGAATATCAGCATGTCATTTGAATGCATTGTCTCCTCCCTGTGCAAATGCATTTCTATGACGAAGCCGTACACAGGCCGCACACAGCTATTGGTACACACTGAAGTCATTAAGATCGCTGCAGCTGCGGGCCACAATTAACACTGTTTCGGCTCTTGTAACCGTTCTCAAAAGGCCACCGTCTGATTGGAGCAGACGTACCCAATCCCGCGGCCAGATTCTTTTCATAAAGAGGGCCAAGACCTCTGCTCAGTTATTATCGCTGAAAGCACCTACTGCTGTTGTGTGCGTGTGCCGTACAATGCCACAGAGGCACGCTCAGTGATGATGACCTGAAGATGCGCTTCCTTCCCCAACAAATTATGTCTGAACCAACTAGCTTCCATCAGAACAGAGGACATTCAACTTTGTGAAGAACTCCAGAGACGTGTTACCCTCCCGTGTGTGTGTGTGTGTGTGAACTGTAACACATTTCTTCAGAATAGAGCGCTTGCACCGGCCACATTCGAAAGACCTGAATATGCACAAAATGCAATTGTCGGCAGGACGTCCTGAATTCTAAAATTACTGGTGATAAAAATGTGGCGCTAGAAGAAGTGTAAATGAAAGCCATTGACTTGCAGAAGCTTCCATCCCCTGCAGTCCACAAAACCAGCAAAGCAGCGGTGTGATTCCCTAATAGGAGCACGCTTTTAGCTGAAATTACAGAGATTTGTAAAGTTTTACCCCCCTCCCTCCACCGCCACCACACACGCTCCCTCAATAAAAGTGCTGCCCGGTCATTTTGGCCACATTACCTGTCTGCTCTCGTATAATAATGTAATTATCCGCTGACCAGCGTAATAATCTTGCTGAATTACACGGTGACCTCTGTCCGCGTGGCTTGCTTTCACCGCTCATCGCTCGCTGTTGTAATAAGGAAGGACTGAACCTAAATGATCTGACTCTGGTGCGTGCGCATAATGGACGCAAACATGCCGAAGGGCGAAAAGGGCATAGCGTTAAAAACAAAAAAACAAAAAAAAAAGGAAAAGGAAAAACAAACACCGAAGTGGGGAAGTTACTCTGGGAATAAGATCTTGTTAGTCATGACTTTTTTATTTCTTCCCCTCCTCTCCCCTCAGCTTTGATTCTTGCATTGAATTTTAATTTCCCCCCTTTCAGCTTTCAGCCGAGTCGTGATCTAAAAGCCGTTGTTCCTCAGAGAAAAAAAAAAAGAAAGGCGGATATGTTATGAAAGGAAATGCGTCAAATGAGAAAGCGATACGTCACGACGGAACTGTGAAACACAAGAGCCAACCCGCATGCTGGCCATCCGCGCGCCGACCACGATTGATTGACGACCATTAACTGAATTCATCAATCTCGTCTGCAATTGTAGCCCCGGAAGAAGAAGCACGCTTTGTGGCATTTGTTTGGAGGGAAGACCTCTCCGGGATTCTGGGTCAGCATCTCTCAGATTTTTCTGATCCTTTGATCTTCCGCCTCCTCACTTTTGCACTTGTTGTAATGTATTATGGAGGAAGGTGTCAGATAACATCTAAATATTGTTGTAAGGTAAATGAGTGTCTGATTCTGGCTGTTAATTCTGTGTGTATGTAGGACACGTTTAATAATTGACATGCTCAAAGGAGCATTTTTAGAAGGTTTTTCTTTTTCTCCTGTGAGGATAACACTTTCATCACGAGATGCTGGACGCACCAAATTTTGTAGAGGAAAACATGAATATACCGACAAACTTTCAGAAATCGGGGTCATCCAGATGTATATAGTAAACCCTGCAGCATTATGGAGAGATGCACATGGCTTCAATGTAGAAGCGTTGTAAAGAAGTCAGTTAGTAGGTTTCCATAAGCATTTTTTAGGTGCGTTTTCGATGTGTGCATAAAAAAAAACAAAAAACAGAATATTAGAAAAAGAAAGAAAAATATCCTGAAATATCACACGAAAGGGGAAAAGGGGACATATCGATAAAAGGTGAATGCAGCAAAGTAAATACAGCATGTTTACGTAACATCGCCAATCTTCCAGTGCAGGAGAGAAGCACTGCTGGCAGTGGCAAAAGAAAAGCACCTACATTATCAGTAGCACTACTTGACTTTTTGTAGTTTTTCCAACGTCAATTTTGCTGTTTTTGCTGCATTTTCCCTTCCCTCTTCCTCTGTGTTGTGCAGTTAGTTGGACCTTTAATTATGTCATCAGTTTAAGCGCCTAAATCTTCTTCTTCTGTGGCACAGACAGTTCGCCAGCTGCTGGCTATTTCGATGACCTAAATCCTAATATTTTGCATAATGTTAGTGAATGGAAACACACACGAATGTGAATTTCCTCTATCCGGTTTTTGGAAAACTCCATTAAAATTTGCTGTACATTTTAGCGGAAACCCAGCCGAAGTCACGTGAGTTGAACTGGTGATGTAGCTTGACATACATTTCGAGATTGAGTTGTAGGCCGCTCACATGACTCTCGACCAGAAAACCAAAGCTTGAGTTGAAACAATCGAATGTCAAGATGTTTTCTACATGTAACCGCTTGGTTTTGGTGCCTAAACATAACCCAAAGTCACCGTTGATTCTTGCTTATATTTGACCATAGAAACACAGATCGTAAGGTCGAGGGAAGATGTGCGAGACGCGAGTCTACTGTTGTTGTTTACTACAACGGGGCCTTAGCGTGTCAGTCGCAGATGCCAAAGCACCTTTGATGTGTGAGAAAAAGGCTTAATGTGTCAGCCAGAGACACAAAAGGGTACCTTCAGCGTCTGGATGTGCCATGAGGGGAACGACTGACTTAGCATGACTGTTTGAATACAAACAGTTTGAATCAAAGGAGCCTGAATAACTTTATGGAACACTGCTTTATTTATTGATCCGCATAATTGCTTTTCGCTGAATTATTCAATGACTGTAGTTTGTTTATGCTGGTTTTCCATAGAAATGCTCGTGCAACAAAATGTGAAAAGGCGTCACTGTGGACACAGGAAACACAACGTTACACAGTAAAGAAAAGCCACGAAAGCAACATTAGAGCGAAATATACATGACGATAGCAAGAGAGAGAAGTAAATGCGAGGAGACGGGGGAGGAAATAAGATGTGGAGAGGGAAGGACAGAGATTAAAAACGCTGAGTGGTGAGTCTCTCTCAGTGCCCCATCGAGAGAGAGAGAGGGAGGGAGAGAGAAGAGAGGAAAGAGGGGAAGATGACAAGACAACTAGACAGCAGCATCAAAGCAGGTCAGAGGAAACCAGGCTATGAAACAATATCAAAGCTCTCGACGAGAGGCACCGGAGGAGAAGACAAGAGCTGGAGTGGAAATAAAGTATGTGTGTGCGTGTACTCTCGTATACACAGATATGGAATGTCTTCTCATTGTGTCCGAGCCGTGGAGCAACAGCGGTTCCATGTGTGCGTAGGCTTTGCGTACGTGTGCGTGTAAAAATCGGGAGTGCCGAGACAGAGCGAACACATCGATGCTCTCCGCCCTCTCCCACACGTAGCTTTTGGCAGCACCGGCTTGTCCGAGCGTCAGAAAACGAAGCTACCAACGCAGATGGTCAAAGGCGGAGATGGTGAGAAACAAAGCGGTTTGCGGGGCACACGTGGCAGTCCGCCAACATGCCAACAAAGCGCAGATTACGAGGTCCCACCGACAATATGTGTGGTTAGATATGAGGATGTTAAAAAAG
>KV751323.1:5525277-5535942 GCA_001698575.1 Mola mola | reverse complement strand
TGAAGTCTAAATGCATTTTAATCTAAAGAGATCATTTGGGAATAAACTCATAGCTTAATGGCATGTTTATTAGCAGAGTAATGCATGTGGATTGAGGCATAATGAGGCTCGTCGAGCCCAGAGCACACGCGGCAGGGTGCTGCAGTACTGATGCTGGACATTAGGGGGTGCTAAGACACAGGGGGGGCAAATGGATGCACTGAGGCAACAGTCATACTTCTCAGACCTGTTATGAATCCCTCTGTTTTATTTATAATCCAATGGTCACAGTGTTACCATACAAAACCAACTGTCAACATGAAACTGCATTGGAATGTGATTATTTTTGAATACGCGCGCGCACACACACACACACACACACACACACACACAAACATTCATTAACAAAATTAAATACAGTTGTTTTATAAAATAAACCGGGTAGAGGAAAGGAGACACGTTAAGTGATGTTAAGACATGCAGTGACAAATATAAAAAATAGACATTTCTTTTCTTTTCTGTACAAACATACATGGACACATATAAATATATATAGATGTAAAAAAGAGTGTGTTTTTACAATACAAAGGGCGAATTGTACAGTTACATTCCATAATAACAAAACAGAGGACATAGCACAATAATCAAGTGAGTTTGCCGTTTTCCACAGACACTGTACAATATTGTACACTGTTAAAAGCAGAAATTAGATCACACCACTGTCGGTTTCTCCCTGTGGAGGCTTTTCACACCGCTGTAAACATTCCAAATGAAGAAAGGGTACAGTATTTGTTGTTGGATTTCCATTTGAAATAGCTCATCCGAGCAATTTTCAGAGAGACGGTAATAACAGCTGAGCAATCTGTTCTTCGTGCGCTCGCTTTGATGCCTCAAAGTCACCTCAATCACAATTTCAGTGCTTTGCATCCTCTCCAAGTCTCGCAGCGCTGAGCACAACAGAAGATATTTGGTAAAATGAACAAGACAAGCATTACAGTGAACGAGAAACAGTCATCATAACGTTTAGATATGTTGGCACAAAGTACAAGCATTTGCCCGAACGCGATGGAGCCGGAGCAGGCCGTCCCTCAGCCTCGCCCTAGTTCTGCCTGACGTCCTGCAGCAGTTTGTTGATCTCGTGGACCAGCTCACTCGTGTCCACGCTGGCCTCATGGCGGCCGTCGCTGCGCTTGCCACCCGGGTGACCCGGATGGAATACGCCATCGAAATCATCCTCCTCGTAATTCTCTGGGATCTCCTCCATGGCTGGCAGCCATTTGAGGTGCGGCGGCTGTCCATTGGTGGAGGTGGAAGTGGAGGTGGCGGTTGAAGGAGAAGAGGAAACGTGGTTGCTTCCCATGGACCCACTTCCGGGATTTAGGTAGTGGGTATTAGCCGCCCACGCGGCCACACCCGGGGGATAAGCAGGACCTTTCCCACCTGGCAACAGCCCTCTGCGGTTGTCGTGAGGAACAGCATTGTTACTATGGTTGCCAGTGGCGTTGCCACCACGCCCGCTTCCTCCTCTCGCTGCGGTCGAGGGGGGCGGGCTTGTTTCATTGCACTCTGCGTACGTGTCCATATTAGGGGGGAGGAGTCGCTGGAACACAGAGTTCATCTCAGTGAGGAGGGAACCAGCCCCTCCTCCGGCGACACATGCCTCACTTGGCCCTCCAGCGACGACTCCCCCGACCCCGGCCTCTTCGTTCCCAGACTCCTTCCCAAAAGTGGAGAAGCTCTTGCGGCACTCCGAGTCGACGGAGGACTGGTCATCGTCGATCTGGGGCTGCTGGGAGGACTCCTCCCCGGGGATGTACATGTTGTTGCGGTAGTCGGCAGAGGAGGCGGGCGAGGAGAGGGGCGGCATCCAGCACTGGTCAGAGTGTCCCAGGACACGACATTCATCCGTACACAGTCTCATAGCTAAAGAGTAACAGAGAGAGAGAGAGAAGAGTCAGCAGATGTAGAGAAACTTTTTGTGTGTCATATACTGTACATGAAACAGAATGCTAGAAGCACCAACAGGGACTCGCTGCAAAACAAAACCAGTCAGAGAAATCAGACGTTCAAAGCTCCTTTGACAGATTGTTAAAAAATATTTCCTGCTGTGGTATGAAAAACGTCATTACGCTTGAATAATACAAGTAATAGAGCCAGAACCTGCGGGTGGAAGCGTAAGGTAGTGTTACTTTTGAAGTTCAGCCTGAGCTCAAAGTGCGTTTTTTTTTCTTTTTGTGCGCGTGTCTGAACAAGGCCAGGGATGCTGTCGAGTACGACAAACCGTGTCTCATTCTGTTAGCATATGAATTCTCCATGTACAACAGCTATTAAATATTTCATATTACTCAGTGCTTCGGTCTTTTATTAGTATCAAAATAACAGCTGAGCTTGGTTACTTTTCTCTCTCCTTCTCTTTCTCTCTCCCTCCCTGCTTGCGGGCAACCAGATTGGAGATATTTACAGCTCACAGCATGAATATGCGGGCAGTTCAAGGCACACGAATAATCAAAAGAGCTGGATAAATAAATGAATGACTGCGAGATCCCACCCAAATGCCATTAAAGGCAGATGTTAATGTAATATTTGGCTTCGCTGCCAAGCGCGCCTGCCTCACTCCGCTAAGCAGCCGAGGCAGGGATTTGCTTGTTTAGTTCTTTTATCACATCCAGCGTGAATAGCCACATTTGCCCATCTAAATAGAAAAATCTAAACGAATTAAATCTATTGAAGAGAAACAGGGATAATCCTCCCCTACAGCCCCCTCCCTTATTAGCATAAAAGATAGGGGATGGGAAGGGGAGGGAAGAGGAGAGTAAAACACCTCCAAATATTCCTCAAAGGTAGAAGAAAAAAGAAGGAACCCACAGAAAAGCATGCCAGTGCCCATCACCCTCCCCCTTTATCCAGCTCAATGAAGATAGAGAATACATTAACAGGTAGAGAGGAGAGACAGGGATGCTGAGGAGCTCTCAGGCATGTACGAAGGAGTGAGAGAGGGGCAGAGTATGCGGGAGAGAAAGAGAATAACATCATTCTAAAAGCAATTACTATGAATTCTCCTCAGTTCAGACATGAAAGCGTACCACTGTCACTCACCGGGGGGAGAAAAGAGAAAGAAAAGAGGGAAAAAAGAGAGGGGGGAGGAAAAAACAGCACACTGAGGAGCATAGCGATGAGTGACAGGCGACTCATCGCCGCTCCGGGGAGGATTTTGCAGACACGACTCTAACTTAGGGGCAGATAACACACACACTGTAACCCTTCTGAGTGCGATAACGAGCGTGGAAATGAGGGCTGTGTGGAAGAATGGGGCAGAGCACAATGGCGATTGTGTTGGAAACAGGGTGAATGGAGGGGCTGTATAGGCAGGTGGCCGGACAAATAATGGGCCTAGCGCTGGCCGTGGTGCTGAAATCTGTCAGGCGGGTTGGGCAATCAGGCGCTCAGGGTGTGGCCTTGAGGAAGAAGCGAAGGAACGCGTTCTTCTTTCTGTGTCAGTCAGTTAATTTGGCCCAAAGACTCTCAAACCATAACAAAAACCCGTCAGGAATGTAGGGCTTCACAACTTTTGGCGAGATAAGATTACGCTGAGGTGATGGCTGACTGTGGGCAGCTGCCGCGGAGGGTGTTTGTTACGTGACTCAGCTGAGCGGAGCCAATTTTTGCATTTCGGAGGAAGCAGAGGAAGGAAAAAAAAAAAAAAAAAAGAAAATGTCTGGGCCTCGTCACAACACCGGCACATGCTCACCTGGGTGGAGCCGATGGTGCATTTCGAGGTGGATCAGGTCAGAAAAGCCCTCCCCCAGGAGCAGCCTGTCCACGGGGGACTCCCTCCCCATGTCACAGTCACTGTCCCCCGCCTCGCTGTCCCCACGGCCACTGTCCTTCAGGCTGAACTTGTCCATGTCTTGTAATGCATACCTGAGTGGGCAGATTACGAGCACAGTTTGTCAATCAGTCACGAGATACTTACCATATCTGCACAAAACAACTAGGCTGAAAATTAAACACTTGTGCAAATACGAGGGTGCCCTCTGTTTGGCGGGCTGATGGAATCTCTGCCATTTCAAGAAATCTATCCCAGCAGCAACTAGGGGCATCGACAGATCATAAGGGGTCGTTATGAGGAAAGTAATGACGGATGCCCATTTCACAAACTGAGCCCGTTTATTTCCAAGAAAAAGAAGTAGCCGGAAAATTGTTTTGACATTCAGACAAATGAGTTGCGCAACTTTTGAGCTGAGTGACATCGATATGATAACAACTGGAACGTGGGACAGAAAATACATTTACATGCCTACATGTAACCGACCCGCTGACGGGCAACACAATGAAAAACAAATGGTTTGAAGAAGAAAAAAAAAAGGGATACAAAAGATAATCTTTTTGGGGACATGTGTGTGTGTGGATCCAGGGGAGGGGCGGGGGCTGAGGGATTAGGGGTAAATTACCTGTAGCTGCGGGAGTATTTGTTGCCACGGAAACTGGGTCTGGGCTGGTACTGGCCCTGATGGAGCATGGACAGAAGCTGTGAGACTTGCTACATCCAAAAATAAGAAACAAAAAAAACAAACAAAAGAAAAAAAGAAACAGAAAAGGGGAAGGGTGAATAACAGATGGGTAATTGAGGAGGGAGGAGGGGAGGAGACGGGACAAGGAGACAAAATAATGGATGAGTAAACACAAAATGGATGATGGAGAGGAGGCTAAAACATGGATGAGACAAAATGGATGATGTTAAAAAGCAAACACGATGTGGTGATGGTGGAGGGGTTGTAGATGGATATGGAGACGTATGACTGGGGGGTGAGTGGTGGTTATGCTGAAAGTGATGGTGACAGGGTGTAAACAAGGTAAACACAAACACACTTCTAGAATCGTCAACAGTTTTAATGAGAATCAGTTTGAACTATGGGACAGTGTTGATTAAGTCAATATCACACGTGGAGTTGAGTTAATTTGCTAAAGCGGAGACAGCTGTGGTGTGTGTGTGTGTGTGTGTGTGTGTGTGTGTGTGTGTGTGTGTGTGTGGGTGTGTGTTTAAGTAAATAAATGAGAGAGAGACACATGGCTGAGGCTGAGGGACCACATATGAAATTTCTAAGATCAATTTTCTTATCTGTGTGTGTTTGTGAAGCTGTACTCACCTCAACTGGCGGAGTCACATGCGCCAGTTCCAGGGCAAAGCTCTCTGGAATGTGACTGGACGAGATGGTCACGAGGCTGTTCAGTGACTGGCGGCTGTGGTGGTTCTGCCGGCTCCCCATCTGGGCTCGATCCATGGGTGGCGTGGCCGAGGGCGATCGGTGGTGAGCTCGGATTGGAAGCGTGCCGTTCACCGTGGGCACCAGGGTGATGTCACCTTTGTGGATCTGGCGCGACGGCTTCTTGGGATGGTGCTGGTGGGTCGATTCGGCCACCCGACAGTTGTAGGAGTTCCTCGTGTCCTTCTTCTCCCGGTTACAATGAGCGGCGAATACGACCATGATGATCACGAGAACAGCACAGAGTGCTAACAGGGAGAAGATGATCACGGACGGGTCGAGGGCAGGCTTCCCTTGGTCCATCACCTGGACGTGGTTCTCCATGTTCTCATAGAGGGTGATTTTTAGCACCGCCTTGGCACTGAGGCTCTCTCTTCCCTGATCTCGGACTACGACCGTCAGTTCAGCGTGCTCGTGGGGGAAATTCTCCAGGCTGGCATTGGCATGAATCTCACAGGTTCTTGGGTCAATAATAAAGAATCCCTCCTCGTTGCCACCGACGATGGAGCAAATGAGCTCAGCGTTGGCGCCCGTGTCGCGATCAGTTGTCCGGACCATTGTCACTAATTGCCCCGCCTCTGTGAACTTTGAAGCAGGCACATCAGCGGTGAAGTTCCACAGCTGGGGGACCACGATGACTGGAGGGTTATCGTTCTCATCCAGAATGTTCAAAATGACCGTGGCGTTGCTGGTCAGCGGTGGTTTTCCTGCGTCTTTGGCTTGAACGACAAAAGAGATACGACAAACATCCTCTCGGTCGAAGGTACGCAGCGCATAGATGGCGCCATTGGAGGGGTCAATGGTGACGTAGGTGGAGATGGAGCTCCCGTGAACGGAGTTCTCCAGGATGGAGTAGCTCACCTGTCCATTGGCGTCCAGGTCGGGGTCAGTGGCCATAATGGAGGTCAGATAGGCTCCGGGGGCATTGTTCTCGGATTTGAAGACCTCATACCGGCCCTTCTCAAAACGTGGCGGGTTGTCATTTTCATCAGTGACATGCACAGTGAAATGTTTGACGGTCGACAGACTGGGAGTCCCCCGGTCCTCCGCCACCACCGTCAGGCTGAACTCTGACCTCTTCTCTCGGTCTAAGGACATGTTGGTCAGAATCATGTAGTTGTTCTCGTAGGTTTTCTGCAGCTTAAAATATCCTTGACCGTGAAGCTTACACTCGACCTCGCCGTTCAACGATGAGTCCAAGTCCTCCACCCTCACCAAAGCTACGAACGTGTCCAAAGGAGAAGCCTCAGATATGTAAGCTGCGTCCCCGTTCCCCTGGGAGGACATGAGGTTGATGCTGATGTCCGGCTTGTTGTCGTTCACATCCACCACTTTGACCAGGATCTTGCAGTGAGCTGGCATGGAGTTTGGGCCCATGTCCTGCGCTTGGACGTCAATGTCATATGAGTTCATGGTCTCATAGTCCACGCGCCTGATGAGAGTCAGGTGACCGCTGTCGGGGTTAATTTTGAACGTCTCCATTATTTTGGGCGACACGTGACTGCTGAATGAGTAGACTATTTTGGCGTTAGGGCCGTCATCGGCGTCGGTGGCGTTTAAGTCGATGAGCAGAGAGCCGACAGGTGAATTTTCCGGGAGGTTAATGACATATGACGACTTCTCAAAAACTGGGCTGTTGTCGTTTGAGTCGGCTACACGGATTTTGAGGAGGGTCGAACCCGTTCTGGGGGGAACGCCCCTGTCAGAAGCCGTGTACTGAAGTTCATAGCTGGAGCGCATCTCCCGGTCCAGCTCCCTCAGCACCACCAGCTCTGCATATTTAGCCCCGTCCGTCCTGGACTGGATGTCGATCTTGAAGAAGTTGTTGGGCTCTAAGGCGTACGTGTACAGTGAGTTCTCGCCGACGTCGGGGTCCGTGGCGCTGTCCAGGGGAATGCGCGCTCCTACCGCCGCGCTCTCGGAGATCTCAATGGGGATGACGGCGCGGGCGAACTGGGGCGCGTTGTCGTTGATGTCCAGCACCTCCACGTCGACGTGGAAGAGCTGTAGGTGCGCGGTGGGCAGTGTCAGCACGTTGAATTGGATGGAGCAGTTCAGATTCTTCTCGCAGAGTCTCTCGCGGTCAATCTTGGTCCTGACGCTGATTTCTCCGTCCTGTTCGCGCACGGCGAGGAGAGACGAGCTCCCTCTTTGCAAAACTCTGAAGCGGAGCGACACTGCGCTTGGAAGTTTGGCCACAACGTCGGCGACGTCATCTCTCAGCCGGGCAATGACCGTGCCAACCTTCTGCTCCTCGTAAATCTGATATTTCAGTGTGTTGCCGGTGGCGTGCTGTGTCGCCAGCGCAAAAACAGCCAGAACTTTCCACATTCTTGCCAAAAATAGTCCTCTCACTTTTCCTTCTTGCATGTTTATGGGTCCAAAAATAAGCTCCAAAATACGGTTCGGCTCAATTCCAGTTTGAACTTACTAAGTGCTGTTCTCCCCCGATCAGCGGCGGCATTGCTTTCTCAGCGGCACGAGGGGAGAGGGGGGGAGAAAACAGTCGATTGCTCAACACAAGCTCGCTCTCAAGTTGCACAAATTTCCGTTGAAGCATCCAAATCTGTCCCTATCTCTCATCTCTCGTCACACGGGTCTGTTGCGCACACCCAGTGTCCGACAAAGCCAACTGAACGCCACTGAAAAGCCGTGCGCCTTCCTCCCTCTCCTCCCTGCGTCTGGTTGTGCGCGCCGTGCGCTCTCCTTCGCTCCCTCTCTCTCCGTTCGAGCTGCGTCTGCACACAGACTTGCCCAAAATAACCCGCCGTAAACCAGCTAGTCGTCTTATGAGCCGCGGCTCCCCGCTCGCCTCCCGGCAAAGACAAACGCGTCTTAAATGAGAAGCTGGCTGATGGCCACTCAGAACTCTCCCAGGGAGAGGAGGAGAGAGGAGGCGCAAGAGGGGATGGGAAAGAGAAAGTGGGGGAGAAAGAAAAAAAAAAACCCCGCCCTGTGAAGGAGGGGGGGTGTCACTCTCCCCACTTTTTCAGAGTTCGCCCTACAATGAAAGGGGTAAAATACTGAAGCAACAAACTGAGCAACATTCATCCAAGCTGAGCCCTGCCTGTTCGCCACTCACAGCGTGGACACACAGAGTCCACATTAGACAAGAGTCACCCACCACCTTAAAAAACCCCACAGATAGACACACTTTGGGCACTAAATCAGCTCAGCCATACAAGCAGCTGCCTCAGTCACTCTCACTGTACGTGACTGATTCACTGCATGCCATGAGCATATCTCATCTTTATCGGGCTCTTTCAAGTGGCAGCTGACTACTCCTTTCTCCATGCACAGCCACTTCGCCGTGGATGTTTTGGGGCCAGCATATATGTTGTTTTTTTTGTTTTTTTTTTCCCACATGCGCTTCATCTCTGGCTGTGCATGAGTGAGAGTATAAGCCGTGTGGCGAATCGCGCAGAAAGGGAGCCGGACTCTAATGAATGCCTTTAAAGAGTTGGTCACGCCGAGGAACAGCTCGGTCCCCGTGCGCAGATTTGCTCACCATCACTCCAGACTCCCCGCAGGACGGATTTTAGATAACGAGCGCGGCATCCAAAACTCGCCAGTTCTCGCTGGCATTTTTTTTTTTAGTTTCCTCTTCGAAACAAAGTCTCATTCATGTTGTGGGCGCGCGCACGCGCGAGGGCAGCGGGAGAGACGGGGGAGTGAGAGAGACAGACATGTGAGGTTTACCGGGTCCCTGCATTCTGGAGACCATCTGGCGCGGCTCGTGTGGCACCAGGACCCGGCGAACCCCGCAGACCGAACAGGACTCCAGCGGAGCCTCGAACCCCACACGACCGCGAGGAAAGGAGCTGTCACGTGTGGCTTGTGTTTTCCAGACCCACTCACACGTTTCGCGGGGCGCGTGCACGAGGCTGCCGTGCGTCAAAACGCGCTCAGCTGACAGGCTTCGGTTATTGCAGCACCAGTGTAATCACACAAGTTCAGTATCATCGGGACACCACCACAGGTGACCACCTGGAGCAGAACTACAACTTCAAAACTGCCCCTCGTGCTTCCCAGGCCACCCTCCCAGACTCCTTTTAGAAAGTATAATTAAACTTCAGCAACAGATAGACCCAACGATCTGCTAAACAAATGCATCATTTACCACCAGCTGCTGCAGACAGCGCGTGTCTCAGGACTGATGATGATATCACGTTGAACCCACGGTGGACTCGTCTTTTCAAGCGCAACATCTGCGCAGCCTCGAAACCCGTTTTCTGCACATTCGCCAGAAAACAATAACATTAGATATTCCGAACGTGCACGGACACCAACCACGAGCTCCCAGTCAAAACCTTATTGGCGGAAAACAAAAAACAGGGAGCTTTATTCCCGGCTCCCAGGCTCTATTCATCGCCTGAGCCATGTCTGCAAAATGTTTGCATTCACTCCTCTTTTGCACATCTTTTGGCCATAGTGCGCGCTCGGTGTTTAAACAGGTTTGATACGGCATTTCCATAGCTCCAAATGTTCACAATGCAGTAATGCAATTACTCCCCGCGTCCCGGAGAAGCTAATCACATTTGGAGAACAAAGTCAGCTCTGGAGTTTGTGGAAGAAGGGCGCAAAAGAAAAATGTGGCTTCGGAGGGGGGGGAGGCTGGGGGCTGGGGGCACGCCGGGGTCTTAAACACTGTGGAGAATAAAACAATTAATGTATAGAGGGGGGAATAATCTAAGTAAAAAGCAGATGGAGCCTTAATACATTTAGGCACGCTACATAACCAGAGGAGCCGAACAAACATGGGCTTTATTTTAGTACTTAACAACGGCAGATCAACATATTCATCCTCTGCAGCAGGTGCGGAGATGCCATGACCTCTGGGATTTAGAAAGGTTCTCATGTTTTGTTTTTGTTAAACTTCTCCTGCGCTTGCAGCTCCCCGAAAACGACATTGCTGATCCACAGGGGGCCCTGAAGCCCAGATCAGTGTTCGTGCGCAAAGCAAGCGATCAGCACAAACCTGCAGCCGGGCTGCAGCTCCCCGCGTTGCATATTGCTTCTCTGTGTCGGGGCCCCGCGGCCATAAAGTGATAGTGTGAATTAAACGTCTGAGGCGAACATTCACGGTGATCTTCGGAATATTCCACCCCTGCTCTCCTCCTCCTCCTCCTCCTCCTCCTCCTCCTCATTCCCCCCCCAAGTCAAAGGGCGCAGCAGGTGGATGCGACTCTGGCCCCGTGGTGCAGGCTGGAGTCGGGAGGAATGCGTGCGTGCGTGCGTGCGTGCTCGATGGTTGGGTTGTAAAGGCACGCGAGCATCTGTCGGCTCGTCTGTCCATTCATTGTCACTTATTCAATTAGCAGCGATTTGGTGGATTCCTTTCCAGAGGGGGGAGGGAGTGGGGACCACAGAGAGAGAGAGAGAGGCCGGGGGTTTGCTTTCACTGCTGCTGGAGGGAGAAGCT
>KV751323.1:5493581-5524893 GCA_001698575.1 Mola mola | reverse complement strand
CCAGCATCCAATGAAAAGAACAGGCTGTTATGGCTTTTTTTCTTCCCCCTTCCTTTTCTTACAGACGTTACTGCCTTACGTGCTAAGAAAGGTGTATAAAATATTCATACCTTTCCTCTGCAAGACTAGTAAAAACTGTCATTTTAACTCTGTCTGGGTTGATCAATACTATTCTATTCTATACCAGGCTGCTCTGGAGGTGGGCGGTGACTCTTGGTGAACTCTCAGTGCCTCGCATTGGAGTTCAATTTTCCCCATCACAACTGTCCCTTTCTGCAGCGCGACCATCTCCCATCCTGTTGTGTTCTGCTCTGTTGCTGTTTCTGCAATGGTGACTCTTGTATTTGTTTGCCTGACATGAGGGAGCAGCTTGGGTGTCTCATCATTCAGTCATTCTTTCCTTGGCCTCCTTTTCTCCCTCTGATTCATATCCAGCTGACTCTATGTGTACACAAGCACGCAAGCATTCGCACACACACACACACACACACACACACACACACACACACTTTTTCTGACTGATTGGCAGTGACAACGAGGTGCTTTTGCCACACCAAGATGTAGTACAGAGAAACACAAAGCCTCAGAAGCAACGGGCAGCACAGACGTCTGACCACCTCTTTCTGTCGGTCCATATGTAAGGCTCTGCCTCCCACATTTATTGGAAAATCCTAGTAGCTCTTCACCTTTACCATATCCTTTAAACTAAGACTATTTCTGATTTACTATGATGTTTGTGGTGCACTATAGCTTCTAATGAATGTGATGGGGCTGTTTCCAGCAGAGTAATTGCTGAAACATGGGGACATTCAGCCAAGTCGGACATTTTGATAGAGAAAGTGTACATAACGACAGCAAATGCGGCGGGGGTGGCTGTTTGAAAAGTGTTTGATCATCCTTGCCCAGGCAACCTTGTTTTTTTCAGCGTTTTCTCTGCAGTCCCAGATCTCAGACTTGGTGAATGCAATGATTGTTTCACTGCTGATTTTAGAGAGTAGCTGCTATTTCAGTGGCAGCTAATGGGGATCCGAATAAAGAATATAGAGGCAATTATACCCAAATACAACCTGACGGCAATAAACTGGAATGATTCTGTACGGGAGTAATTCCACGTATTTGTGCTTATTTGCTTTTGCGCCAAGACAAGATCAATACCACTCTCATATCCGTTCATTAAATCTGAGGGTGCATGCAGGGGAGTTAGCTTGATTCAAAATAAAGACTCTGTATTGATTAAACTGAGGAGACAGAGCCATGTTAGTTGTTTCCCTCCACTTCCAGTCTTGAGAATAAACTAAGCTAACTAGCAATTTACTGCGGCTATATCTTTATTTTGTAGAGGGTTTGGATTTTCTTTCCCTGCTTAATGTTGATCGAATACCATTAAACTATCCGATGACATCCAATCAAAAAGATGTCTCGCATCTGCAGACGTGGCTGTCAATTGGATGCTTGGAAAGATTTGCCCGACTCTTAAAAGGTTTCCTTTTTGGAGATAAGAGGGGCTTTATTAAAATGATATTGCAATTCAATGAGGCAATATAAATTGCAAATGTATATTAGGAGGGCACTTGGGAGCCCTCAGCTCCATATCCCTCCTCTAATGCTCTGCCGGAAGTCACCTTGAATTAATGGAGAAAACAGAGTCAGGGCTTATTAGTTTAAAGAAGCTGTATGTTCCAGACCATTGTTTCCCGGGAGTGTGTACCCTCATGTGTCGGCGGCTGCATGCACGTGTGCGCCTGTTTGATTGACGTGTTGTTGATGTTTCCCGGGCCGTTTTTTGGGTCCCATGCTACGTTGTCTGCCTGCAGCTGATGATGGACAGCTAATTTGTGGTCCAGAGATTAGCGTTTAAGAAAAGCAACTCTTTCAGCGGTGCGTCGCAGCCGACCTGAATTGGTCCCGTTTGCTGCGACTCCGTTCACAGAGCATGTGTGTCGAGGCTGGTAATGAGGACGTCGCCGAGCTTCTCTCCCATGAAGGCGGCTGTCATCCACGAAGCGTCAATTTTGAGCACCCACTGACGGCTGCTGTTTTAGCGTGTCGCTGAACATGTGAGAACACTATCACGACATTGGTATGCACACTACTTGAGGCCGCTAGTAAATCACTCTTGATTGACACACAGACAAAGTTGCAGTTTTTCGTCTCGGCAATGTGGCTTTGATGGAGAACGTGTAATGAGGCCGAGGTCATGTGCCACGGATGGAGGGGAATCAAAGAGGGTTTTGCGGGTTTTCCCATCATGTTTGGATTAGGAAATGTTGGCTTGTAAGTAGCACCTTGTTAAAGAAGGAGAACAAATCACGGCGAGCACACAGCCTAACTCAAACCAGAAATCCCCGGAGCACGCAGGCACACACACATACACACACGTAACTTGCCCATGAGACTCGCTGGCACACACCAGGCCTCGATGGGTGTGGGTTCAAACGGGAGGGAAATGGGCTCGGCCTCGTCTGTGTGACACAAAGCCCCCGTTGTTCCTCTTGAACACCAATCCTAACAACTTGGATTGATTGGCGGTAAGAACCTGAGCTGCAATAACACAGACCTATACTTGGTCTGTTCTGTATAAAGCCCAGACATCCATTAAACCTGTCTTCGTGTTTGTGCGTGGGTGCATGTGCTCACACGCGTGCGTGCGTGCGTGCGTCGATTTTCCGGCAGGGGGTTAGGCCCTCGCTAGAGTGTTACATGTTTAAGTGTCCCCCGGTGACCCACTTCCTGGGGTTTCACCAGATTTACGATTGCTGAGGTTCTGAGAGCTGGCAGCTGTGGAATGGAGGAATGGACGTGGGGGCATGATAAAGAGGAGTGGGAAGGGTTGAAGGAGCGAGGGAAAGGGATGATGAACTGAGGGGAGCGTGGAAAGGTGGAGGCAAAAGTTGAAATATGTTGAGGTTCGATTAACAGGCTGGATGAAGGGAGGAAGAGGACGGGGAGGAGGGAGGAAGGGTCAAGGAGTGGGGAAAGCAGGGAGGGAGGGTGGTGTTGACAGTTGCCGGTGGGGACAAGGAAAGGAGGCTGGAAGAGAGCGTGGAATACGGCGAAGACGAAACAAAGAAGGAATTGAAAACGTCAAGGGAGAAAGGAAGGGATGTGTAGGAGTGAGAGGCGTAGGAGTGGAGCAAAGACGAAGGAAAAAAAGGCACGGTGACTTCTCCCGTGAACCCCTCTGGCCCCTTCATGATTAAAAACCTCTTCCCATTCTCATTCACACACTCCAATTCCAACCTTTCCTCAGTGAAAACACAACTCAGGATTGATTCGTGACGACCTGGAGAGCGCCGCTCTGCTTGTGTTTATGCCTTTAAGTGCGGCCTGCATGTGAGGTATCCATCCGTTATACACTAGCCAAGCAGCACCTGAGCTCCCGTTGATTCGGTTTGGAGAGAGGGAAAGACCTTGAGAGTGGCCGCAGAAAGTCGGGAGATTAAAGCAGATTTAGACAGTCGTTTCCTTGCTGGTATTGCGCAGATGTTACAAACGTGAACAAATTGGCCACATATTTCATGAGCTGTTGGGCTCTACTGAGTGGCGCTTAAACAGGATGTTTACAGTTTATGCAGGGGATTTGGGACAGATTCCAAGGAGCGGGCAGCAAACGTTCAATCAGCTCAGCAGGCGGCGGGGTTGCGGAGGGACACGGGGAGGGGAGGGTGCTCGCAATGGATGACTGGAAAGACAGACATGAGATGGGAAATGGACACAATATGGCAGAGTGGACTGAGCAATGATGGATGGATGGAACCAACGATGGATGGAGAAATGACATTCATGAAGTGTGTCCAATTTCGGGCAATTTGCCTACTTATCCTCCAGATAATTACAATGAATGCTGCTGCATTTAATTTGGTTTCATTGGTTATATTGCCTCACCTGAGTGCGTTCATATCAGCGCATGCATTTCTGATTACTGTCAATCACACACACACACACACACACACACACACACACACACACATTGCCAAGAGATTATCCTTCATATCGTTCCGTTTAACTGTGAGATCATGGCTGCTTCTTAGTTTGAATAGCAATTATTTTCAATTTGCTTGATGGTTTAATTGATTATCAAGATGGATTTACAGGGAGGGAGTAACAGGAAGACAATGATAATATATCTATGATAGTTTAAAAAAACGTGTTGAATGTCATATCAGACAAAATGATGCTGGCGGTGAAGCAGAAAGCTCAATGAACTGCAAAGTAAGCAATCATTTGTTCACTAAATGGAAAAAGCTAACAAAGGAAATGCAATTGAGTCATTAAAATTTGTTTATGCCTTCTGCACAAAAAAACTCTGCAGCACACGAAGAGCTGTAAATGAAACCTTCATCACTGTTGCCAGTGATCATACGAGTTTTGTCATGTCTGCAAGGCTCTTATTATTCACTCCTCTCTGCTAACAAGCAATTACACATCAGAGTTTATTTTTCTGTGACAAAAAGCAGCAAATGGTGAAGGGGCTCCTTCATGGTTTTAGCTTCTATGACCCAATGTAAAGGAAATTGTTTTTTAAAAATAGTACGTTGCTGAAGCGCCAACCCTGGCTCCCAGGGACCTCATCAAAGACAGGAGAGGAGACGTCTGAGCGAGGAGGCGCGAAACGAGAGCACGGTGAGATGAGACAAGGTTACACCGAAGCTAGAAAAATCAAAATAGAGACAAGCACACTTTGTTGATTTTCATGCCCTTTACACTCGCTCCTTTTTTAAACACCAGCTACGCAAACATCTGTCACAATTAGCCAAATGAGTCCCCATGCGCGCTCAACGCTCATCAACGCTGGCTTTTAATGTCCACGCCTGATTACTTGTACATACAGACGCAGCTAGCTCACATTTAAACATCTCTCGCTCCCACTTGTTTCCTCCTCGGTAAGCACACGGAGGCATCCTTGGCGAAGTGGTTGCTTTCATTTGTAATAACAAGGCGACAGGAGGCATTGTGCTGGTGCTCTAATCAATAGCCATTATCACGACTTCTCACCTGCACCTAGCCTTGCGCCCGCTCAGGGTCTCATTATTTATACTGAAGAGAGGTGGCAGAGTACGACTCAAACGATTGAAAGGGGAATGGAAACACAGTTGCACACCTCTGGAAAAGAAAACAAAAAAACAAGAAAAAGAGCAGAGAAATGTGTGGCACGGACAAAGTGGAGATGGTTCAAATTATTGAGTGTGCATATGGATTATTTACATGTGTGAGGTTGATTTTCACTGCAGTTCTAGTGTCTCCTGATGAAAGGCTGACATCAACGAACAAACACATCAAACCCCAGCTGCATGTCAGAATATACAGTATATATATATATATATATGAGCAACCCTTTCTGTGCTCAGCTCATCGGTTGTTGATGCTTTGCAAAAATAGTGGTAGCATTTAGTTGGGGTTACGCGAGTTTAGGCACAAAACTGTGGTTAAGCAAAACTGGCTAAACACTACATGATTTTAGATTTTGGGTTGACTTGCCTCCCCTCCCCCAACAATCACAGAGGTGTGCCCTGATCCGCGGCTTATTGCAGAGTCGTATATATGATTCCAGGTCAGGCTGCCTGTGATAGAATTCCTGCAATAACCCATGAGAGCGAGCAGACGGGGAAGTGACACCAGACCAGATTTTGGTTAATGGAATCACCATCATTACTACAAGTAGCAGGTGTGTGGTCCCGTGGTCTGGTCGAATCCTCCAGTGTGTGCGTCAGTTGAAACTTAACCCTTGTCGCCTTAACTTATCCAGTGTGGATAAGTGTCCTTAAAATCTGTGAGGATTTGAAACCAGCCTCAGGTTTAAGAACTGACTGGCGGAGACAAAGAGCCGTGAGAAAATGCTGATAACTGATCAGCCGGTGTCCGTTGGAAAACACCTTATCCTTGACCCTGTAATCTAACATTACAATGGTAAATAGTAGTTTTTGTTTTTATTTTTGACTCTGTGAACATCCATTCTTACAAGACACTGCAATTTTGCAAAATCCTACATCATTTAGAAAAGGGCAGAAAACCAAAAAGTTTCCCAGAAACAAAACAAAACAAAACAACCAAAAAAAAAAGGCAACTAGTTATCCCTGGAAGCGGCTCCCTTATGCAGTTAGCCAACATGGCTATTCCAGGTGGTTCCATTCTGTGCTTACTTTCATTCAGATTTAATTAGAAAGTGCGGATTTGTGGAAGGCTCGGGAGCCTGCCTCGACATATGTTGTTTTGTTTTCTGAATCTCTCAGCGAGTGCAAAGTTAACACAACCCAAAGAAACACCAGGTTGAAATACCCCAGATTGAATATGCAGAATATATCAAATATGAACAGGAAGCTTCTCTTTGAGTGCTTTTTTTTTTTTTTTTTTTTTTTTTGTGGGTGGTGGGGTGCACATCACAGTAGGGAGAACAAGACGCTGCATTGCAATTACGTTGGGCCTGACATTTCAGAGAGGATTTGACAGAGTGACTCATTACCAAGTGGAGTGGAAGGAGCCACAGTATACTGTGGAGAAATGCAGGACATGTTTCTCTGTTTTTCACTGCGATCAGTGCTGACGATACAGCTGCGGACAGAATAGGCACAAAACTGCAGTGTTTCACGTGGGAACCGTGCCTCAGCTACTGCTCATCTCGTTGATATTGAATCTGCTGTCGTCTCCCGACAAACCCGCACCCAACCCGCTCTTATTTCCGTCTCTATCTCCTCCACTTGCTCTGTCACTCCTCCTCTTCTCCGTCTGTTTGTCTCGTTTTTCACCGTATCGTTTCGCTCTCTCCCGTCAATTGTTTCCTCGGCGTTTCCCTTATTCCCTCGCTGGCTGCTTATTCTCTCGTCGGCCTTGCTTGCTGCGAAAGGTGAGCGCGTGTTTCACCAGTCTACTCTGTGTCTGGCACTTTCCAATTAGCTCGTATACCTGCTTCTGGCTGTGTAGGAGATAAGATGGAGCAGATACCACCAGGCTACTGTTATCTCTGTTTTCCTCCTGTCACACACAAACAGCTAACACCTTTCGCACGTGCGCAGCCATGCGAGCGCACGCGTGGAAAATGCCAGGTCTGCGAGCTCCCACGCTGCAGATGCAGTGGACAGATAGCAGCCTAACAAGGGGTGGACAAGCGTTCTAATGAATGCATCGGGGACCGTCACACGTCTTCAACTTGCCTGAAGTTAGTTTAGCGTCGAGAGTGGCTGCCGTTTTTGCAGCGTTTGTGCGTTTGCGGTCGTCTTTCACTCCTTCGTCTTCGTCTCCTTTGTCTTTTGTGCGCGCAGGGGTCACGTTTGAGAGTGTGTGTTTGGATGTTTGCTGGTGGCAGGGTGGCGGACCTACGCGATGACCCCCTGACCTGCCCAGACTGTTGAATAATAAAAGGCTATTCAGACACTCACAGGGTGACAGCATGAAAGGAGCAGCCACAGGGAGGGGAAGGGAGGGTGGGGGAGTGAGGGCCTAGACATGGCTGGCTTTGTGGGAGGTGAGAGACTCTCATTATTTCTCTCTCGTCATCCCGCAACTCTCTCTAAGTTTCCGCTGCTTTTTCTTGTTTTGTGTTTAGTTCCTCCAAGTCCATCTCTCTCTGTCTCTCTGAGGACCCATCTCCCTCTTTGCGTCGTTTGTTGTCAACTCAAGCTTCATTTTCTCCATGGCTCCTATTTGTTTCTTCCACCCACAGCTTCCTCTCTCTTTATTTTTGATTCCTCACCCTCCCTTCCCCGCTTCCTACCATCTAATCTCCTTACTCCTTGCAACCTCTCATGTCTCATTTCTTTATTCCCTGCCACTTTCTCCTCCAATATCCTTCTCATTTTTTTTTTTTTTTTTTCGGTCCTCTCAATTATGTGCATCTCTCTCCTCCCTCGCTCCCAGCTCCTCCCTCTCCGTCTCATTAGCGATGCTGTCTACTAAGGAGGTGATTAGCCCGCCTTGGCTCTAATTAAAACACAGAAAGGGAACTAAATGAGACCTGTGATTTGTGGGTATGTGTGCACATGTATACGTGCGCAGGCTTACCTACGCAGTCGCCGTGGCAGAATGCTAAACAGTCGGAGGCTCCGTTTCAGGCTGGAGCCTATGATCCACACATGTGAAAGTGAAAATGGATTTCTCTTCGTCTATTTTATGCTTTTCTTAATTTCTTTTTCCCCCTATTGTTTTCATCGGAAAGCTTTGAAATTAAGTAAAGTGTAGAGGGAGACTGGCGAATCAAATTCGCCTATAATGTGTCAGATATGTATAAGAAATGGGAAAAGAAAATCCCTGCAGTGGGTGTCTAAGGGGATGGAGCTGAAGTCTGAAGTCTGCCATTCCTCTTGAGTAATACGATTTCCTCTCTCTTCTTCTTCTTCCCTTTTTTTTTTCCTCTCAGCGTCGTCGGCGCCGGAAATAGCTAACATTCCCTCACATTTCTGCCCTCGCATCATTTCAAATCCCGCGCTCCTGCGTCACCGAGCAGCTAATCAAATGAGCCGCCATGATAACACATAAAACATAGAAGCACTATATCAATTAGATTTCTGCCTGTTGTCTTCACTGTCGTATCCGGATTTGTCACTTTCCTCATGCGCCTCCTCGTTTGTGACTTGTGTTTGCTTCCAACTGCTGAGGGTGAGACAGTAGGAAAGTGCTGGAAGGCACATTACGATGATCAGAGCACTACATCTGTTGCTAAGGGCGCATGTGGATAATCATCCCACTCGCCTCATCTGTTTGCATGACGAGATGCGTCAGGATTTGTCTATTGAGCCGCTGCCTGGACGTGCAGCCCTCTGTTGCAGAGGGGGGGCAACGGAGAGATTCACCTTGATACGGCAAGTTGATGCAGTGAGGGAATTTCAATGGCTAGAATTTATAAATGTTTTGAGGTGAGACATTTCACGGAAGAGATAAAGCTCCCACCTCCAACTGCCCAGTTTCTTCGGTGTTCTGAAGTATCTGCTTAACAAAAAATATTCAGATTGCGAAATTACTATTTTTAAGGTAACTCTTTTGAACCTGTAGCTTCAAAACCATGACAAAAAGCTGTCTTTATGTATTACCTTGCACAGACACAGGTTCACAAAGCCCACTTGACCTCTAGCTCGTCTTTGGCGCAGCAGCTGCCTTCATTTTCTCTCAATGTACTATCACCCGGGTTCAACTGCTGGATCCGTTGAGTCTCGTTACCACAGGATCTCTATCTTTGCGGCGGCAGGGTATCAAAGGAAATGTTGCACTATGTCAACGTTTAGACCTTTTCTCACCTCCGAGCACAAATGCCAAGGGCCTGAGAGAGACGAGGAGCCCGCGATCTGACGTCTGATCATATCGGGCCTGACTGAAATAGGGCATGAGGCTCAGCCTACTGTGGACACACCGATATGTGAGGACACACACTCACACACATTTCCCTTTCCCCTAGGTGGGTACAGACAGTTCTTTTTTTTCTTCTTATCTAAGCAACAAAACACAAACAGTGACTCCTTTTCCTCCTGAGAATGGTATGGAATGAAATGACTTAAAGAAAAGGTTCCAAAACTTTTTTTAAAAACACCCCCTTTATAATGGTTGCTTTCACCGCAGCCTTTAGTCTGTGCTCTGCTGTTGTGCAGAATTGTATATTTAAAAAAAAAAAAAAGAACTTATGCTTAAAGTTGAACAAAAGTATTTTCTTTGGTCAGAAATAAAATTTGCTTACACTATGTTTAAGCTAGAGAGGGGATTTTTTTAATCTTAAAATGACTCTTAAACTTGGAATTTTGGCATTTTCTTCCTACAGATGAGAGGCATTCAAGTGGGGGCCAGTGAGGTAACCATGACGATGAAAGCTGATAGTTGACTAATTTTCACCCAAGAGTTTCATTTTCATTTTCTTGGCTGTGGCAGGCTGTCGGGAGACGTTATCAGCACTTGCTGGATCTCTGCTTACGGTGACAAATCTTTTCCACCTCTGATTCACCAGTAGTTTTTTTTCTGAGTGCTGTGCATCTGTTTGCAGTACGGTAACCAGCAGCATCTGTGAGCTGTTATCACCAGTCTTAGCAGCGACAAAATGGGAGCACATTTTACACATCAAAGTGGTTTTATATGAATTGCGGGGTATACTAAAATAGGTACATACAGTACAAAAATTAAGTTGCATTTAGGCTTTTTAAGGACCCGCTGGGAGCTCTGTGAAGTCTGGTAAATTACCTCAGTTGGTGTCACTTGAATCAGTTGTAAATTAAATCAATCAGTCCACAGCGGGCTGTTATTGGCTGCTTGAGCTGCTGCTTGACTGTTATTTGCTTGTGGTTAGCAGCTAGAGGCTACATTAGTCATTGCTAGCATAACACACAAAAAATGCTTGAACAAACTGTCGATGAATGTGCAAAATTATAAAACTCACTGAGTTGTTTTAATACTTTTCACTGACTGTTCAATATATAGAATGATATTGGAAAGTAAAACCCTTTTAATTGTGCCTACTGGTGAGCTCAAGTCTTCATATCCTACACAAATTGTGCTAAATGTCAAGATGTTATGTCCTGGCGGGTTGAAGATGTGTTTGACGCACCATTTAAAAAATTTAAGTGACTTGCATTTATGTACACTGTGCACCCACAGTGAGTTCATGTTCACTTGTTCATCAGGAACCATTCACACTTACACCTGCACACGGAAGGCTACAGCTTCAGAGGCAATTTTGGGCTCAGTGTCTTGCCCAGTGAAGCTTTGTCATGACTGCGGAGGTTGGAGATCAAACGACCAATCCAGAGGAAAATCGCTCTACCGCCTGAGTCATGGCTCAATTTAGAGCCTCTTTGCAGCAACATCCATATTCAAAGCACAGTAGTTCAACACAAGCTCATACATTTTGTTGATGTTGAACATCAGGTGATTGTCATTGCGCCACGTGGCGAAAGTCTCTTTCAGTCACTACATATATTACATACAGTATATCTGGACAGATGCGGATGCGAACTGCAACTTCTCTGGTGCACAGAGGCATGCAATGTTGAGGCACTTTAGTTTTTAAAAAGTGGATGTAGATATTTATTCCTCAAGTGGTTTGTTCGAAAATGTAATTTAAAAAGGTTGTTAACACCAGACAGAAAGCTGTACTGAAGGCAATGCAGGATATTGTTGCAATTACCTTGGGAAACACAAGGGTAAACAAGGGTAATTCTGTTTTATATACTTTTTTGGCCCTTATTTCTTTCAATCAAAACACTGACTGCACATCTGATTACTCCGAGAAGAAATAAGTAAGTAAGGGAAAGTTTTCCCTGATAAGGTTATCAGTCAGAAAGAATGATCTTCCATAGATCAGCTATATGTGTCTCCCTTGCCCCATCTTAGCAGCGTTTCAAGAAAGTTGAGATCCCCTCCTTGCCTCATCATAAAAAATGGCAATTAAAAATGTTGATAACAAATGTCGATAACAAATGCAATCAATAATGATTAAGATATACTTTGTAGTAATTATTAGAAACAAAGGAGAAGGACGACGAGCAGTTGGGAGCACCATCCTTTGGAACCAATGAGCCATGATCATTAGGGAGAAATGATGAGGAGATGTTCCCCAAAAAGGGAAGTAGTCCGTCTGGACTTAACCTGAGGCAAGGATTGTTTTGGCCTGACATGCCCTGAAAAAGAAAAGGTGTGTGTGTGTTTGAACACACTTTTAAACACAAACATAATGTGTATGTGTTAAAAAACAACTTTGGACACCCTGCATCGAGAAAGCATGAATAAAGGCGGCGCATCGATACACTTTGCGTTTTTCTTACCTGTTGAGTCCTTGTGAGTTGAGCCAGATTTTACATGCTGGCAGGAGGGAAAGGAAGATTAGCTTCTTCCAATCCGACAGAGGAAGGCTGATTAGACACTGAAGATCTATTTTGTTCATGTTGCCATAAAACCCTGAAGTTTTCGAGATATTTTGTTGACTTTGTGCTGAGTCACTAGTTTTTAACAAGATCTTAAGTTTTGCCTCAAATGGAGACTTGGCTGGATAGACCGTCCATGTAGCTCTCCCTCAAAGGATATTAATAACTTACAGCATCACATCAGGTTCAACTATCTAATCATCTTAATTTTACACAATTAATCCATTGGGTTGTGTGCTTTACCCCTGTGTAAGATGTAAAGAAAATGTTACCCTGTAATTAAAATCTAAACATTGGACATTGGATGTTTAGTGTGTTCAGTATGGTGGGGTGTTCTGGCCAATAAAATCAACAGATCCTTTGGGCTTATTCGTCAAAAGCCACTAAACTTATTCCTAGCAACCATAACAAGTGCAATTATCACTTAGAGGAGAGCTTCCATTAACAGAGGTGGCTAGCATTAGTTCTGGACTCTAGGACTACTCAGTCTGGTGCTCTACCCCAGGAAGCAGGATTGAAGTCTGGAAATTGGCAGTTAGGAGCTTAGTTTGTGTCTCCTCACTGCCAGCTTAACCAGTCCTCAGTATCAAACCAGATAGAATAAGACTTATGGGACTGAGGGACCCTGACTGTGATCAGAGAGCTGGCCCAGTACCCCCTGTATAGGGGTAACTCGGGAGCATTCGAGTGTCACGTTATTCCCACGTCTCATCAAACAACTACGTATTGCCATGATACAATTACCCATAGGGATGGAAACTATAAATGTAAGACCCAAGTTGTAATCAAACGAGATGCCATTTGAAGAAATGTCCTCCCGTCACATCAATGTAATGTAAGGGGCAAACCGGGACCAAAAAAAGATGACGTCGATGTTGACACCCCGAGGCTGAAAACTGTATACGACAATGATGACACACTGATGACATGGCGACGGTGGAAACGTTATTGTTGTCATAACAACAAAGGAACTCCGGTGATGATGACAGATCTGCGTTGCTCAACACTCCATCAAGTGTGCCCCCATTGTGCTCCAATCAGGGCCTCCCCTCATTACTCTTCATTGAACCAATGATGTGACGGCGGAAGAAAAGCTTGGAAAGTCGCCTCCCTCTCTTCTCTGCCTCCACCAAAAAAACAAAACAAAAAAACAACAGAAATCAATTTCATCTATTGGACCTTGCCCCATGGCTGGCTGCTTAGCCTCCTTTTGATGTTGCACGCACACACAAACCTCGCTGACACCTCTTTAGCTCTCTTTTGTTAGCCCTTCATTGCCCATGCCATATGGGAAATGAGAACGGCCCAGTGTGTGTGTGTGTGTGTGTGTGTGTGTGTGCAAATCCATGCAAGTATGGGGAGACCATGGGGTCAGAGGGGGGTTATTGGAGGCTGACCCACTGACAAAGACTCGCCACTCCATCAGAGATCTCTATGAATACATGGGGACAAGCCAGGCTGAATGGGAGGGCAGAAGCCGTGGAGAAGTCGTCTCCGGAGGGAGGGGAGAGGTGCTGGCGTTTGGATGATGGCAGCATTAGCAAGATGGATGTTAGGGGGAGGATTAAGAGAGAGAGAGGGAAAACGAAAGAGACAGGGGGTAGATAGAGAAAAGGGGGATAAAGGGAGGGACAGAACTGTGATTAATATGAGAGCTGAAGAGAGAGAGCACATGTGAGAAATAAGCAAAATAGAAAAAAAAAAAAAAGCTTGCCTGCAAAGGCTTAGGACTGTGCACGGGGCGCATGCGTGCACGGGTGTTTGTGGCTTTGGGTTACTCGCAGTATGGTGTGTGTTTGCTGGGGATAAGAGTTGATCGCTGTGCCACAGGGATCTACAATAGGCCAGCAGGTCCTTCTCTGTGACATGACAAGGCTCTCGGCTGCCTACCCGAGCATCAGCGTGTGCGCACATGCACGAGCGTGTGTATCCCAGCAGGCCGTTCTCCATAATAGCTCACAGTCTATGGGAGCGAGGAGAGATTCTCATTAACCACATGTGACAGCCAAAGCAGGGAGCCCACAGTGAGGTAGCAGGTCAGGAAGTGTTATGAACCATCCCCTTATTGCTTGTGAAGTTTTCATGTGAACTTATATATATTTTTTTTGTTTGCGTTTTACTGTGTGCTCAAAAAGTTGGTCAAAGTGTATTTTGCATGCTTTTGCATGGTGATGCACACGTGTGCTCCAAATTGCAGCAACAGTGATTCGCCGTAATCTCCTGCAGGTAAGCGCAGATAAGTGCAGATGAGCGAGTGTCTGCAAAAGCACTGCTTCATAAAGTGCCTTTTTATCAAAATGAGAGCATAGCAATAGCAAGCGCACGTGTGTGCATCTGTCTTTAATGACAGCAAGCGGAGTGTGAGACAGCAAAAGAGTACAGGCCAAGAAAATAGGCCAAGACGGAGCGTTGGAGACATTAGGGATTGCTGCCAGTTCTGCTCCTACTAACCCCCCGTGCAGCCGTCACCACAGTTGCTCCATAATGGTCACACCATTGCACGGCGTTGCATAAGATAGATAAGGGTACGAGGAGGCATATTCACCACACCGAGTGAACCATTTGCTGATACGTGTGTGTGTGTTTGTGAATTGGCATTGCCTGGGGGGAATTTGTTTGAAAGTGGTGCAAGGTGAGCCGAGAGATGAGAGCAGGGAGCAGAGAGACAGAGAGGTGTGATTGTACGCTATCACCTATGTTACCTGCATGAGTGTGTGAGTGTGTGTGTGTGTGTGTGTGTGTGTGTGTGTGTGTGTGTGTGTGTGCCCAGTGGTGACTGTTGCCATCTAGAATGAATGGTTTCGACGCTGGCGTCATAACAGAGCATTATGGGAAACAAAGAGCCCTTTCACGTTCACAGGCTCTGCAACTCTTTCTACTTCCTCTTTCTCGCTCAGCCCAGTTTCCATCTCACCGTCTCCATTTTTTTTTTTTTTCTTTTGGAAAATGCTAATATATCAGCTGATTTTTTTTTTTCTTACAGTAGCACTACCTGCATTCTCTCCCTTTTTGTCCGCTCAGCAGGTGTGACTATCACCCCCCCACATACACACACATTCGTTTTCCATATCTCTGCTTGACTATCATTTCTTTTCTGCCCAACTGCATTCTAATTCTTATCTGCTGTGCTTGTCACTGCCACCAAAACACACTCATTCCCATCCCTCTGCCCCCACACACCACCACCACTACACACCCAAACTGCTTCCTCCTTCACATCTGTTTCCATGGCCCAGGTCCACGCTAGTGAATGCCAGCACCCTCCCCACCATCATTAGCACAACACATCTCTCCGGCTGCCCACCTCCCTGACTTCTGTTGCCTTTTGTCCTGCAGACCGAGCCATTGCCTCTTTTATAGTAGACAAAAACCCGACATCGCTAAATGGACAGCAGGACAGTTGGTCTGTTTATTGTCTGTCTCGGCGCAATGTGCCTGTGTTGTTTGTTTGGGGATCAGACATTTTGTGTGAGAGCATATGTATCCTGTTTCAACTGCATTCACAGTCAGGGTGCGATGATGCCTTCTGCTGCCGCGAAGCAAAAAAAAAAAAAATGACCCCTCCGAATGTTATTTCTTACAAACAAAAGCACACATTCAAGATTGCTTTTTCTTCACGTTGAAACACTCTCAATTTGATTTAGTCTAATAGATAAGAAGTACTATATGTAACAATAAAGCAAGCGGAGACAGAATCTTTCTGGATACGTTCGACCCCGAGATGGATGAAGCCTATTAGGGCGGAATAAAGGTTCAAAATTAGGTCAGGACATTTTCCTTTTTTTTTTTTGATCTTCATACTGTAAATGTAAGGGGTAAGTTGATTGGCTCTACCTTCCCGTGTTGTGTTTCCTCTCTGAAAAACTCTCAGCACACACACCTACACACACATTGAACTAACCCCAATTAGAGCGCAGTCCATTTTACATTGTTTTCCTTGCAACTGCACTGGTATAAAATGCGGACCACCAATTGTCAACCCCAATTATATAAGACACCTCCAATTAAATGGTGGAAGTGTAAAACTTCCCCGGAGATGTTGGCCAAAGTATGAATTGCACTCACACAAACACCCATACAAGATAGGCCAAAGTTCTTTCATTACTGTAGATTAATTAGAGGCATCATTAAAAATGGAGCCGAGGGTTTAAAGCAATGGGCACTGCACAAAAGCATCATTAATATACAGTAATTCAAGCTAGCTGGTACGTTGGTATCTGCTGCTGCTGCTGCTTCTGTGTATAATGAGCATCGCATCCCATTCTGGTTACACAGATACTGAATCTCAGTAGTTCAGATATGATACAAAAATGATTTTAGAAAAAGGATAGATTTAATAAATAAATAAAGAATTAAATAAACAAAAAATGGAAAAACAGCATCAATAGAAAACAGGAATGTAGCCATTGAGGTCCAAAAATAAAACTGCACGTCATGTTGGCTGTACCATCATCATACTAACTGTCATAAAATCTACATGCTATCAGAGGTTTATAGCTATGTGTGGCTATTTTAGATGAAAGAAGAGCAGCTGGCATGTATCAAGTCACTATCACAACAATGACACAAACCACGCTTTGTCTAAATAAACTAAATAATTTACTACTGTATAGATTCAGTGTTTGGGGGAATATCCTTATTGTTTATTGAGATTAATGCCACTTTCATGTTCGATTAATAAACATGGAACTCAACCCAAGACACTATCTTAGCTTTTAGCTTAGTTTAGATAAGGCACATTGAAGGCACAGGAAGGCAGCTAGTCTGGCTTTCAGCGCCAAATAAATAAAGTTGTTTTTTTTTTAATCTCTACAAATAGACATCATTGCCCACATGAGTGTTGAATTCTCCTAATAGAACAATGGCGTCCCCAGTATGGGCGTCTTCCAGCACCTGCTCCAAGGACTCCAAAAAGGGTGGGTAGTCTGAACTGCTGTTTGGCACATAGGCTCAAACCGCAAGTCCTTGGTATACACCATATTTATCTTATTATTATCCTTTTTTATCATTTATTATAAAGATTTGTATCTTTCCTGCATTTTTCAAAAGGCTAATTATACCATAACATGAGTCCTGTTTGAACAGGACAAGTTTTGATCTGTTAATATGTGCATTGCCTAAAGCTATATAGTAACAGCAAGATAATAACTCACTTTCTTCTTTATATTACACAGAATGGTTCACAGTTTTGTACTTTAATCAAATTCTAAACACGCATGCAGACCATAAGGGGTATAATTAAGGAATCAGTAGCCAATAGATTTGGCAGATAAACAACAAGGCAAGAGAAACAGGAAAGCAACCACGCATGATGATAAGACACCTTAATACTGCTACAAGAGCCTGACAGAGTCTGGGAATTAAATGTAGAATATGCGGTAAAAAATAACTGGTTGATGAGCCAATGAGGTGTGGACGAGCACGTCGGTATCAGAGCAACCAAAGAGAGCACACGAAGAGCAGGTGTACAGGAGACACACTGTGGGCAGCTGTGTGGACACCAAGTGGGCAGGTGAGGAACGACCAAACTACAGGGACAGGGGCAGCAGTAATAATGTGTACTGTAAAATGAGATAATTCCATACCAAACACCGAATAACGTTTTAATTCAATATGATTTGGCATTTAAATATTAGCTTTTTTCTGTTTTTTTCTTCTTGCTGTTCTGGAATAAGAATTATTTGCCTGTCGTGGAAAATATAAATGAGACCATTTTAGTTGCTCATCCAGCTACTCACCTTTTACAATCCAGATAATCCTCCAAATTTGGTCAATAAATGAGTGGAACGGAGACTACGTTTAATCCGGGCAGTGTGCCACACTAAACATGGACATGGGTGGCAAATTTTTTCAATCCCACGAGGTCCCCACTTAGTTCTAGTCAGTGACAAAAGAGGATAAGGAAGAGAGGTGCAAATGCCGCCGTGACAGTATTAGTTCACTTCTAAACCAATGCTGTCAGGGCAGCATTTGCACCTCTCTTCCTTTCTCTAGAATTAATGTTTTATCATAAATAAGGTTGATTTAGACAGTAGCTGCTCTTCTCTGCATAAATGATGGGTTAGTTTAGCTGTCACAGGAAAATGAACATAACCCTGCATTATCAACCTGCATTAAGCTGAATGTGTACTTGTTCTTGACAACAGCCCCTTTGCCAGGTGTAGCACGGCAGGTTGTAAGCGCTTTAAATGAATACAACTTAAAAGATTTAAATGGAATAAATCCAGTTTTAGAGGGACTCTTTTTGTAACACTTCACATGAAGAATGCTCAGCAGAAGAAAAAAAAAAAAAAAGAAAGAAATACTAAACTACTAAAGCTACTTCGACCACACTGAAATCATAGTTTTTTTTGTGTCCTTTCTTGGAACATTGTGCTGACCGCAGCAACGACCCCCACTGCAATTTCCTCCGAGATGGACAATTTTACATTATCGTGCTTTCATGATGGAAGCGGGCGCAGAGCCAGAGACATCCCAGAATACGCCCGTCTTTCCCATGTACGTGCTGCGCTTCCAAGCACGCGGGTGATTTTTGCTGCTCGTCATATGTCACACTTTGCTTTCCTCCCCGAATTCCCTGACAAGACCTGTTGTTTTGCGGCGGCTTAAGAAAGAAATATGAAGTGGCGATCCACGCTGTGGGGACTAACAAAGACAGAGAGCCACTCTGAAGCCTTAGGTGGAAAAGCAGATCTGTCTCAATAATTGGGAAAGATATACTTAGGGTATATTTACACACTCAGACATCTACTATGAATAAAAAAACATCATTTGATTTTTCTTTCCTATCCTTCCCAAGCCGTTCTCCTCATTTCTGTCTCCCTATCTACCTTTCAACTGTATTTGACTTAGCCTTCTTCTTTCTGCTGTGCTTATATCGTGCTTCAAAATTCCAATCCACTCTCCAGTCCTGCCCCCCCCACCCCCATGCATCCATATCTACCCCTTCCATTTTCTGAGAGCGGGAATGATACACCGGGATTAAGCTAAATTCCTTGTCTGTCTCACTAATTGCTTGCTAAATGCATCCATCCATCCATTTTCTACCGCTTTGATGGAGAAAATCATTTTCAGCCGGCACCGGAGTGAAAGAGCCTTTCAGCATTGTTCTGGTTGTCAAGGCAACGCAATTAAAAAACCACCGAGAACAAATGTGCACTCAGGATCGGGAGGTTTTTAACGCTGCCTCGCCCTCGTTCCTGCCTCGCTTTGGTTTCTCCTGATTTTGCACTTGTTTCGCTGCCATTCTCAATTTTAGCAGTTTTGTTCTCGAAGAAATGAAATTTACAATTTAGAAGTGACACCTTCCTAGGGGGACAAAAAAGAGGATTCACGGAACATAATGGCAAGCTGATTCCCAGCCGCACTCTGTCTTTTATATATATACTAAAAGCGGAATAACAACATTTGTTTTTCATTGTCAGGTTTATGATTTTGAAGCGATTGTCCTCTCTTGCATGTTGTTACAAGGCCTCTTTCAACTCACTTCTTTTTCTTTTGGCAGGCGCTCAAATATTTACTATAAAGTCCAAGGCTGAAATGTCTTCTCCCCTTAGTTTCCCAACACACCATCTTCTATTTTGTCTTGTCTCATATTTTTTTTTTTTTCTCTTCATTTTTAATTAGTTCCTGGTAAGTTGAAGATGTGATAGTAATTTACAAGTCATGCTCGGGATTGAAGAGAAGAGATGAGAAGAGAAATCTGAATTTTAAAAAAAAAAAAAAAAGAAAAAGAAAAAAAATCCTGCTAAATACAAGCGTTTACCTCACTCTCATCTAGCAGAGGGCTTTCGTTTCTCTTCCCATCATACAAAACAAACCCTCATCAGGATGATGTATGTGCAGTTGTGCAACTCATTTCTCCAACCACCTGTGTATTGCTTGATTGTCTGGCAGTGTAAGATGACAACCAGAGCAATGATGATATCATTACTCAAAACATTTCACTGATTTGTGGAGCAGAAGCATGCCACGGATTGTAACACAACAAGGGGAAAAAAAAAAAAAATATGTAAGAAAGCCATATTCGGAGTGATTCTGTCACTGGGGCCAGATGTTGTTCTTGCTCTACTTTTCTTTCGTCTGCAGAGAAAACACACTCTGATCCAGACAATTTGAGAAGCTGTGAGCGAGTGCCAAAGCAAAGCTTTGGCTTGTTTTGTGACAGTATGTCTTGTGTTAGACTGTCAGAATTGGGTCAGTTTACCATTGAAAATCTACTCAAAGACTTCTTGCTGATGGGTTCCAATCGTGTGTCACAGCCGGATGTGGAATTAGCACTGCAAACATGCAAAAGTGTAGCTACACTAAAACACCCTCAGACGCTTAAATTAGTCTGATGAACGTTCGACTTTGGCGTCCACAACGTTTAATATGAAATGCTGTGCATTTGTTGTAGAAGTTGTTGAAATTAAAGTTGACTTGGTATACATGGTAATGGCCCCTCATTGCCCCACAATTTGATTTTAGGTCGCAAGCTGTAGTTAATGTGGCAGCGTCGGATTCTAGATTGACAAATTCTGATAGGGGTGGGTCTTGTATAGAAGCAAAACTTAGCATTTTGATAGATGACTTCTTGATGGCCTTGAAGAAGCAGCTCTTCCTCTTCTTGCTGGAAAGCGGTGTGTGTTTCGAACACATGAGATGAATTAATCCAACATTAGAACTCTTGCCATTGTACAGCTGGCAGTAGACTAGTTTAAAAGGTAGGACTCAATTGGAAGTAGTCAGGACTAAATTTTTCATTTAAAACATCTAACCGTATGTATACCTAGTATACCTGGAGGACATCAAAAAGTTAAAACCTTGTCTCATAGTTGCAACTTGGCAAACTGGCAAATTGGCAGCTTTCTCTGATTATCTACTGTAGGTATTACTAACTCTACCTTTAATACTGTCCCAGAGGAGAAAACCGTTTACAGCTATAGATGGTAAGACGCAATACGCCTGCACTGAATAGGCTGGTCGAGAAGGGGCTAATGAGTTGCTTCATCGGAAATGTTAAATACAACATTTTTGGATGCTATTTGTCTTACTTTAAACAAGTAGAAGTTTATTTATTTATTCATGTTTTAATCACATTTAATATTTCACTCCCATAGATATTGGTGACCTGCAAAAGACAAAATTCAAATCAGAAGAACAAGGCATATTCTAACTTTTGGAGCCTGATATGAGCCAAACCCCCACAAAACTGCATCCTACATTTCCCATAATACACTATGTTATCTATTATTAATAATTACTTCTCCAATTGGAGCTGAGTGGAGGAGGGCTTGAGTCGATCCAGGCTTCGACCGGGTGAGAACCAGATGATGTTGCCAGTTCAGCAAAGGGCTACCAAATACAGAATATCGATCACTGCACCTACGGGCACTTTACAGTCTACAGTGACTCTGCATGTCTTTGGACTGTGGGAGGAAGTCAGAGCACCAAGAAGAAACCCATGCAGTGAAGAAAGAAAAAGAGAAAAAGAACTCGTAACAGAGAGGTCATAATGGATCAGCAGGTTGAGACACAAACCCTGACCAGTAAATAATACGTGAAAACCTTTAACAATGGTTTCCTTATTTTAAGAAACTCTATTGCACCTTGTCTGTGGTTTGGATGTTTGCAAAAATACTAATCAATAAAATGCGCCCACCTCCCTGCAACCCCAGTGGTTAAAAACATGCTGGGATGCCGTGCAAAACATACAGAATGTGACAATCAATATCAATCAATGTTATTGATTTTCATTTATCATCTTAAAAAGAATCTGTTATACATATTTTGTTATTATTGTTATTATTATTTTAGTGTACACCTGACTGTCATCATTGCAATATGACTCTTGAGAAGGGAATTTTTTAGAGCCCCCTCCCTTATTTTCCCAAATGGGAGAAAGTCCCACTCCGTGTTCACTCAGTGCTGTGATGTACCATTGTTCCGAGATCAGGTCTTATCACTGTGCTGGATTATTTCTGTGGGCTGGAGAGCATCTCTGATCTCCTGACCTCTGAGCTTATGTTCGGGTTGTATAAAGTGTGTGCGTGTGGGTGAGTGTGTGAACTAGTTTGAACTGAGAGCTCGTGGGTGTTTGTGTGTCCTCCTATCGCAGACTGCACTGGCATGATGAATGGAGTGAGGCGTCTCTCCAGCTGGTGATCGTAATGAGGCTTTACCCCAGTGTGTGTGTGTGTGTGTGTGAGTGTGTTTGCATGAAGGGAGGGCTGACTTGAGTAGATTATCCTTTATATAGTTGTACTCTGGTAGGAAAACTGACACACACACCTACTGTATATTCTGACCTCTGCCTCAGAGATGATGAATGTGAGACTAAGCATAGCTCTTAGCTCCAGGGATCCAAATTGCGGAGAGACCAAGTTTCCCCTTTTTTTTTAACTGGGAAAAGTAGAAACCCGGGGCTACAAAGGAGCAGAGACAATGTGATGTGCACAGATGGTGGCCAAGCCCCGGGGCTCAGGCTAGATGATGCTGTTGGGAGTCTCTCTGTGAGTCGAACGAAGGCATCCTGACCTGCCACTGTGGATCCCATGAACTGTTGCCACCCGTCACAACAAGCGTTTTATCATTGTCACGATAAACTCACATTTCCTGTCACTTCATGTCTGGAGAGGGTTTAATTCTCTTGACATTAAAAGACATGTAGATAAAAGGATAAAAACATGAACAAGTGAGTGTAGAAGAATGACCAGAAAAAGCAAAAATGCTTCCTTTGTTTTAAGAGGAGCCAGTGATGTGCTCTGGCCTTCAGTAAGTTTGTCTCTATCTGCCAATTTTAACTAATGTTTTGAATTTGAGCATAAAATAGCCTGACTATCAATGCTGGAAAATTTTAAGAATATTTGAAAGATCACAACTAAATTTTCTGCTTGACTTAAAGACTAAAGAATAAATGATTATGTACAGGAAGCATTTAAAGCCTATGATGACAATTGGACGGAGCAATAAGGAGACTATAACCTTCCTCAATTCGATACAAACCACAGGTTTCTTTTACAATTTCTCATGCGTTTCCACAGTTTGACCGCCGCTCTTTTAATTTCATAATCTCACCGTGTTCTCTTCAACTGCGACGGTTTATCTTGATGACTCTTATATCAATATTCATCACGGTAATGGATTGAAACCCACATTCATTAGCACTATCTTTCAGCAGAGGCTCTCTTCATTAATTTAAATTGGCCTTCATTTGGACGGATGGCTGTATTCTTAATACAACTGAACACCTGTGGAAGATTCTGGACCATTGTGGTGTGACTAAATGTTCAGTTTGAAACGCGATACATTGTTTGCCCACCAACATGTCCAGCCTACTGTGTTCTACCATGGCACAGAGTCCTGGGAGACTCGGGTGAGTTAGATTGCACAGTGTTTATAGTGTTAGCTTGTCCCTGACATCTTATCTAACAGAGAGGCTCTGAATGAGAAACACGCTGGATTGTATCTTCAAGCCAGCACTGATGGAGTGACAGGTAGTTGTGATGTAGCTATTGTTTGTAAGAGCTGTCCAGCAGTCAGCGGTCAGAACTAAGTTCTCTGCTCTTGACAGCTTTACCTTTGGCTCACCCTTCTTATCAGAGTATCTCTCAATGTGTTTAGTCAGTGCCTCTTGATGGGATAATGTTCCCAGCTCAAGGTACTGAATTTTGTTCTTGGAATCCTTTGCCCTCGACCAAACTGATTGGAAGCATATTCATATAAATTATTTAGTTGGATTAGGGCCCCAGGCTGGTGTGCTGTCTTCCCCTGACTATCAGCGATGTGATCTTCAACTGTGAGTCATCCTCTGACCCAGCAATTGGGTGCTTGTTCTTAAGGTGGTAAAGGTTTTGTGCTAGTACTTCTACTACTGAGCATCCATAAGATGTGCCTAAAAAGTACGATCCAAGGAGGTACCATTGTGTAACAGACTTGGCTTTTTCCTGTTAAGACACAGTCACATGACCTCTGGGGCGTGTACCTGGGGTCCTGTGGTGCCTAGCACTAAAGTGCTCGTAGCACATCCTTTGAGTGCTCTGGGTCACAAGGTGGGACCTCCACGGATCATAACTTTTCAGGCATATCTCATGGATTCTCAACCAGATTTGGACCTTTTGGGAATTTTGAGACCATGTTTAAGCTCTTTGGGGAGTTTTTAAGGTGTCGCCACATGCCTGGTCTTGTTGGGGGACCCACTGCCATGTGGGCGTGCAGGTACCATGGGGGGTATGGGTGTTCAAAGGTGTTTGGGGTGCCTACATGAAGGCCAGCGTCAAGTGTTTCAGAGCAAATGTTGCACGGTAGCAAGCCGATCCATGTTATTCACTTCAACTGTCAGTGGTGTTGATATTGTGGCTGATCAGTGTATGTGTGCATGTACATGCAAATTAATCATCAATCCTATTCGGTTAAAGACATACTTAATGGTTAAATGATAACATCCCTAGCCTGTTCACTCATAAACCTGAGTTATGAAGCTTCGGGATAAGACTGGAGTTTTAACAGATGTGACTTTGGCTCAGTTTTCCCTATAAGGTAAATTTATCACCAATATATTACCTCTAAAACTGACATAGACCGGCTTTAGGTATATTCATGACTTGCCATTGTGCCTTTTTAATCTTGAGATATAAAAGCAATTCAATCAGTAATAATGATCAGAACTGAAGCATTCCTACATGAGTTTAAAACAGACAACTGAATTCTTAACTCAAACAACTTTCTTTCTCACTTGTATGCCTCACTGTGTGCTTTTACTTCATAGAGCATTCTTTTCGAAAGCTTGAAGAATAATTAATATCGATTTTAACGGTGCTGTGCTATGACACGTTACACGCTGCAGCAGATTTGATGGCAGGCTGTACGAAAGCCAACACAGGGGACAACCAGATCACTCCATAATGGGCCCAGATCAATTCACAGGGCCCTTAGTCTATCGATCCCTCAGTCACGCTGCGTGGTACAAGGACAGAGTTCATCACCACCTGTTGGTTAATGCTCACGCGCTACCTGCTTTTGATTTAGTATCATAAAGTGGCATTCTTGCAATGTCTGGCTTTACACTTTGAAGGAGAATGAAAAAGTTCAAAATAATTCCACTTTACTTTTCTTATAAAGGCTTCCTGTCTCGCAAATTATCGCTTTAGTAAAATGACCCGAAAATGTTGCCTAGAAAAAAATTAGGCACATGGTACTTTTTTCCACTGACTCATAGAGCGCTACAACATGGACTTTAAGAATATCACATTCCAAGAGCATGAGTACACTCACAGTGCCGGAGACAAAATACCTCTGAGTGTTCATGCAAAATGCTAACATATTCCTAAGTGCCATAGCGCCATGTTACATCGCTGCCAGCCTTGTAATTTTCATATGAATATTGCAACCGTGCTTCCCTGCCCTCTCCGTCTGCATTATTGTGTCAAGCGCAGGGCTAGATTTGTCTCTCGCAGAAACAGACGAAGGCTTCTACCGCCTCCAGCCAGGTTCGGGGCCTGGCTGTGTAAGACTGAAGCTTTTCTTTCTGCTTGGTGAGTGCAGAGTGGCGAGAGGGGGTAAAATGAGGGAGGAGAGAGAGTGAAAAAGACAAGATGGGAGGGTATAATGGGCAAGTGGGGGACGGGGCTTCAATAGCGAGACCCCCAACGTCGCGCCTGAGGTTTCCATCTGTCAGCAAGAGGGGAGCAACATGTCGAGAAACACCGATTGATGCTTGCACACGAGTGCTCACAAACATCACCGTCAAGTGTGCATGAAAACACACAATTGTATTTGTTTTTTTTTTTAGTAGTTGAGGGTTGATGATGACAGAGTGGGGTGACACACAGGTTGACAGACAGGCACATCCTCAGAGGCTCTGCCTGATAGGAGAGGCTTTGTGCATTTCAAGGTTTCACTATCTTTAAAGCCACCCTGGGTGCTGGCCTGAATCCGGATGGCCAAATGCAGATGATCACAAGAATGTGGACCTGGGCACAGCTCTGTCTAGCAAAGGCTTACACTACAACCCTACCCAGTGAGTGGTGTTTACTGTGCCTGTTTCATTGTCAATCAAAAAAGTGTAATTTCAGTTTTGCAGAAAATCTTATCCCAGGGAGTTTTAATTCTGTGTAAATGTTTCATCATATAAAGCCTCCATCCCGCAAACCCGATGAAAAACATCTGTGTGTTTCTTTGTAGATGCAGAACCTCATTCGAGTAAAAACCCTCATCATACAAATAGCACTCAAGTCGACTTTATTGTGTTGTGGTTACAGCGAGGGAACAGAAGGCAGGAAGGCAACAGGGCGCAGGTCCCAAACGCATGCCGCAGCCTTGCCAGGGATAATAAACAGCAGCAGAGGTAATGTATTCATGCATGCACAGGGTGATCTGTTTCACCCAGAGCCAAAAGCACGCTGGCAGCACTCTTCAGCTGAATCACCACTCAGCTCAACAGGCTCCCTGAGAGCCAGTCAAGCAAAGTGGGGGAGAAGGGTTCAAAGATCAATTTTCATACTGCTGGTGTACACATCTATTTAGCAGGTCTCTGTTTTGAATAAGATACACATACATGGTTTGGTTTACAGTTCTCTATCTTGAAAACCTAAACAACTACATCTCACACTCACCTTTGGGCACCTTGGGACTTTGCCGATGATAGCCGGCATGGCTGAACAGATAAAGAATGACCCATACTTACTGCGGGAGTGCAGTAAAATGAAGGCATATCAAATGAAGGCGGGTACACTAATAGAGAATGTCATCTTTCAGTGGAGACAAAGAATGAACAAGGAAAAAAAACTCAACTAAAGAAAATGTTTGACCTTTGGGACATATGCTTATTATGTTTGGTGCAAGACAATGAATACTGCTCAGGAAGATAAAGCAAAAGCCAATAGTCGGGTCGCTTATATTCGCATAAAAGCCAGAAACAGATAGAGAGCTAGCCTGGTTCTATCTGAAAATAACAACGTCAACTTATGGCTGTTTGCAGTGAGTTATGTTGCTTCAGTGACAAATTCATGGTGATGCTTAGACAACAAGAAAAAAAAAATATTCTACTGACTAAACAACAAGGTAATATTATAATTTGTAAAATGTGTATGTACCGTTAGGGACATTTCTTCAGACAGAGGAAGGCTAGCTGTTTTCCCCTGCTTTCAGTCTCAATCATGCTAACCTGCTGCGACAGACCCTTGTGCATATTTATACATAACTGAATTGCTTTATTTTACTTTTATTTTGTTTGTATGTAGGTTTAACGCACCCATATAAGAGGCACCTTTAATTGTAGATCCTTGTGGTGTAAAATTACAAAACATGACCTTGAGTTATTAATTTTTAATGAACAAAATAAAATTAGCAAATAAGCGTAAATATCAAACTATCTGTAAGAATTTTCCATTCAGGGTTACTCACTATTCATATCTGAATTGTAGACATCCAAGGAAGTACATCTTTTCCTGGAAAAGTCCTTTGGCAAACAAAGGATTTAAGAAAGTGACAACTTTTCTCCAACAACCCACGTTGAAATAATTTGGTTTTTAGCATTATTAGTGATAGAAACCAAGCCTGATGAGACAAAGAACAAGCGATACGCAGCAATTCTAATCTCAGATGGATAATTTTTTACTGCACTAACAAGAACAAGCTGTCTTCCAGAACAAAAGCGTAAACACCTGTATTGGCATTCCAAGAAGAACGTGTGGGAAGTTATTTACTACTTTCAAAAAGGGACAATATGTTTTCATTTGGTAGTCTTTGAACCAGGTTTTAATTATGTTGGTTTTTTTGTTTTTTTTCCCCTGCAGATTTATTGGCATCTTTTATAACAACTGTGATACAGAACCTGGGGAGACTTATGCATGACTTTGAAAAGACTGCTCCTTCTCTTTTTCTGGTCGTCCTCAGAAAACATCGGGGCCGCTGCAGACCAAGTTTAACAGGCATTAAATGAAGAGAACTCATCCCATCTGTCCTCACTTCACTGCCTCTCCCCCTAGTACACACCAGATTTTAAGCTTCTCTTTGTATATTCAGTAAATCACTGAATACAATTGGTTCACTATTTGTTAGACATGCTTGTAGAAACAACCCAGGCTTCTGAGGTCATCTGGCAGTGGTTATCGTGACGTGCTGAGGGTCGATCCAAAGTGTGATGAGCCAGCTTTATATTCTCTTTGCTGCTGCCAGAACTGTCTACCCAAGGATTTAGTTTGACTCTTACATCTTTTAAAGCAGCCACAAAACATTTTCTACTACTTTTCAATAATGGCCATTCCATCTTATCAGTGGAATAAATTATATGTGTGCTTTTGTGTTTGAGTTTATGTGACAACACTGTTGTGAATGGGACTCTTGTGGAGGGAGAACATTGAGTTTTTCCTTTAAGAAATGTACTTCATTTAATTGACTTTTGCCGCATCCAACGTGTCACTCTGACTTTGCCATCTAGTCTAAATGCACTGTCGAGGGACACAGGCACAATGAACTACAGCATTCAAAATTGTACAAACTTCAAGTGTCTTCAAGGGGCAGCTGTGGCTCAGATGGCCGTGCGTTCGTTCTGCGAAGGTTCCCTGGTTCGACGCCAGACCCTGCAGTTCACATGTTGAAGTGTCCTTGAGCAAGATGCAGATTCTGCACCATGAGTCTGTATGGTTAATGCTTCTGATGAGCAGGTGGCACCCCGTTAGGTAGTCACCGTCCACCAGTGTGCGAATGGGTGAATGCAAAACCTGTAGTGTAAAAGCTCCAGAATGATGTGGAATATTGGTAAGACTCTCCACAAATGGAGAGAGCTTTTGGTGGGTAAAAACGTGCATTTCAATGCTGAACTTGCAGCCCTTCTTTTAGGCTAGTAAGTAACATCTACATTTGGTTGTTTATGAACAAATCTTGTGTGCAACTGATGACATAACACTGTAACATTTAACAAAAAAAATTCTGTTTGCAATACGGAATATTACATACTGCAACATATATTTTCCTTCGTATTGTGTTAAAACATGCAGGCACTTCCCACATTTTGCCATCTCCATCTGATCTGGATGCAGCTGTGCTGTTTAATCAGTTTATGAGTGAGCATAGGAAATGAAAAGAAGATGTGGGAACAGCGCTTGCAGGAACATTTATTATCAGAGTCTCTCAAAGACAGCGTTACACTTCATCCTCAAAAATATGGATCCAATAAAGGGAGAAAAAAAAATGAGAAATCGGTGAAGAGGGGCCTCCGATTAAAGAGAAAGCAAAACATATTTGGAACTGGCTGATATGAAAAAAAAAAAGATTGCAAATTGAATGAATTTTGATGCAAATCAAAACAGTAGAGGACAGAGGTTTGCTGCTCATTGATGTTCTGTGATAATGGCATATTCCTCTGAAACACAGCGTCCTTAGTTACCTTCTTCAGCCAAGGCGAGCTGTTGAAGTGTGTGTGTGTGTGTGTGTGTGTGTGTGTGTGTTGGGGGAGTTGTCAGCCGCATTTCATCTGCATTCATAACCATTACAGCAAGCAGTCATGCCCTGGCTGATTTGTGAATGTAAATATACAGTATGCTGATATGCACATGTGGGCACGGATGGTGAAATCCCAATTCCAGAAGAACTCCGAAGGCGACCACTCTTTCGGGAGGTTGCGTCAGTGTTGCGCCTCAACTTTGAGCCCTCTGTGCTTCCCCTGAGAAAACAATAGCTTACCCCCCCTCCCCCCACCCCCAAAACCTCCCTCAACCCTCCGTCCGCATCTGACAACATCAGCATTTTAAGCTCTCTTTAGCACCCAGACGGCGATGAGCTACTTAGCAGCGCAAGCCCACAGGATTAACCACTGATCTACTCATTCACGTTAAGCACTGCAAACAGTCGACTTGATGATAGCAAGGGTTTAAAAAGTTGGAGGTGAGGCACGTATCGCTAGATGAGCCACTTGATGTCTCATCATTCACTTTGTAAACTTTCACTGCGGTGAAGATGAAAATGAAAAAAAAAAAAAGACAGGTCACAGTGTCTGTGGGATGTCTCCGGTGGCCTCTCTCTGGGAAGAAAGGATGCACACAAAGTCAGCCTGAGTGTATGCATCCAGAGCAATGGCATGCAAATGAATTCAGCCATTTTTTTTGTCTTCCAGAGGCCCTCAAGGCGTAAAGTCTGGTAGCCTTATGGAGTGATGCCGGGAGGACATTGAAGTGCACTGGAGCGTTTTATTGACAGAGATAGCAGGGGGAGGATTTTATTTTTGATGTATTTTGGGTTAAATGAGAGGAAATTATTCAGAGGTGTATGAACCTATAACATTCAGTGGAGGGTATTGAGTTTTTATTGTAAGGCTAACTATTATTGTGAGAGCTTAGGGCGTGAGCTGCTTCCTTGATTTACCACCGCACTATTGACTGGATTGAGCTTTGTCAAGTCAACAGGTTCTTCTCTGGATGGTTGCTCTTCAAAAGCCTCCTCTAGAGATAAAACTGTGACTTGATTTGTGTGGCAGTCAGGGAAAGGACTGTGTAAAGGCCTTTATTTAAACGCCACCATGCTCCTTATTTAAGAAACTGACTGTGATTACTGCACTTCAGCCTGGCGCTGCAACATCTCAAAAGCTTTTGTACAGAGAAACTGAAATGCAAGCACCTTGGGAAAGACTTACTTTCTGTTGCTGGGTGTTTTTCAACGTTTGATGGATTTTTGAGACCAATCGAAGAAAACTTACTTGAAACCGCCTGCCAGCTGGTTCCAATATCCTGTTGCCCCAAGGAATATTGTTATTGGGAAACAATGACAACATCTACAACGTCGACATTGATGCAGTGAGTGTGTGTCCATGTGATACATTCCATTCAGGAAGTCTCATGACCCTTACTACAACACACACTCTTGTGCAAATTCTTTGTCTTGCTCTCACAGCCACCCACAAGCACACACACACACACACACACACACACACACACACACACACACACACACACAAAATCATCAACAGTTCACTATTTCACAATATGTCCTGGGGAGGATATAAACACATAGCTCAGACTTTTTCTTCTTCTGCCAAAAAAGATGCATGGATGCTATTTATAGAAAACTAGCCATATTCTCAAAGTCTAACTAGGGAAAAGAAGAGAAAGAATAATAACTATAGAAGACAATCACTTCCTACCCAGAAGTGGGAAGAAAAACTCCACTCATTTTTCTTGTGTTATTGAATCATTTCTTGCCCCCAAGAACAAAACGAGAGAGAGCAAAAAGGGTGGAAAAGAATTAAGCACAATGTTATGGAACCTATTTAAAATACAAAATGTTAGAATTCACAGGCTTATTCTCAAAGTTTCCAGCCGCCTGAAAGGATAGTTTGTAAAAAGCTTATGCTTAATGGTTCATAGGCATAAATACTGTATATTCAAGAGTAAAGGCTCTGCACTTAAAAGTATGTGTCACATAGTCAATTCATCTGAAATATTGGGGAGGAAAGGCTTCCAGTGGAGGTAGCTAATTAGTGCCAACACCATAGCCAAACAGCTTTC
>KV751323.1:5470021-5493520 GCA_001698575.1 Mola mola | reverse complement strand
ACTCCTGGAGCGCCGTGTTTGTGGTTGAGGAACACTTCCCTCTGTGGAACAAATTAGCTCCATTAGCTGTATGATAAAAGGGAGAATCTCCATTTCCCAATGTGAAGTCAAGCAGCTAAATACAGTCCCTTGTGATGCTCCAGCGGGGTTGGGAAGACCGTTGACCGCTGTGCCTGCGCTGATTATTATTTTGCAACAGTTAAGGCTTCTCCTCGTTACTTTTTATGTACATCAACATGGGATTTTCCATCATGTGTCTATTTAAAGATCTACAGGAAGAAGTGTACCCTGGAGTTCACCCCCACGCTGACGTCTCATGGGACTTAGAGTTCATGGGAACCAGAAGCAATTTTCCAACTCTTGTATCTTTTTACACGTCTTCACATCCTGCCGCCACACTCACTCTCCCCCTACTAATCATTTTCTGACTCAATGCCCCCCTCCCCCAGTTCTCGCTGCCACCTTGTTCCTCTTACCGTCTTCCAAGTCTCCTTCTGAACATCCCAGCTACCCCTCTCGCAGACTTGACGACCTTTCTGCTGCTCTTTTTTGCCCAGTCCTCCTTTCATGCTCTCACCTCCTTTCTCCTGAATCAGCTTAATTGCTACCCCCCCCCCCGACAAAAAAACATCTCTGTGTTACCAGCTCTCAATATCCCATCTCAATCATGTTTCTGTTCAGCTATTATCACTCCTGCCAACCTGAATCAGCTATATCACACTTACTTTATATGTGTGTGAGCTCTAATACACAAACATATCTAATTCGGTACATGTGTGACCTCTCGATCCCCAAATACCTCTGAACCCCCCCTCTTCCTGCTTCGCATGGCCCCATTAAAATAAGTGCTGATTAGAGAGCTAACAGGATCCAAGATTTGCCTTCAATGAAGGAGTTCTGCTTCTCATTCCTCTTGTGTGTGTGTGTGTGTGTGTGTGTGTGTGTGTGTTAGCTCTGCTCTCCTTCTCACCCAGTCAAATGAAATAAGTAGGACAATCAAGATGGCCGACTGGAGTGAAGGATATTGGAAATCTGTCTGCAGTTTCACAAATTGCTGACCAAATACAAAGGAGTGGATCTGTTCCTGTTTGTAGGTCAGTACTGCAGCAAAAAGTCAATAAGAGAGTGCACGCCTCAGATTAGCTACGCATTGCATTAGGCTTGACCTTAGAACGAAGCAGGTGAACTTTCTGCGCTGTCTAAACTTGAACAACTGATATTATCCCCCGCCCCCCCTTTTCCTCCTGCAAATTGATATGATGAGAAGCAAATTGTTGTCGTAGTGCAGTTTTGCCAAGGAGGCTGCTGTTTGGGTTTCATGTTATTGTTCCTTGCACCGTTTCTCCCTGAGCGCTCCGCCAGCACAGCTGCTACCCAGTTGTTCACTGCTGTTCGAACTGGCAAACACGGCTTCATTCATGTATAGTCCCCCCCTACCAGTCAGGGAGTCTCGGCGGCCATGCACATGCGTGTTTGTGTTGTGAGTAAGACTCTGAGTGTGTTGTCCTGAGCAGTCACGCGCGTGCACGCACGTAAAACACAGATGCCCTGTCCCTACTCACTTCCCTTTGCGAGCATGTCTTGGCTGAACATGCGCTCACACTGGACCTTACCCAGACACAAAGCTCTGTGCAGGAAAGCTCAACAGCTGCACTCAATTACTTTAACTACCACGGGCAGAAAACATACACTCTCTCCAGCCACTGGCTCCAGCCATAATCAACGACTTATTAAATAAGCTCAGAAAAATGCAGTGCTCCGCTGTCTCTGTCGCGCCCACCTTCCTTGTGCACAATAAACCTTCACACACACACACACACACACACACACACACCAGTGAGAGCATGAGCACTGAGTTCTGGTTCAGTTTCCTCTCCGGGTCAAAGTTGAGTTCTTAGGAGATAGCCGTTTACTTGAGCTGCTAATAGACAGCAGTTTGCGGGAGACAAGGGGAGCATGAGTGGGAACGCTGCCCAGGCATGGATAAACATTCTCATGGATAGCTTCACTGAAGGAATGTCATGCATTTCTCGAACACACGTCCAGTGGAGTTAACATGTAATCCACTGGGAGCGGAGAAAACCAGAGTCAGGCAGAGGGGAGGTAATTCTCATTCATCACAGCTTTGAGGATAAGTGGAAGTGCTGATCTTGGATATTTTAGCAAGTCCTTCCCTGAAGGTGTAGGCTACACTGGATTTATAAGATTTCTTTTTTTTTTTTTTTTTTTTTTCATCCATGACGTATAGCGTTAGAAAAGCTGATGGAGATATTGAAGCCAGATGGCAGAGTTTTCTTCCTGGCTGGAACATGCGTATCAACAATGACAACTGGTAACATTTTCCTAAAAAAATGTAGTTGTTTAGTCATTTGTTGGTGTATTATAGAGCTGCCAAATTACTTTGTTTGTTTCCAGCTTTGGATGAAAGGGCATATGGGACTAAACTGTAACAGGTTGCAGCTTTGTTTTAATCCACCCTTATTAACATTATTTCCAGTTTTTCATTGTTCATTCAGGTGGAATATTTGGTGTTTCTCTACCACGTCCAAAACTGCAGCAAGGTTAGGTCTTGAAGACTACCTCGTGTATTCTCCTTATTTCTGTCCTTTACCATTTCTCTTCATATAAAGTCAATTTAGCAACCAAATTACTCCATGACTGCACACATTATCCTACGTTAGTACATGTCATGATTCATCTCGGTCGGACGGAACCCTTTGTTTAGCTCTAGCTTCGAGTGAGGCAGTAATTTTTCCATCAATACAAAAGGAACAACAACATAAATACAGATGGGCAATATGTTTCCACCTTCTCCCAGCCAAATGAACAAAAGCACCGTGATGTGCATCAAGGGGCAAGCATCCTCAGTAGCATAGGTCCTATATAAATGATGTTCATGCCCATGCATAAGCAGAGCTGAGCTGTCTTATGTTTTTTGTAGCATTAAATAGAGAAAAAAATACCACAAAGTCACCTAACCAGTTATAGCTCAGTTTGGTTCATCCTAAATGCCATCCTTTGTGTTGTAAACCTTTAAATTGGGAATAATCGGATATCTAACACTTGGAAAAGTCTTGAATCAGTGTTCTTAGGATGGCACAAAAAGCACTTGTATGGTGTGTAGATTAGATCCCATTTCCACAAAAAGTCACAAAGGTAGTTGCTCTTCTCAGTAACCCACATGGATGCCAATTACTAATCACCTTCCTCTTTATCATTCCAATTAGCTGCACCTGTAGCACGCCGCCTCCAGCTGCAGAAATCAATGCCAGCATCCACAAAGTCACCTACTCTAACACCAGCTGCATTAAGACTATACTGCAGTGATTCACACCAGTGGGAGCAAGGATAGTTATATTTTTTGCTGAGACCACTTTGACACAAAATAATATAATGTCTTTTTTTTATTTATTTCGATTTATGGTTTTATTTATTTATTTATTTATCCCCCCTTAAAGTAGTCTCTGCTGATTCAGTTACATTTTACAGCATCTCATCCATTAAGTACACATTTGGCTGAAAAAGCAACTGTTTCCTATAAAAGCACTTCTCCAGCATACTAATTGCAATATGCTGTCTTTCTCAGTTGCTTAATGAAATGTTTACATGCACTACAGTACCTGCATCAGTAGCCATACATCGAACACCGAGGAGATGAGAAACGGAAATAACGAGGCGCTGATGAACGAGGAAACGTGTTTTTCCTCTCGCGCTGCTGTAAATAAAGTTCATCCCCCTGAGCAACATGTCCAAACAAGTATTACTGTTGCATCCTCGGAGAACTGTGTCAGTGTGCTCAAGTTAAACTGCCACATGTTTATTATGAAACCAAATCCCCGATTTTGCTCGGAGAGGCAGCGGAGGCAAGAGAGAGAAAATGTTAATGATGTGGAAGGCGATAAATAAGTGTCGGCTACAGCTCCTGCTCTGACAATTTAACTAGAGACATCAATTATTTATCCCAGTAAAGAGGGGTCAGGGCATGTGCTCTTGTGCCCTGTGAATTTAACTGTACTCAGTGGCAGCTTCTCTGCATAGCTATTAGAAGCCATGTCCCTTGTCTTGCCTCGTGCACACTAGTGTCCTCAGGAGTCCTGAAAAACCCGGCCGTACAGATGTACAGCGTGTGACAGCGCTACAAGAAAATTCAGCCATCACTCAAATCTCCATTAGATATTCATGCACTTTTCCAAGTTTCACTTCTCCCATTTCCAGGAAGACTTCTCAGGGCATTCTTTAATGTAAAGGGAAATGGAAATACGCTCTGACTGCTCAAGATAAGACTTTTAATTTGCTACTGTAAATTGAAGCTATTTGTCTTCAAACCCCAACTTCTGCTTCAGCTCACCCATATCTCAGACAGAAATATATTGTTCGAATTAACCCAAATGTCAAAGCACACTGTGTCGTTATTCCACTGATTTTTAATTTTTATTTTTTTGCAGCTTAATAAGGCATGAAAGTGGATCAGGTAGAGGTCACTGCAGTTTGAAGTGACACAGTTAAGGCTAAAGCATAGATAGGAAATCTCTCTCTCTCTTTGCACTGCATGTTTTGAGTTTTTGCGCTTTTTTGTTGTTGTTGTTGCGTATCTGCAGACAGACGAAAACATCATCTCTCTTTGGCTCTCCCACATCCATCACTTTTGACACCCCTTACTATTTCTCTAATCTCATCTTCTTCCATATCTCTCATACTGTCCTCACCGCTCCCATCATCCCTCCCACACAATCCCACAGCTGCATTGCAACCCCCAAAGTGGCGGTCACAGTCACTCAAACCACAAACGGTTGATTTCAAAAATATGTTGGTCCAGCGGTCATTACTGAAGACAAAGAAGACAACAATCCCTGGTTTATTTTCTATTTCTATAACTCATATAATGAGACTGCAGTTGAATCTCAAGTGGTGGGAAAAGACCTTTGATAAAATCTGATGGCACAAAGGCACACACACACGATGCACAGTGTTCTCATTGAGCAAAAGCTGGCAGTCCTTGGTATCCAAGCATCATAATGGTCTCCATATGCGAGCTGGCTACCACACGCAGTCATACCAACACACACACAAGTGCACTACTTCACACAAAATCTGGAATGTCATAAAGGGGGGGACTAAAAACAAACACAACCTCAACATTTGCTTCTCTTACAACCCACCATCGTCGTCCCCCCCCCACATCCGTTTCCCTTCAATAAACGGACAAGAGTGCTGTTTCCCAGAAGGACTAGTCAAAAGTGTTTAAACAAGACCAATTTATGGCGCCGCGCAGGCTGCTGTGTCATTCCATCGAGGGGGAGTCATTTGAATGTAACACCGCTGTATGACTGTCACATTGATCAGGGCACAGCTGCTCGTTTCTCAATTGGACGAGACAGAGCAACAGACTGAAGCAAGGCGGTGAGCATGAACAGCCAAATAAATGTTAAACTGAGAGGGTGTTAATCGTTTGTATGTGTGTGTGTAGTCAAACAAATGTCTTTAGGATCTTAGTTGATTTCTGTGGGTTTTTTTGCTTCCCAAAGATACTAAAAAAAAGAGAGTGTTTGTGTGTGTTGAATTTTTCTCTTTTTTTCCCCTTACTACTTCATTAATACAAACTGTCCATCTGCGTACTTTAATGCAGCGGCCAACACAAATTGGAATGTATCACATCATGCACTGGGCCTGAGGCAGCAACATTAGCACATACTTTATGAGCAATTAGGAGCCTTCTGAAATCCAGAAAGTAGCTGTAACTTTCGCCCCAGAAAGGGCCAACATACAAATGGAGGATCATCTCGCTGAAAGCTGACAGTGCTAACAGCTAAGCCAGACTGCAAGCAGTGGATGAACAGATCCCACTTGTGACAGATTTATGTTGTGTGTGCCCCTCCTGCCAGCGCCCTGTCCATGGCCGTGCCCTCATGTGCCAAAACTGGTAGGAAAGTGCTCTTTTTCTCCAGCACTGTCACACAGAAAGTCACAAAACTGATTGTATGTCTGATTGTTTATCTGCCACAACAACAATTAAAAGGGCAAAAGGCTGCTTCTCATTACGAAGTAAATATATGCTGCGCAGTGTAAAGACTCAAGAAGAATGACACCATTAGCGCGTCCATTGTTTCCCTGCAGGCCTCGCTTTCACTCTGCTATTCATGCTGCCGCTGCCGTTTGGATTTTTTAAAGAACTCAATATACGGCACAAAGGAAGTTTGTAAGTAATTGCAGAACCAAAACAAGAGGAAGCATTGTTCTTCCTAACACTATGCCAAGGTAAGAGTGGAACACATGAGATAACTGTGCTGCAAATGATGTCTGTGCGTCTCTTTGAATGCATGTATGGTCAGCATGTCTGTCAGGATCTTTAACTACAGCATATTTCAACTTGAAAATTTCTCCTAAAGAAGCTCTCTACAATAACTTGGTATATCTAAGGATCTCCTTTTTGATGTTTCATGATGTCGAAAACTCAACTATGCCCTTCAAATGGTGAACGGTGAGCTACACGAACTACACTTTTTGATTGGGGTGAAGTTTGCACAGCTACTGAGTGGAGGCGTAATGAGAACTCGTGCCACGAGATCTTGCAATATTAAAATGTGACAATATTTCTGATGATATCATTGAAGTGAAAAGCTGTCTCGTCAAGCAGTGGCCCATCCAAACTTATATTTATGACCTTTGGGGTCAACAATACGCCTTTGCCGCTTCTAGCCTGCCAGAAATCTACAGGAAGAAGGAGGCCTGTTCAGCTGCAGCCAGCATAGCATCACATCACAGTCTGACAATCCTGCCCCACCACTTTTAAATTGTTTGTGTGGCAGCATTTTTGGTAGCCGGTGAATATAATAGATGTACGCACTGTAAGAAAATACTGCCTTACACCGCAGCTAACATGAGCACCATGCAGAGACACTTACAGAAGCACAAAAGACAGTGAAAGGCCACACTGACATGCCTTCGTGCCTCAACGTCCACTGTCAAGTGTTAGACTCACTGCAACAACGAGAGGGCGACTCCCCCATACATAGTTCCTGAATGCACCACAGCCGGCATTAACACATTTATTTATGGGTAAATTAATGTCAATGACTAAGGTTGAGTCACTGTTGAATTTGGTTTTGATTTTGCAAAGCAAATCAACATTGTTTTCAACCTTTATATATTAATAAATGTTTATTCTTAAAGTAGTTTTTATTAGCAAAATATTATAAAATGATGTATAATAATTTCAAAAGCTGGGAACAATTACAGATTGTGTTATGGTACCGGACAATTCCCTAGTGTTTTCCCCTTCCCTGTGTTTCCAGTGCTCCCCTGTCAGTCTCTCTCTGTGTTTGTTTATTTTGTTTGTGTGGGTGTGGCTCTCCTGGCTCCCAGCTCTACACTCCTGTCTGCAATCAGCTCATCACCTCTCATCAATTCATCAGCCTGCAGTATGTCTACCCCGGCTCCACTCATCGCCAGATCGTTGAATCCACTTCAGTGGTAGCTTACGCTCCAGGCCTTGCCTTGAGATCTTTTCAAGTTGGTTGTGTTATTAACTGTCGTTTCTCTCTCCAGTACTCCTGGACCACTACTCGCCTGCCTGCTTGCCAGCTCTTCAACCCACTACCACCTGCTTCCTCTTGCCAGCCTTCGCCCTTCTCCCTCACTCATCTCAGCCCTCTGCCTCGGCCTGCTTCATCCCCGCGTCATCCACCTCCATTCCCCACATTTTGTTACTTTTTTAAATGTTTGTTTGTTTCAATGTGAAACACCGGACACTATGCCACCCACATGCACATTTTAACTAAGTTTTAAAAAGAACTATATAAATAAACTTTCTTACAATTCTAGACTTTGTTATTTCAACAATGAAGGTCTGTTATGTGCTCTGGGACAGAATGCACCTGCATTGTTTTGTGAGTGAGTCACACTAAAAGCTTTTCTTTTTCACAGTCATATATTTTGTCATTAAAATGTTCTTTAAGTAATGAAATGTTAAAATATTGTTTTGTCACATTCTCATGAGCACAGTATTGTGTATTTTCTCATCATGTGAGCTGAATGTAACATCACACCCCTACTACTGAGACATTAAATATAGTGATAGAGAAAAGCAACTGCCACTATTTTGCAATGAAGTCTATGTACTTTTTGGAATATGTCAACAGATTTGAAGATTGTCAGTCGTTCCAGATACATGTCCTGAAGACTGCATGTACTAGCTAATATTTCAACTTTCAAAGGTTCTGAATGTTATGTTGTTAATAAAGAATAATGCGTAATGCTGCCATTAAGGCAATTACATTTTTTGCACATATGTTTGAAACTACTGTGTATATATCCAATCAAAAATCAAGCTACAAAGCAGAAACTGCAGTATCCTGTTAAATTCACACCTTTTTGCACAATAGCATGGCCTGATTAACCTAATTTATTTATTGTGCTGTATGGAAAACGAGACTGTAATAATAGAATCAATTTCTCATCTCAGATTCCATGGATCCGGTGTAACATTGAACAGCCCACTGCCCCTGCATCACACACTGAGCACAAGTTAGTATCTATGCCACTTCATCTTTTGCTTAATTGACAAGACACTCATTATTTGCATGGGCAAGAAGTCTCTTATACAAGAATGTAAAAATATACAAGTGTATATTATCATTATTATTAGAATTTAAGCAAATACTGGATTGGTATTGTCATTTTTCTAATGAAAACTGTGAGACTGTATGCCACAGCATAATATGTAAAGAGACAGGACTCTGGTAGTGATTTTATGGCCCTGCTTCCCCTGCGCTGCTCTAATAAATTGGTTTCATTCAAACTCAGGAATATGATTTATTTTCTCTTCTCAAACACATTGATATATTAATGACTGTCAGGGCTGCCATCACATAATCCTGCTATTCAAGAGGTAACATTTGCAGATAATTGCTGCATTTGCACCCACAATTTGCAGAATAACACAACTGCATATAGCAGCACTGCATTCTTCTCATTTATACAAGGAAAGAAAAGAAGCATTACCACAGTAAAAGTGATTGGGAGAAAATGCTGAACAAAGCTGAAATGTCTGAAGAAAAGGCGGAGAGGAGAGCTTGGGAACAGATGAAAGGAGGTGAAAAAAACTGAAGCTTTACAACACATCGAATGATGAACCCTGAATGCACTCGGCGGAGTTGACATCAGCTCTCCACCTATTGTAAGACCCAACACCGCTCCGTCCTACCTCTCACACAAAGCCCTCGTCCACCCTTTACTGACAAGCCATTCAGTGAGCAAAACGCTGCATTGATGTGCTCTGACTAGCAGCATTTTGTAGCCTGTCCATTTCTCAATAGGCCCTCGCTCTCCCAGACTCATGGCAAGACTTTGTAATGGAAATATGTGACGGCCAAAACAGCACAAAAACACTGTTCCCTGCCTTCATCTGTCGCACTGATTTTATGGTCCCAGTGAAGATGACGAGCGAGTGTGTGCGTTGGGGAATAGCCATGTGAGTGTGTGTGTGAGATATTTATGACTGGGGCTGTTCCACAGGCCCATGGGTCAGAGTTCCGTTTGACTGAGCAGCCCATGGATTGTTCCTGTAGCAGGCTGGTTAGCAGAGCCCCGGCCATAGGGGGATCAAGGCTATTCAGCACTCCGCGCGCCATGCATGTGTGTCTCTTTTTTTAGCGTTTAAAAAATGAAATGGTTTAAGCAGTCCACAGATACCCCATTTGGGAGTTACTGCCGGGTGTAGCTGAACGGGTGTAGCTGCATTTGCGCCTCCCGCCAGGAGCTTAAAGGATTAATAAAGCAACAAGGACTAGTCCAGTGTCATTTCTCATGTGCCTCGGAGATGAGCAGGGAGGGGGGAGTGAGCGGATGAAGAGTGAGATGGATGATTGAGGAAAGAAAATTGTTATGAGCAAAGCCCAAGGAATGAAAGGAGGGGGGAAAAAAAAAACCCAAAAAACCCAAGGAACTGAGCAGACATAGTGGAAAGGCTTAACAGAATTAGGATAATTAAGAGATGAAAAGTTTTAGTTTTAATTGACATATCTTCCACTTGGAATTTAACTCCAGCTCTCAGTTAACACAGTTAGCTGCAAGAATCAAGAAATGAATTAACTGATTTATCTTGATGTTTAAATTAAACGTACATATTACATGTGTACTGTATGTATTAGCATAATGAACAAGATGGGCACTTTTCCGTAATGAAAGTCTTTAGATTCAAAGCACGCGGCAAATGATTTCAACTTGCTTCACATGCATTCGCCTCATGCATGTAAACGTCTCAGAGGCAATTAAAGCGCAAAAAAAAGAAACATTAAGAAGGATGCAGTTAAGTTGGATGACAAGGGGGAAATGGACTGATAAGAGGAAAGGAAGGATGAAAGCGGAGAGGCGTAGACAGAAATATCACTATGACAATGCAGTACAAGACTGTGCTCCATAAAAGAAAATGCATACAGCATCATTCTCCCACTATAGAGAAAACAGAAAATGAAAAGGGCAAATCCGAGTTTGCACACCTTGGTAAGACTAGCCAGCGGCAACAGTCTATCTCTAACCCAGTGCTGCTGAAAAGGGCACGGTGAAAATACTCCAGCTCTCAGCATAAAGGGAGCCGACACACATTCCAATCCATTGGTTATAGTCAGTGTGCAGGCGAATTCCTTCTGAAAAGCATTTGCTTAAAACATGGAAATTTGGAGCCACGGAGACGCTGCTCAGCACTGTGAAGTCTCACAATCAGTGCGGAGGAAGCAAGTTGTCTTTAATCGCACATTCAATCTAGTCGGGGGAAAGAAAAAATAAAAAAATAAAAGTTTGTTAGCTTCCTGATTTGTCTGCCTGCGCCTCGGATGATACGGTCTTCTTTAAAATAAATGAATGAATGCATTAAAGTAAATGTATTCATTTTCAATACACAGGATGTGTATTTATTTACCCTTATTTCACTACAGCCTAAAAATTAGACTTGATAGCTATTTGACTCTGATTTATGGACACAGATCACCACACACACACACACACACACACACACACACAATGTTTTATGCCTGTATTATCAGGACTGAACGTTCTCAGGCACCACGCCTGATTGCAGCAGTTGCAAATGTTGTAATGAAATACGTACATTTACTGGTGTACACATTTTCTTCCAGATAAATGTTCAGGCTCACAGAAGTTTATTCCTGTAAACTGACAATTTGCTAAAGTAATGATTGCCACGTGTTTATTATGCCAAGAACGAAACACTGGCAATCTTAAAGAGCCTTATCTGCTAGTTACAGCTGTCAAAATCAGTCTATGACATCAGTTTATGTGTTTTTGTTCACATTTTTGTTTCCCAATATTTGACCTCAGTTTTCGTTCCATCAGCCTAAACCTTCATCCTGCCTTGTTTGGTCTAGTTTGCTAATGTTTACCGACCTTGTTGCTGACTTTTCCTCCTGCCCAGCCCCTTTTGTCTCTGCAATCAAACTGATTTTACCTTTTATCACTGTCAAAACAGTGTGAATAGCAATTTCATGCACTAAACCATGATGACATACAGAGAGTCTAAATGCTACAATTTGAAGGGCTGATGTTTTGGCACATCTGTAGTTTCACATAATAATATCGTTGCTAGATATTTTTTTTAGCTGGAATGTCATGTTTCATGTCTGATAGCCAGAGCTGACAAGCTTTTGCATGAGGCAAATAAGAAGAATGAACCGTGAAATAAGGTTATCATTATAGCAATTATCATCTTGCTTTAACACAGTGTTCTGCTGGGAAATGTTGGGTCCTGGCACTCATGTGGATGTTACTTTGACGTGTACCACCCAAGAAAAACAGACCAAGTTAAGCCCCCTAATGGAAACAACACTCCCAACGGTGAGAGGATAATGTTCCCATTCAGGAATGGCCCAGGGAACAAGACAAAGAGCCCAAGGGTGTGAGCTGGCCTCCAAACCCCCCAGATCCCAATCCAATTGAGCATTCATGGGATGGAATGGAACCATGGATGGAACACAGTCCCCATTAGTCAGTGTCCCAGTCCCAGGTATCACAGGACACCCTCGAACCCTGATGAATTTCACCACTGTGTTACATGACACTGAGGGTCAGCTCATAATGGCTTGTTCACATGATACTTGTAAAGACGGTGATTCATCCAGGCTGCTCGATCCTGCATGTAGCCTCTCACAAGTGATCGTTCAATGTTTTTGTACAATTATAAGACTGAAAAGGTGAGGCAAACTTGATTTGAAAGAAAAGGGATTGTTTTAACGATCATTTATTTGCATCGCGGGCGCAAGCACGTTTCCAGCCCTTCCAGGACCGATTCCACGTCTGCGGGAGCCATTAAGGACAGGAAAACACACCACATTACAGTACTCTGCTTAAATTGAAAAACATAAGTAAATAAATAAATATTTTACAGCTGGCGAATGTTCAGAAATGATTTCACTCTTACAAACCACAAACAACAATAAAGAAGTCATCAAGCCCTACAACGAGAATATAAAGCGGACAAAACCGAACTTAGCGTCACAGCATGGAACAAAGCACTGTCATTATCAATATTAAAGTTCCGCTGTCCAATATGAAATCACTTTCCCCAGAAGAGCCATCATTTTGTGAGCAGTGCTCGGCTGTACCCACACTGAACCGTTAAAGTATTGCGAAACATAATTCTTTGGATGAATGGGTTTAATATATTATTGATGACAGGCTGGTTTGTTGGTTTTTGTATGAGACAGTCCTTGGAGATTTTAAGCATAGCAATATTTCAAAGAGACCAGCGCCTTACTCTCCTGTTGCTCTAGCCCAAATACAGCTGTGCTACAGTGGTTTGATTTGGCGAGATACACACACACACACACACACACACACACACACACACACACACACACATACTCAGGCACACTCAGGCAAGAATTAAGGTGTCATGCTAGTTTTATTCTTTATGCTCTTTGGGGCATGTGCATGCTCAGTAGCTGTGGTAAAGTCACTTAATATGGGTAACCGCACAGACACGCACACTCTCTCACACACTGCAAGGCGTCAGGGTGGCGTTTGATCTTCAATATTCTCTGCGGCGTGACGTTTGCTCGGTTACCTCAAGGTTTTGTCACAGCCTGTGTTCAACATTATTCATGAAGGGCTACTTTTCTCGAGCGGCGTGGCCAGGAGCTCGGTGAGGCTTTGGAAAGTGTGGCCATCGACGGACACTAACGCATGCACACAAAGAGAAATAAATAAAGAATATTCACATTCACATGCACGTATGAGATCAACCGCACCTCGGAAAATGTCACTTGTCTGGATAGATTTCCACAGCCGGGCTTGAACCACGTCCAGCCACTCATGCCCAACAGCAGTTATTAATCAAACAAGCATCAACCAGGAAGAGTAAACCCCTTTATTTCGTGTCTTCAACGGCGATATTTGAAAGGACCAGCACCACAGTGGCAAGGCATTAATCTTAATGTCCCCTTTCAGCTGTGAAACTAAAGAGCCTAAACATTGTTTATGACTCTTAAAACACTGCTTAAAGTTACTTTTGGGATGAAAAGATATGACCAGACGCACAGATTAAATCAGCAGCTCCCAGCGTCTGAACAGGGTGGTTGCGTATCCCGGCGATTAGACTGACTGTAATTTTCAGTTGCCTGTGGAAATCTGTATTAAAGTGTTTTGATCACTTTAAATCTCCCCCTTTCTGTTGCCTAGAGCTTTAATTGAGCCAATGTGAGGGCAGTGCCTTTCCTCACAAGTATTATTGACAGAGAGGACCAGAGATGCTGCTGTTGCAGAGGGATTATTGTTATTATTAGCATCAGGATAAAAGCAGCTCGCAGGCATGTCGTGAATTGAATTGTTCAAATCTTTATAAATAAAACAATATAGAGTATTTTGTTTTTCATACCGAATCACAGATTATCCCTTCCTTTGTTTCTTTACCGTACCGTGGTTGTGGATGAATTCAGGAAGATATGAATTGCATATAAACATGTTTCAATTGGATTTCACAATATCGTTATGCACTTTCAAAATTAGGTTACTATCGAACACAATAACTGTTTCATTATCATTTATAGTGCTCCTACCGTCATTTATGTTCAGAATTTCATTTTTCTTCATATGCCATTGTTGTGGGAGAGACCAGCGATTCTGTTTGTAAAGAAATTAAGCAATAATGTCCCAGATATGAAAAAGCATTGCCATGTTACATTAGCACAGTGTTTCCTAAACTTTTTTTTTTTTTTTTTTTTTCCCCCTGGGTATTCATTTGTTTAAAATGACAAACTGTTGTGACCCAATTAAATTTTTAGATTCAGTGGTTTTAAATATGTATAAATTTGACAAAATTATTGCATTTAGGCGGCGAAATCAACAGGCTCTTCTTTCTTTCATCTCAATAAAACAAAAAGCATGTAGCATTAGCTGCTCATATTAATGTCAACAAGTATGGAAGAAATTCTCAGAATTTATGTGGCAATCCCAAAAATTCTCCTGTGACACATATTTGGGTTGTGACCAAGTCTCTGCGAATAAACTGCATTAGCCAGCCTGCAAAAAAGAGAAAACTAATGGCTAAGAAGTACACTGAGCGCATATCTCAATATCCCCTTAATTTAAAATGTCTGCCTCTTTAACTGGGCCTAAACAAAATCAAAAAACATCCCCTTAAATTTGACATAGTCTTGATAATTAACAAACAAACCAATAAAGAGGCACAAAACCTTCTTGTAGCCTTTGATCAGAGCCATTTTCAACAGCATGTTGTGTTGCTCACTTTACCTGTTGAGATAAGGAAGATTAATATTTCTCTTTTTTCAGATGTCAGAGATGCCAAATTCTCATAAATCCTTGCATAGTAAACTAATGAGGAGCAGACACTGTCGTTTTTTGGACAATACAGGTTATTTCAGCACACAGCTTTGAAGAATTGTATTGATATATGAAAAAAAAAAAAGTATGCATTGAAGCTGTGTTTTATTTTTTTGTCTGTTCAAAAAGAAGACCAATGAAATAAATGACAGACAAATGCTTCAAATTACAAAAGAGCGTAGTGCATAGTTTCCGTCACTGTCTGTCCCATCCCTTATGCAATCTTTGCCTATATTTGACTGCAGTCCAACACCTGAAAAAATTTCAATTGCATTGTATTAGCCAGCCCAATTTTATACCTAAAAAATCACTTTGCAGCCACTTGATAAATGTGAGGTTGGAAACTTTCAGCCCATGTGTGATAGTTGCTGATTGGAACAGGCATTGCCGTGGTTTCACCCTAGCAGACAAATGTTTGTCCGTTTCTCCGAGCTTCGGCTTTTGTTTTCCACTCTTGCTTAGGCATGCTCGACAGACAGACAATGCAACTTTCATTTGTTTTTGGTTCACCCCCTAAACCATTCACAAACAATTTGCACATGCACACAGTGATGTGAAGTCCACAGCAGCCGCAGAATGAACACTCTGTTCGACTCTCCAACCACAATGCTCAAATCATGCAAGGTAAAGTACTTACTATTTTCCAGTGGACCATGGAAACAACATTCAAAAAGTGATAAAATTACAATAAAACTTGTGTTTCTGGAGGCTGAATGTAGCAAGGCTTTTCCTGCTCTATATTATATAGTGCCCTTCGGAGTGTTTTCGTCCTTCAAAATAAACCATTCCTATTCAACTATTCATAATTTATAGCTTCAAAGAGAGGTGCTTGCACACAGATAGATTCACAAGAAAGACACCTTGTCAGTTTATGTGCTTCTAAAGAAATGGCGGAACTAGTTCTGTCTAAGCTTAGGGCGCACTCTTGTTAAAGAAATTGATCATTTCCAGCTGCGTGGTTGTGTGGTCGGTTATTTACAGAGAACACTGGTCTGTAAGAGTTCTGCGTGTTAATCGGCAGTGGTGAAATCAATGAAATTGCACAAACTGTGGTTTTCATCTCCGAGAAATAATGCCAGAATGTCTCATATATCACATTCCCCTAAGTCCTCCCTCTGGTCCTTTGGCCTTTTGGTAAATTTAAGTGTACTGAGCTGCAAAGAAGAGCAGTGGAACCCAACAGCCCATTAGAAGGTTTACTGCGTGAGACTGAACAAGACACTCATGGCTGGGAGATTCACTTTCAGGGCAAAAACACACAAGTTTAGTCTGGCAGGGACAATGATGGCTATGGTATTGATGATAACAGTGTTTCGAAACATCTTGACAGTAGTTAGTCCTTTTATTACTGTCAACACTGCTCCTCTTTCTGAAATCAAAAGTTAAGGCAGTTTTGCTGATGTCAGGACATCCAATGTTTTACTTCCTGTTGTGTTCCTGTACAGTGTTTTGTTTCTTTTTTTTGCTGAAAAGCCTTGTTTGGTTTCCCAGGGAGAAGTAAATACTCAGAATACTGACTGAGAAGACTTTCTCTGTTTTGCTAGAAATGTTTGACTATAAGGTTTGAATGAGTTCTTGAAATAACCTCCTCATTACATATCACCTCTGTATCTTCAAATACCCTTAGGCTCAGCACATTTACCTCCCATGGCTGTAAAAAAAACATTCAGATATATGAAACGTACCTGCTGAGAGAACATAAATTACCTTTAAAGTATGAGGATGAATCACATGGTTTATAATGAATGGATGACTGTACAAGTTGTGTCGAATCCATTGTTTACAGTACACTGTTAAAAAACTAGGTGTGTATTAGCCTCTGGTAAGTGGTTACTAATAAAGTTTTAGCTGTGATCTGGCAGTAATTAATGCTACAAACTACTGATGTGATGCAAATCCAGTCGGCACAGCAGGAAATGTTAAGTGGCATTCTCAGCCAAATCCCTCTCACACTCTTGCGAGTTATAAATCATATCTACACCCCCAAGCAAATAAATTGAATATTGCAAGGAGCACTGTGACAATGGAGTGCATCAGTAAGTGCATTTGGCACTTTTCCTAAAGAACAGCGCAGGATGATACGATGAAGTGATGGGGAGTTTTCCCACTGGAAAATGTGCTCGTATTGGCTGAGCAGCACCGATGGTTGATTGGCCTATTCCCTGTTGAGTTGATTCACAGACTAGTTTATCTTGCCAAGTAGGAGAGCCAGGTGACGTTAAGGAGAGGAGATTATGATCCTTCCCATTCATGTGCAAATCTCACGCGTTACGCTGCTTTAATTGAGCTCGTCCCCAATTGGCTGCAGCACCAAAACAACCGCCTCAAACTCAAAGGAGAGAAGGTGGTTTAAGTTTGGCAGCCATATTTGACCTGCAGTTTTAAGAATCCATGTCTTATTTGAAAGCTTCCCAGTGTACCCAAATCATAAAAGGCATAAATCAATATGCATGCTATTTTGTGGTGCCTCACGGATAGGGATCAGGATGTGTTTGTGGAATTTGATTGATCGCCTCCTGCAGTGTGCGTTTCTGTCTTTGGTGGCTCACTGGTTTTTCCGGTTGATTCAGAGTGGCAGCTCGAAAAAAAAAAAGAGCACAAACTGTGCTCACTGACTAAGTGGGGCTTGGCAGAGTTAATACTCGAGTGTGCCCGATGAGTGAGATGAAAGGTTGGCTGAAGCTGGTGCCTGTCGTTTCAAACCACTTCAGCTGGTCAACAGCCTTATTAATCTCTGTTTGATTCAAGCGCTGCCTTTTTTGAGCAGCAGAGATTATGCTCATCTATCACCTGGATCACGTGATTTCACACCGACACACACATCACATGACAATCCCATTCCACTCGCCAACTCATTGTAGATGCCCCGAATTGTGCTGCTGGACCATCTCCACACTCGCTTGGATGATAGGCTTTGTATTAATTTCATACCCAGAGTAGTTGAATTTACATTCTATCATTCTGTGTTAGAGCTAAAAATCAATGCAAGTGTGAGGGTTTCCTGTGGAAACGGTATTGATAGATGACAGATAACTCTGGTGTGATTTCAAAACAAACAAACAAAAAAAAAAAAAATAATGTAGCTTTTGTTTTTGCTTTTTTTCTGCTTGTGATAACTCTGGTGTGATTTCAAAACAAACAAACAAAAAAAAATAAATAATGTAGCTTTTGTTTTTGCTTTTTTTCTGCTTGATGTCTTTATCAAAAATGTTCTTGCGATAGGAAATAAACGGAATCAGGCCAAGCTGAGTAATCACACGTATGTTATACAAGTAGGTGGGCAACTCAAAGCACATCTTCTATATTTTGTTGGTAAAATATGGAATCTGGTGGTGGAAAACATTAATACCACCTACCTTATATTACATCAGTCCCTCTTGCACCTCGAAAACAGCTCTGAACTGTAAGGGCATGGACAGTGGACCTGGGATGGTGTCATGAGGTAGCTGGCACTAAGATCTGGATCATTTGGGTATTGTAGGGTCTCTGTTCCATCCATGTTTCTGCTGCATCCTATAGATGCTTGATTGGATTGGGATCTGGGGAGGTTGGGTTCCTCACATGGTATCTGTTGTCTACTGGGGCACAATCCTGCTGCAGGGGGACATACTGTTGGGAATGCAAAGCCATGAGGGAGTGAAGGCGATCTGCAGCAATGTTTAGGTCGGTGGTAGCATCCACCACCCATGAATGCTGGGACCTGAGGTTTTTCAACAGACCACTACATTGCAACCACATGATCATTGTTCTTCACTTTGCTTGGCAGTGGTTTTAATTTTGTGGCTGATGGGTGTATGGATGAGGGTTTGCCAGTTCACTATGATTTTGGCTCGAGATAGCAAGAGGAAAAGATGGCTCCCTCCGCTGGCCTTAGCCAATTACATGAGACACATGCAGTGGCCATCCTGATTTTGTGCTCAAAAAAGAGAATACAGGAACATTTTGTTGAGAGAGCAGATATGCAGTTTAAAATATGAAGGGAAATTTCAGCTAAGCTATAAAATATTTTCTAAGTCACTGCTATTGCTTGTTTTCTTTCCTCCCCATGACATTATTAGGCGAGCATTGAGCGTAGAAGCTAAACGACAAATAGACATTAATTTGGTCAACAAATACTGCAACCAGCTTCAGTAAAGCCAACAATAGAACTACCAGTGTGGCTATATACAGTTCTAAAATTTCTGTCGAGGTAGAAAACAGGCTGAGGTTGTAACTGCAGTGGTCTGTGTCGACTCCCTTCCTCTCCAAACACACATTTTCTCACACATGAGCAGCATCTCTTTTACAGCTAACGTTCACACAAGGTACATGTGCATTCTCAGTGCTTCATGAACACTTAGGAATCATTGTCAGTAATGGTTCATGACTTTGGGCAGACTCAACAGGAGGAGGAGGGAGGTGAGAAGGAGGCGAGAGGAGATCATTAAAAAATAATTATTCCCCATAAGCATTTCTTTTAATGATGTATGATAATGATTAAACTAAGGTCAATCCTGCAATAATTAATTACAAGCGAATAAATAAAGCCACTTGTACTTTGTTGTAACTTCTAAATGAATTTGACTTCACTCCACAAGGAGCAATTTCTGTGTTTAAATCACATTACTGAGGAGCAAAATGAAAGTTGTGTCAGTCGAGAGTCAATCTCATTTTCATGACTTGACGGCAAATGTTCTCACATCAGTACAACAAAAATAAAAGATTCTTCGCTTGACATGGATACTAAACTTACCTCTGAAAGTTGTGATGTGTCACTCTTGATTCAGTCCTTCTTGAAAAATAATGAACTATTACAGCTTAAGTGGTACACATTCTCCCACACTTTGTCTGTTGAGCGCTGGCTTTGGGTCACGCAATTAAAATCTGAAAGCAGAGGCAGCCTGGCTGTTACTGCGTTCCAGGGAAAAGGGCACCATTTATACTATATAAAATGTGCAGTTTTGCGCTAGAGGCAATGAAGGTACAGCTTAAAAGCTTCATTGTGTGCCTCATCTCTGTGTTAAGTCATTTATTTGCACACAACGTTGCTTATATATATCACCATAATGTCTATGTATCATGTTTATTTTTTGTCTATCCACTCTTATCCAGTTTTACAATTTGCAAAAAGCCATTTCACTTTATTTGTGAAGAGTTCATTGAGAAATCTATTAGAATTCTGTTGTTTATACATTATATATGTAGGTGGAGCTATCAGCGAATGAGCAAGCTCATTAAATAAGCTATTATATCTTGTTTGTTTGAACTGTAATTTTTTTCATTTTCCAGGGGTTTTGTGTGCTCTTGCAAAATTGACCCTAAACTAAAATTCACAATTCACATACAGTATGTCCATGCGAGTTATAAATTCCCTGCTTCAAGGGAGGACTTTGATGATACATTTTCAAGAAGTGTTCATTTCTGAGACAGCAATTCTGTTTTAACCAACACAGCACTGGCACATTTTGTTATAGGGAGGTTTTGAGATGCAAGTGAGGCAAATTACGGCTATTTAATATGTTTATGCATGTAAATTTGGCTATTTGGCCTGATCCCTAAAGAGCACTGAGAAAAGTGGGGTTTACTGTCAGACTTCTAATCTAAATTAACGTAACATGTCAGTCTGTTAAAGGGTTCCTGTAGAAGGTCAATACAAGTTCACTCAATCAGACTATTTCCACAACGGTTCAAGTAGTCGAGACAAGTGTGTGTGCATGCTAAGGCAGTCTGGGAGATTCCACAAAGATCAAACTGATTCACTACATGGCAGCAATGATGATCACAGCCATGGAGCAAAACTGAGAATCAGTGAAATATTCAAACACCTAAAAACCCCAAAACCTGCATAAGAACTTAAAGCTCACAAGCTAAGACTACAGAATGAGTAAAAACAAGGATTTGCGGAGAGATTTTCCAGTGACGGCGGTATCCTTTTTGAGAGAAAGAAGCGGAGGTAAGTTGGGGAATGAGCAAATGTTGCACCCTCTAATGCTAATGAAAACATCTCTTTCAGGCTAACTCAGTGTCTTGCAGACACGCAGTGCCAACTTCAGTTCGCTGGGTCTAATAGTAGTGATTAAGTTTATGGGAGGTCATGTCGGGCTTCTTTTTCAGAACTTAGATAGATAGACCTCCTTTTGACAGTGCTGATGTATTGCAGTGACAACGCTGATGTTGTTTGCTTGGATTCAAGATAGCACAGGCAACGTCTGGTCACAGATTACCTTGTTTCTATTGCTCTATCTAACATCAGTTATTGGGGACATGGCCGACCCAGCTGACATTGTATGTAGCAGTGTTGGGCTGCCAGGAGGCAGTGAGAGTCTTTGAGGAGAACAATAGTTCATGGTCACCTTTGGAGACACGACACATCATCCTGTTTGAACTTTAAAGCAAGTAACAACAATGATAACCACAATTTGACAGCTTACGACAGAAGGCAGCACGGAAACAATGCCATTTAAGATAAATTAATGTAGAAGTTACTGGAAAACCAGTGGTATTGGTTCTCACAGCAGCTGTTTTTTTTCTGAGCTCCCCAGGTCCTTCGTCTTGAAAACAGTGGCCCCAACCTGACATCCACAGGCGGCTCCATACTGGACAAGTGGAGGTTTGAACTGCACCTGACATCTCTGGGCTTTGTGTCAGGCCACAGGTTCCCATGTTCCTTGGATTCCTTGGGGCATAGGGTTTATGGGGCATCAAAGGACACTTTAAGCTCATGGCAGCCTAAGTCAGATATTGACTTCAAGCCATAATGTTCACCCTCTTCCTCTTGAGTAAGAGAGGGAGAAGGCAGGCTGTGGCGGTTACCCATAGTCAGCCAGGTTCATTGAGGTGGAGCAATTTTGGCTGCAGCAGGGCCATTGTTTTTTGGCATCCACCCACTGTAGCAATAGAGTTGACTTTTTTGCTACAATGGCTGTTGCCTACATAGAAAACAATATGTGAGATAGAATATATACGCACGTTATTGTAATGTTCTATAAGTACAGATGGAGCCCTCTACCATTGGATGTCACGGCTCCGGCACCACTCGCTTGAAGAGAGGGGTAGCCTTTTCAACACTGACCATGTCTTCATGTAAGCGCACTGATTGTCCAGTTGCATTTATGCAAGTTTCTGTGGGCAAATACATCATTAGAAGTCAGTAATAACCATTGTCACAATACAAACAAATACACGTTAGCTATCGTCCTCACTGTGGACAAATTGCCACGTTATTCCTTTTGATATCACGCTGACCGGCTGCCAGAGTTGTTGAATAATGCATTCATTATTTGATTTTTTTTCAATTTTTTTTGATCAATCCATTCTACCATCCCCTGTTCCCCCCAAGCGATACATTTCTCTCCGCTAGCAAAACATCTCTAACGCAGCACCAAATAAGATGCATAAATAAATCATAAATGGCTCAGATGTTACAATCATGACGCAACTGTTGTGTCTGTCTCCTCTCATCTTCTTGTCATCCTGACACGCACACGCACACACGCACACGCACACGCACACGCGCACGCGCACACGCACACGCGCACACGCACACGCGCACACGCACACACACACACACACACACACACACAGAAGGCTGCAGTACTCATTACGGACGAAGCATTTCAGTAGGAGGAAAGTGTCAAGTGTTTACAAGCACACTGCACTCCTTTCTGTTTCACACTATGCGAACTTCGTTTCATCATTAATGTGTTTCATTTTACTGATAAGTACAAATAAATACTGTAGAGCTAAATCCAATGATTAGTTAGAATAGGAGGGAGGGAAAGGGGGAGAAAAAAAACATAGCACTAGGGAGCAGAGACTTTTTGTAACATAGATGCACATGCACAGCAGAGGAAATCTCAGGAGAAAAGAAATGGCCTTGAACTATATAGTCTGTTTATAGCAGCACTTTCTTTCATACGCCCCGCTTTATATTAGTCATGTAATTGTTGCAGTCAACAATGGCATTATTGCATTATTGCAAATAAACAGTGACTGGAGTGGGAATGAAGGTCAGTCATGAGCATAGGCATTGCCATGGAAGTTTACTGTTATACACATTGTTGTATACACCCTGGCTGCATTATCTGAAGCATAAGTGAAGGCACTGCTTTACAAACGCATCTCTGTCAAGCATTGTGGCATTGCTGACCTTCACAGCAGGAGTAACCATAAACATGTGCAGCTGGGAAAAATACGGATAACACTGTCATATAGTCTCATTGTGCATGAGATAACATGTGCAGAACACAGTGTATAATAAACAAGATCACTAAAATAAGAAAAGAATTGAATATGTCAGGACCCCTGTACTCATACACACACCCACATACACATCTTTGTCACTGCTCTACTTTAAAAGTGGGTTAGCTGGACTCTGCGCTGAATCCGCTGCTCCTTTATAGAAACTCTCTGTTCTGATCTTGTGTCATGGCCCCGGGGCCAAATGCAGCCGTGATGGACACAAATCCATCTGACAGCTTTGCACACACATTCCCAGAAGCCCTCCCAAGCCAGCTCCCACAGGCTTTCCTGGGGATGCCTCAGAGCTCTTCTTGGGGGCAGCATGACGCAGATGGCCATGCAGGAACACACAGATCTGATTGCTGCACTTGTGGGGTGAACATACACGTACGCACACACACACACGCACACACACACACACACACACAC
>KV751323.1:5457171-5469996 GCA_001698575.1 Mola mola | reverse complement strand
AGGAGCAGCTGAGTGGCCTCAGGGACCATGCCCACGTATGAACTCCTACCATACACACCACCCCTAGTTGGGGGCAAACATGGAGTTTGTACGTGGGACACAGATGGTTCGGTTGGGTGCGTTGGGCTCCAGGATGTGTCTGCTGGGTACCTGAAGCATCAGGGAGGACCTGGGGAAAGGAGAGGTGCCGTACAGAAGGAGGGGGAGGCAAACAAAGAAGCACCAGAGCAACAAAAGATTTTCTGAGGTTAAACGTGTGAACAAATGATGCCAGGAGATGTATCAGTAGAATCAAGTGAAAGTAAATGACAGCACTACTGGACAGAGTCAGATCTGGGCCGTGCTCATCTGGGCTTGCCCACATGAAAATCCCCTTACTCCCAATGTTGTTTTCGGTATTCAGATGAAAGGGCTTCTGGAGGTGGAGGCCTAGCTTTTGATGCGAAGAATCAGCCCTGAGTCCATGTTGCACTGAGCATCCACGTCCCAGCGTGAAGGTGGCAGGCGAGGTGGACATGAAAAGCGAATGTATGTTAAAGGAGAAAAAAACCCCAAATGCTTTGTGAGTGTTTTGTGGTGATGTTGTGAGGGTGAAAGGGGCGCTGTGTTTCTATTTCTGCACGGACATCTGATCCTTTCATCAAAGGCTCAGTGAAATCATTTGAAGCTGGGAACAGTGTCATTAGCAGTCAGACCAGCATGACATGAACAGAGACAGAAATTAAAGCAGAGAGACACCCCGAGAGAGCTTAATGGACAGATCCATTTGAAACTACAACAGTCTGGTATGGAGCTACATGCTATATGCAAAACCAATTACACAGGCATCACCTGCCATTGCTCATTCTTAATAAAAAAAAAAAAAAAAAATCTAATCTAATGTTCCACCAGTAAAAATGAGCCAAATACCTGTGAACACAGACACTGTCAGCAGGCTCATTCATGCTCTTCATCTGCATCCTCATTCAATTATCCACTGGTGGAGTACGAGCTGATTTATCTAGCGCTCGATATTCTTTTTTCTTTTTTTCATTCAAAATGTAAAAATTTAAACCTTTCTCCATCTGCCGTGTCAAAGTGCAAGACAGATACCTAAACACAGCACTAATTTCTGATGTCTTGCATTTTCAACAGATTATATCTCACTCAACAGGCCCCTATTAAAATGTACTGTCACACAAATCCTTTGCAGAGGGTTAAGCAACCCTGGAGGATTAAAGGACAGGATCTCCCAAATAATTAAAAAAAGATATTGGTATTTTGGTGTGAAGATCAGTTTTGGAGATGTATGCCACTTGAAACTAATTTATTTTACAGATATTATCTCGATTAAAGGTTTAACTTGTAATACCAGCCAGATGCTCCAAACAACTAGGGGGCACATACCATATATCCACAAATATCCACAGCAAACCAGTGTGTTATATCAATGCCATTTTGGATATTTTCCACTTAATGCTACAGTTTTTTGTTATCACTTGAACATAAGATACATTACAATAAACAGCTTAATTTCAATGACACTTACAAGTCTAAAAGAAACATGAATCCAGTATCAAACTGGATGTTTTGATGACAAAAGTTGCCCCCAGTGGTCAAAAGCCAAGTTTTACTCCTTTTAAAAACCTCTTGTGTTGGATGTTTGGGATAGTGCTTAAAGTCTCTTTGTTTTTGGGACAGCTAGGGGCTGTAACTTCTATGTGATTAAAAATCCCTCAGGGCACCTCTTCTGTGTCTGCATGGAGGCCGCAGCGACTCACTACTGCCTCTAAAAGGAACATGTGATATTGCAGACCATTTCATTTTCCATTAAATTTACATAAAATGTATCTTTGGCGCTGACATCAAAGAAACAAACAGACATATACCATACACATGTATTAAACAGAGCAGCAAAAAAATGTCAAAGTTTTAATTTAAATAGTCAATTACTGAATGGATGCCCACGACTAAGTGGTAGTGGGGGCCTTAAAAAGTCCCCTTGTTCATGAATTTGTATGGGGAGGTGAGGACAGATGGAGTAATAGTAGGCGTTTGTTAAGAGCCTCAAGCTGTTGATCATTTTTAAAATGTTTTAAATCAAAATACAGGCTGAATCTTACAACTTGCCACTTTAAGTATGTCCATATGCATTCCAGAATCCTGGCCATGATGAGGTTCTAGAAGACATGAACAACTTTCTCTCCTGGTTTCAGGATTCTGGTTAAAGCCGAACTCTAGAAATGTATCGTACTTTGATATGTGTTACCCACCTTTTGGCCAACAGACTCAAATGTTTTTTTTTTTCTCTGGAGGTCTGTTAACTTTCTGTCTGACACCACATTTCATCAAGTCCTTGAGCAGCCTATCCTACAGATTTTCAGAGTCAGCGAGCAGTGCAGAAACCTCATCAGACTTCACTCTGAAGACGATCCATAATAACAACCATACAAATGGGAGAGGCAAAGAGGTTTTCATCCGAGTGAGACTACCTATAGAGTGATGTGATGATCGTCATTTGAGCGCATGATGCAAAAATAGTATTAGCACTCATGCTTAATTTCTCTGTATCAACAGTTGTGTGCAGAATACTGAGACCCAAGTGAGCAAACAAAATGACCCCCAGTTTGTTAAAGTAACAGCTACGCTGGGATTAGAAACTGTATCCAAATTCCACAATTTCATGTTGTGACCTCTTAAAATGCTGACTTTCTCCACTGTAATAACATGACAGTGTCCAGAAATAGTTACAGACTCAACAACAACTTAATATCCACAGAAATGAGTAGGTCTGAAGTCCAGTCTCTGCACACTTTTAATCGCCCAGCTCGCGGCTCCTCGCTGACCTGATGAAATAGCACATCATGGTGAGAAGGATCAAAGTCCAGGAGGGTGGATATTTGGATTGAGCCCTAATGTGCCGTGTAAACACTTTATGCAGGTTCCCAGTCACTGTCTCCAGTGGAGCACGTGGCTCTAGTAACGCAGTGGTTAGTCAGCAGAACAAAAATATGATCATAATCAATGCAATGATGCCCCAGTTTCTGAAATGATTGTGAAAGTCTGAGACATGTAATGCAAAGCATTTTTCACTCCTTGTGATGAGTTGGACACGATGTGTCCAGCAGAGTGGGCCGTGTGCTCGGGTCATCCTCGGCTAATGAGATAACTCAGTTGCGCGCAGGTTAACTACTTGTATTTTGAATACAGTCAAAATATCTCTGACCTACAATACTAGCATGTATCAACACTTACAACTGTGCAGTGTATTTAATGGAAGAAAGTAGTCTCAAAATCGCACTTAGTCCCACTAGAACACATTCCCCTTGCAGCGTAAGCCCACTTAAAATCGGGAGACCTTTGGGTTTTTCAAATAAATATAGGTTTTTAAAATTTAATTTCCTACTTGCTGGCGAATTTCTATGCACCATTTTTTCCTACATGTATTAATGGAGAAAACATCTTTACTTATGCAAAGAAAAACAAAAATTTCGTGCACCAGGTGACAAGTCACACTTTAATAGCGCTTCCTGTTGTCAGGCAAGTGGCTTGTAAAACAAAAGCCCTGTGCTACTTTCATGTTTTTATTGTCAGGGACAAATGCATGGCTTGTAAATATTGAAGGAGTAAAGAGGGAGGGAGACATGATGAGAGCGAGAAAGGAGGGGCAAAAGAGATGTTTAATAAGCAGAACACCCCCCTCTCCCTTTGCTTTGAGTGGTGGGGGCAGCCTGAACCCCCACCCCCACCCCCACCCCACACACACACACACCCACAAACAAATTCTGTGCCTATGGATTTGAGATGAGAACACAACAAAGGGATTTATTAATATGGAAATCAGCTTTGTTTTGATTTATTCCTCAAAAAATAAATACATATAAGTGCACACACACAAAGTTTGACTTTTTGAGAGAGTCATGTCTGATGTTCAAAGACTGTGTGTGTATATGTGTGAGCGTGTGGGTTACGTTTCAGTCTGTAACAAGCATGCATGTGGGTGAAAACTTGACAAACAAAAGGTCTGCGGAGTGTTTGTGCTTTCGCTGAGCATTTGGGCAAACAAATGGGTTTGACACATAAAGCACAGTATTCTCATGAAGAATGCATAAGCCCTGCAGGCAGGCTTTAAAACAAACAGTCGGCGTGTCCATAGACAGGCCTAATACATCTCAGAACATCACACGCAAACACACACACGCAAAACTTTGACAGGTTTAATTCGTCCCTGTGGACAGGTAAGGCCGAACACATTCAAAGGAGAAAGCAAACGGACACACTTGCACAAACACACTCGCTCAATATGGCAACACCACGGAAAACGCTGCATACATAAAAGAATGTTTCTGCTGACAACACAAAAGCATTCTAGGTCCAAAGCCTCCCCTGCCTCCCTATCTCCCCCTCCTCACTCTTTTATCAAAACCCCGTGGCCCACTCTCTTCCCCGCTGTGGAGAAAAGGCGTGCAGCAGGTGATCCTGTGGCATGAATTACAGCGCCCTGTGTCAATATTTGTCCATATTTGAAAACAGCTGCGTGAGTGCGTGCACAGCGTGAGGTGAATACACATATATTTCCAGTCATCTGTGTCTGTGTGTGTGTGTGTGTGTGTGTGGGGGGGGAGGTCTCGCAAGGGCCGAGCGGTAAGCGATGCTGACAGAAAACACGGCACTACAGGAGAGGGTCGCAGCAGTGAAGCCTGGCTGTCGTTCTCTTTCCTCAATTCCATCAGTATGAGTGAGCGAATGTATGTTTGTGTGAGTCCAGATAAAGACACAATGTGATATAGATACATATAGACATATATAGTGAAGACAGATAGAAAAGCACATCTCTGTTGCCCACTTCATCCATCTCTGTCCGATCCCCTCTCTGTCTCCGCCGCTCCAACGTCTTTCTCACATCTCGCGCCTCCCACCCAAAGCCCCTCCAGTTTAACCCCAACAGTCTCTGTGACAAAAATGCATCAAGCCTCTGGAGAAGCATGTGCACATTCTCACATTCATTTGGGTGCAGGAGGAAAGCCAATCTGACAGGTGAACTGAATAACATCATGGCACTTGCTGGTGGGTGGGATATATTATGCAACAAGTGAACGTTTTGTCCTCAAAGTTGATGTGTTAGAAGCAGGAAAAATGGGCAAACTTAAGGATTTGAGCGAGTTTGACCAGGGCCAAATTATGACGGCTAGACGACTGGGTCAGAGTACCTCCAAAACCTGCAGCTCTTATGGGGTGATCCTAGTCTGCAGTGCTCAGCATTTATCAAAAGTGGTCCAACGAAGAAACAATGGTAAACCGGCAACATGGTCGCGGGTGGCCAAGGCTCAATGATGCTTGTGGGGAGCAAATGCTGGCCCGTGTGGTCTGAAGCAACAGACGAGCTACTGTTGCTCAGACTGCTGAATAAGTTAATGCGGTTCTGATAGAAAGGTGTCAGAATACACAGTGCATTGTAGTTTTTTACGTAAGAGGCCGCATGGACGCAGACCAGTCAGGCTGACCTTTATCCACCTCCGAGAGCGCCAACAGTGGGCACGTGAGCATCAGAACTGGACCACTGAGCAATGGAAGAAGGTCACCTGGTCAGATGAATCAAATTTTGTTTTATATCACATGGATGGCCGGGTGCCTGTGCCACAGTGCGGTATGGGAAGACGGCAAGCCGATGGATGCAGTGCAATGCTTTGGGCAATGTTCTGCTGGGAAAACTAGGGTCCTGCCATCCGTGTGGATGTTACACCTACCCATTACCCTAAGCATTGTCGCAGACCACGGACATCCTTTCATGCAATCGTTATTCCCTGCTGGTGGCTGTGGCCTCAGCGGGATAATGTGCCATGCCACAGAGCAAAAATGGTTCAGGAAGGGTTTGAGGAGCACAACAACAAGTTTGAGGTGTTGCTCTCAATCCAATCAAGCATTTGTGAGATCTGCTGCACAAACAAGTCAGATCCATGGAGGCAGCACCGCACAACTTACAGGACTGAAAGGATCTGCTGCCAACATCTTGGTGCCAGATACCACAGCGCACCTTCAGGGATTTAGTTGAGTCCATGCCTCGACAGGTCAGGGTGGTTTTGGCAGCAAAAGGGGGACCAATATTAGTCAAGTTGTCATAATGTTATGCCTGATTGGCGGACATATAGGCCTTAGTAAATGAAAAAGGTAATGTTTTACAGCAGATAGTGAAACAAGAGAAGCACACGGTTTTGTTTTGTTTTTTTTGTTTTTTTGTTGTTTTTTTTTCAGTTCATTACAAATCCAGTAGTGAGCGACCGAACGTCAACTGAATGTCGGCTCAGCCTTGTCTGACTCAGTGGTTTCTCAATACCGTTACAGTCGGGCTCGGCAGGTCCAGAGAAATCCAACATCAGACGCTTGAGTTTGCTCAAACACTCGTACTCAACCTCTCTCTTTTGCTCGCTTTAGCCACATCGTGTCTGTCAGTTAGCTTACTGTTAGCAAGAACTCTCCCCCAACACGGGTCTGGCATGATGCCACCCCTCTGTTTGCAGTTCATCACTCATACATAGAACATAATGATAGCTTCATTTCCAAACGTTTACAGCAGTCTGATGACAGCATACAGGCTAACTCCTTACAAAACAAATCCAACCTCCTGTGCAGCACTTGCTCTTACTTGCACATTAAATGCGAGCGGGCACATATCAGAAACAGAGCAAACAAGTGAGCAAATAAAATTTGCCTTTCAGAAGTTTCCTGTTTTTATATTCACAGCTGGATAACTCCTGTGGTTCAGACGTAATACATTGTTAGCCTCACAGTTTTGGGCCCAGAAGCCGCTGCAGGTGCATTGTGTGTGTGATTGACATATTCCTCAGCCTTACATTGTGTTAACAACATCAGCGAGCCTGCCGCTCCAAAATGTTTCTCATTCGGCCACATTTCACCTGCTTTGCAAAAGTGCCGCTTCAGGCTGCTGCCAAATTTGCCATTTAGAAATCGTGTTTAAGTGATATTGACATTGAATCAAAGTCATATTTGACATTTTTAGACATTATTTGTTTGCTAGGAATCACTGAGTAAACTAATAGTTTAGTAATATTGGTCTGTTCAGCATGAAGGTACGTTCAGCGGTGAGTCAGCTTATCACAAAGAGGGATATGTCTGGCTTAGTGCTTACAAATTATTCCTCATGTATTAAATGAACAAACAAAAAAAACCAATTCAGTGTAAAATCAGGTTTTATAGTTGTATGAGGTGTTACTATTTGGCAGTTAAACACTTAGATTTTAAATGAATAAATTACATTAATTGCTGAGCTTAACAGATTTTCTTCTCTCATGCCAAAGCTACAGTTTGATAAGTGTTTGCCAATTTCAGGCGGCAGGCTCCAGCTTTATACCGAACAGGCCGTCGCTGATATTCTAGTCCAACTCTCGGGGATAAAGACGATAAGCAGGTTTGCACTATTTCCTGTTGAATGTTTTGAACATCAGCGCAGGAGAGTAACAAGCTAAACAGGATTTGCTCAGAGTAAGAAAAACAGAGATATTAACAGGAAAACAAGACTGGTGAGTTTGTGTGAGTCAGGAGGTTCTTCAAAGGACAGATTTGCGATCGTATAGAGTAGGTGGTCTCCAGATACATAAAAGATTTATCGTTGCAGGTATAATTTTAGCAGTGTTTAGACATTGCTCAGAGACATTTTGGCTCATGATAACAAAATAACTTGGCTCTTGCTTTTGGTGGCTGGCAGTGATTTCACCCCACGCCGAGATTGTGCTCACCAGCTTTAGAGCTCCAGGCAATAGGCTACGCCTTGCATCCATCCAAGCTGACCTCCCACTGAATACTTTGCACTGCTGAACTCTTAGGAGTTTGGGTGTTTCGCTTACAAAAAAAAAAAAAAAAAGAAAAGAAAAGGAAAGTCTCCAGAATTTATAGATTTTCTGATATTTAAAGTATATCTTACTCCAATCTGCACATCCAAGTGCTGTAAGCAAAAATTCAGCAAGGTCCTCTAAATGTATACTCTAAATACACACAGCACACACCAATTTGAGCTAATTGTCCACAAAGGCCACTTCAGTAACCACCATCTGTGTCTGTTCAAATGAGCAGAGACAGAAACAAATTCAGAAAGCGAGGAAAATGGAGCAGTAGGGGACAGGGATGGGGGAAAAAGAGAGAACAGCATGAAAAGGTGGTAAACAATTTCATGCAAATAAAGGGTGAACAATAGGTGAGGTTTAAATCTCTCGCCCCTCCCTTCGTCGCTCTGCTGCTCTCTCCCTTGCAGAGCCAGGGCAGAGCTTTTCGACACGGGATAAAGCAGGGAGAGGGCTGTTTTTTTTTAACTGACTATTGAATGCTCTTTGAAGCATTCCCAAAAGGTTGATCCTATTCAGAGAAAGGTTTCCTATTTCACTGGTGCTCTTCAATAATTCAACGTCCTTTTCTATGGTTTGGTTGGAAGGATTACCTAAACCTGGCTGCATATGAATAATATCATTGTGATATTTTCCATCCGGTGCACTGTATCCACAGTGGCTATAGGAGATAGATTAAAAAAAAACTGAGTTCATGCATACACCTGGACAGGCAAGAGACGGAGAGAAATTGAAATGTCAGGCATCAAATGCATAACAAAACAGTCTTATGTTGCTCTGTGGTTTCCCAGCACAGCACATTGTGCTCGATCATCTCCATGGGTCAAAAGACATTTGTGTATGTACACAAAAGAACCGAAATACATTTACATGCCCGACATGAGCATGTTTTACACCTACATGGATGCAAAAGCACTGCATCGATACAAAGGAGCCACTTCAGGTAGTTAATGTCATAAATGAGACATGGACACCCACTTACTTTACAGTAATGCAGTCCAGATAATTTATGCAGGTGAGTAGTTGTGCTGCAGAGCACTTCAAGCAACTTCTTTGAGTTTCAGGTTAGGATGTGAAAATAAGCACAACACCCTTCCAAACACAGTCTGCATCTTTCATTAGCCACAGAATGAACGAAACATGGCGAAACATTCACGAGCGTCCATAATGAATAAGTTAACCTCCCCGCATTCTCGATTAAACCATTAGCAAGAGGAGAGGCAAAGAACAAGGGTGAAGAAATGAGAGGTTATTCCCTCTGTTCACAACACAAAAAGCCTGACCGACGCCCACGCACACGCACAAACCGCTCGCCTACACTCATAAACAAGTTCAAGGGTCAAGAGAAAGGTCTTTCTCAACATGAGCAAATACGTAATTGGGCACTAACAATGTTTTGCATATGTTAAAGATCAAATGTATTATATGTGTATCTGTTTTCAGAAGAGATTAGTGTTAAAAGCCAGAATTTTAATGGAGAACAAAAAAAAAAAAAAGCAACACTTTTTCATCTCAACTCTTCTGTTTTGTGGTAGTGGTGGCGCGACCCGACCACTGCTGATAGCCACTTTTTTGATGAGGTCAAACACAAGCAGGTACATGTGAGACTTGGTTACTGTAAAAGAAATAGTCCCATGTCTCATTTAACTTGTCAAACCATACAGACAAGTGTTTCTATTATGTTTTTTCATTTGATTGCTTTTTTGTTGCCTACATTAAGGCATTCAGTAAAACTCCTTGCACATTAATGTATCATGTAAGTTATTTTTGATCTTTAGATCTATTTTAGTCTCCTCCAGGGGAAGCCTAGGTGCGATATTAACGTTTCTTTCCTTGCCCAAATCCCCAAAGCGAACCTCACAGAACACAGGATATAATTTGTAGGTCTATTAACAAAATAATTAGGCTTCAGCGTAGGTAAGGCAAACAAAACAAACAAAGAGAAGTCTGACCACTGGTGAAACCAAGCAATTTACATCTCATTTCATTTTCTTTTGATTAATAGTATTATTAGGAGCTTTTTGTAGCTTCTTCCTTATTCTCTGCTGTTGTTTTATGCTGTCATCCAAAAGAGTTTTGGCTCAACGACACCTCACCAAAGGAAACTAATTAGATGGGCAACTGCCCCTTGTTTTTTTGTGATTATCTCCATCACAGTTTAACAGATTTCATTTTTCGTTAAAAGACTGTATGTTTTATTTCACAGACACCGATGAGGAGCATCGCATGCGTTGATGATTGAAGGGATTTAAACATTATGACAGGTTGCTGCACCTGTTGCATCGTGATCCTCATCTGTTTCAAAATGTATATGCGGTGATCTTCACAAAACAATCTGTGATGTGTGAAAAACCATAGCTGTTTTCATACCATGAAGCACAAAGTCACGTTTCAAAGCAAAACACAACCAAACCCAACATGCAGCTTCATGAATTTCCTGAAAAATAACTCATGGCTACGTATTGGACTGCCTTCTCACTGCTTCTCATGAACTTCTCGCTCCCTGTTTGATACATCCCCTCACCCAGATGGGCATGGTTTTTGTAGCAGCGCACACTTTGGCAAGCACTTTCACATTCTCAGCCTGCTTTCTTGTGTTCTAATGTAATGCTGCCCAGACAGTTACCACCAGAACACGTCTGCCAATGGACCGATCAGTCGCCAGATCAATCAGGCTCCTGTGTCTACACACCTGAAACACATCAGTCACACACACGCAATTCCCAAACACAACTCTGGAGCGATTTTTCAAATGAGTCCACATTTTGAACTGCACTGCGACAGTCCAGCAACATTGAAATAGATCATTCAAAATTACTGCAACTTATTTTAATATTCTGGAATGAAATAGAAACCCAACCTTTTATCTAATGCTACTCATTTGCATAAAGAATATGACTAGATTCTCCCCGCTGTCCTATCTGTATGCCACCACTGTGTCTCTGTACAAGCCCTCGAGGTCTGTGTGTGTGTGTGTGTGTGTGTGTGTGTGTGTGTGTGTGTGCGTGTGTGTGCAGGGTTGGCTGGCTGTGTGATAGCCCATACAATTCTGCACCAGTGTCAACTTTAGTGACTCTGTGATAAACTGCACTGCACCAAGACTTGTCATCCTGTCTAGACAAAGCGTGACAGGCTAGCATGCTGTCAGGAAGAGCAAAAAAGTGCTGGTGTGTGTGTGTGTGTGTGTTGTTATGATTCAGTCCTTTTTAGATTCTTTCACACTTTTAATGATTTTTTTTTAATATATATATAAAGTGACTTCATTTTCCACGGCTTCAGATAATAGTTCTGGGTTTAAATGACTACTACAGCACTTGACTGGCTGTTAGTTGCATTGCAGCTTCAGGCTAAGTTCTAAGTTTTGTGACTTTTAATGTCCCTTCTAACAGTCTAATCTTAACCGAATGAGCACATGATGCAAGATATCAGAAATGCATACATGGCTAAAGCGAGTGAAATCCATTTCTTGTCCACAAATGGAATTACACAAAGATGAGTGTACAAGTTAAGCTGTTTTTCATCATCACAGCCATGGAAGTCAGAGATGTGAGTGTGCGAATACAGTATTTTTCTGCCCTGACTCGCTTTATTGACTCTTTATTGTTAACTGTAATTAAAAACGAAGCTTTAAACTCATTAAAGACTTTCTAGTTGTTTCTTTCTAGTTGATAACAGGTCAACCTCGTATTATCCTTACTGAGATTTCAAGGCATTTATAACGCTACACAGCGGTGCCTCATTCCTCAACAGGTAAGATGACCAGCAGACAGGCCTCAGGGGTATGTGGTTCAGAAATTAGGATTAGGTAACAGGTGAGAGTTTGCATGTGTCTTGCCAGACTGTCAGTCATTGTGCAGCAGCGATATGTAACCAAAGAGATCGGCTTTGACAGCACTCGGTCACGTTGCCAAGGTTGGCAGAGGAGAAGCTGTAGGTAGAAGGTGTTGTGCTGAGGGTAACATTTGAGTCAGATTCAGCCTCAATTTAATTGCCCTGGGCAACAAATAGCGTGGGTAGAGTGGACAGATAAATTACAACTCACGCGGTTGGTGTCAATAGGCACGGCACAAGGACGATGGCACCTCACATGAGCGCTTTCAAACAATAAGGCATTGTCATTACACTCGTCCTTAAATTGCACCTCAGTTGGACCACTTTTATGCATGCTGAACACGATAAATACAAAGACAAATCAACAAATTGTAAATGCAGTACGATGGCTCATTAATTTTGAATATGAAATTCAACTCATTTTAAGACTTGCATCGTATCAGCAACTTGAAACTTGCCTTTCTGCATAAAATTGATCTTTTCGTGCCCTTTGCCTTTGATTTATTCTTTTTGCATTAATATTATTTTCCATTTTAATGTGTTCTGTGAAGCAATTTACAAAGTGAAGTGACTTTATTTTAAAAAGGGCTCCACAAATAAAGCCTGTTACATTAACAACATCACAATATTAAAATACTATAATGTCAACAATGACAAGTCAGTTAAAGCACACGTTAATGCCTTGGGCTGGATGGCCATGCATACTGCATTTTCAATTGGACCACTTGAAATTTAATGACTACAAAGAGAAGAAGTCTGAATGAGACCAGATCAGTATGATTGTGCTACCTCTTGTCTCAAAAAAAAAACAAACAAAAAACCTCTGCTGACTGCATTAGAATATTGTGTGAATTCCGATCAGGACAACACAGGAGGTGCGATGAAAACACTCAATCCATGAATATATTCCAATCGCAGACAATGTCAGCACCTTAAAAGCCCGTGTTCATGCCTTTTATACACTGAAGACAAGATCACTCCTGTCAGCTGTCAGAAAGTGCCAAGTTTTTCTCATCGTAAACATCAGAAAACAACAGCAGTCAGACTTTAATGTGTCAACAGATATTAACGCTGTGTATTTTTCACTCTCAACCAGGCTGCCAAGGTGTATGAGCTTCTTACCAGCTTAGCAGTGCATGGATGCAGGGTGTCATTCTTG
>KV751323.1:5380172-5449488 GCA_001698575.1 Mola mola | reverse complement strand
TTCTTTTTATTGAATTACAATATAACAGTGAGTGTGTGTGTGTGAAAAGTCCAAATATGCCATATTTGTAAAAACAGCAGGCACTCTTACAGCCGCTGCTGCCTAATGGCACAGCTACCAGCAGTACGCCACAATGTTCAGTCATCAAGAACAGAGAAGAATAGATTGACCGGTTTCACCGGTTATAAGTCTGCCACAAGGAAGCATGTTAAAAAAAAAATAAAAATGACAGTGTTCAGCTTAAGATTTTCATATTTTACTACATTTTTAGGGGAGATGAGCTACTTATAGAACCCCAGTCCTGAGTGCGCAATCCAAAGAGCGAAGCTCAGCCCTCCATAGTGAGATAGGGTTAGGAGAAGAAGGCACATGAAAATAGCAAACTCGCTGACTCACAGCTCGTCAGTTATCAAGATTTCCAGACAAAAGGTACAGTCTTTTGACACAAGCAGTTAATGTGGAAGCGATGGAACCATGGATAACCATCCGCATCACTTTCAGATGAGCAGGGAAGATGACTTAGTGTGACATAAATACCAAAGTGCTAAGAGTGGTGGAGGTTGGGTTTGAGTGGGGACTTTCACCCTGAAAACTGCCTTTTAAAACTTAGCAGTTTCTTCCTGAACTTGACCAGTCATGAACAGTCTTTGCTTATCATATTTTTTTGGGGCCTAAACTTAACCAGATGTGTCTTTGTGCCTAAACAACCGATGTAACATAAACCCTGTAAGGTGCACCAGGAGGGGACTGTAGGGGCACATGCCTTTGAGTGTCTGTTACACTAAAGGAAATAGGAACAAGAAATATAAACAATGCACAACATATCCACCGTCACACTGAGTTTCACACCAGAGCAGTAGCTATATAAAGATGTAAATTGCAACTCTTGCAGTATGTGAAAGACACAGAGGTGCATTATGGCACGTAGGTGTAAGCGCTTACAATAGAATCCAAAGTGAAAATGAGATATTTGAACACAGTATTGAACCATCTGGTGCTGCTCTAACACCTTTGTCGGAACAAAATGGAAGCAAAGAAACCATAAAGTATTACTGACCGCAAAATACGTTTTGTATGGCATTAATGAACCAATTGGACCGTGAGAATGAAGACGCATAATTCTCAGCTCCGCATTTCTCAAACACTTCACGTCTGTCCATATTGTGCATTCCTGAATTACACACTGAGATGTGACAGACGCAGAAGGGCTCAGAAGTGATGTTGGACAACAAGCTCTCCCCAAAGGACCTCATCGCAGCACATCTGGAGCCTCTCACACATTCATCAAGTACCCTCCTAAGTAGCTCACAGGAGGTTTTAAAAACCACACACAAAAGTATCCTGTTTAACTGCTCAATCACCCAAATGGAGACTGTTATTACCTGGAAGCGCTGCACGTCGCTGAGAGCCGCAGAGTGCGTTCTGCTCTCAGGTGGCAGAGAGTTGGAGCTAACTGACGGCAGCTGCAGACACGTTCGAGGCGTGCACGCGTTGGTGCTATGCATGCACCCCGGGATGAGCTGCGCGTCACTCAGCCGCATGCCACAACCCGAGCAGACGGCCAACATCTCCACACCAGATTTTTCCCACATCTGCTGCTCCTCTGATGTATTGTCATCCGCCTCAGCATGGAAGAAGGTGTTTTTTTTCTTTTTTACTACTCATTTTGTGTGTGTGTGTGTGTGTGTGTGTGTGTGTGTGTGTGTGTGCTTGTTCTTGTTTTACGTCAACTGTTCCTGACTGCTGGCACACGTCCTTGTCTCTGAGGATTCGTCACGCATGATCACATTCATGGAGCCACCGCTGCTCCAACACTCGAGTATATAACACTCGGACAGGGTTGACATGAGAGGGGTTGAATACAGCATTGCCCTCGTTCATAGTCTGCCATTATGACGGCATTATTATTTCCAAATCGTCCGATCCACAGTCACAACAACAAACAGACCTTTTTGTCTTCTTTACTTTTTCCTCTCCTGTGGTCAAATCAAATTTTGTTGGTCACAGCCTGCCTAAATGGTAGTACTAAAAATAATCCCTCTTTCCCACTTTTGTTTCACGATGCCAGGCCTCTATTTCACTCTGCCAATGCTTTTTTTTTCTCCTCTCTCTTACTGATATCTGAAGCTATTTCCTGTTTTCTTCTCTGCATTTCTCATATTACGAGAGTCCGAGCTTCTTGCTCTGCTTACATTTTTTTTTTGCATTTGAAGGGTTACAAAACCTTGTTTTATCACCTGCACAATCTTGTTTGTTTTTATTGAATTCACGTTCCTCTGTTTTACACACTATACATCCTGTGAGTGGATCTTCCCTAAATCGATTTGTGCTGCCGACAAACATCTCATATGTATCATTTTTACAACTTTTGTGAGCGGTGCTTTGAAAAAAGGTTAACATCGGGCCTCATATCATACGCTGCGTGGCTGAATGTCCTCACTGTGAATCGACGTTTTTTTTCTTTATTTCCTTTTTTCTGGTAAACAAAGCACCAAAAGGACTGAGTGACATCTATCGAGCCGTCCCTGGTCACCTCTGTGCCACAAGGACTAAGGAAAGAGCTTCATCTGCTGTTTTATGATAAAAAGCAAAACAAAAACAAGGCAAACTGAATACATCCCCAACACACAAACAGCGACACATTGTGTCCACCAGACACACACGGGCCACTTAGGTCACTTCTTTTCTACCCAGAAGGCTTTGTGAAAGGTCGTGCAGTCAAATACTAATACCTTTAGCTCGGTCTCAGAGGAGGCGCTCCGTTCTGAGAATCGGCTAAGTCAGAGTCTCCAAAGGTCAACTGCTCTGTATGGGGAGAAAGCGAGCATGAGGTCAGAACAATAAATATGCCAACTAAATCATCCCCCAAGGCTGCGTATTCACTATCTGTGAGAGGAGCGTCTGTGCCTTTCAACCACGATGAATCTAAACGCTGTTAATTTTTCTTTTTTTTTCTCCCTCTTGTATGACTTCTTTACTGAGAGTACAACGCATCCTCTTCCGCTTTTTTTTTTTTTTTTAATCATCGAATTTGGTTTCTTGCTTCCTTCTGCTCCCTTTCTTTGCCTCCAGCTCAAGACGTGACACCACGATGGAAATGAAGAGATTGAGAGATATCTCAACTAGCTTGTTTGTGATAAATGAAACGGGGGATGGAGATGACATGGAAGCATCACAAAAGCACTCAAGAGATTCAACCCAAGTCTCTTTTCTTTATGTTTTTTTTTTTTTTTTAATTTCTTCCCTCCACATAAACAGCACTGGGGCCGATTTGATTTGGATTTAGCATGAATTACCACGGCTTAGATCCTGTTAGTGCCGTTAAAGCCCCAAAATGTCCCAGTTGTATCCTTATCCTCCGTATGAATATTCAACAACTTGCTCTCGTCTCCCCATTGTTGTCTCATTTGTACTGGTATCTGACAGTGTTGGCGATAAAAGAGTTGGAGGAAGATGTGGCAAAGGGAAGTGGCATTGATATACGATCCGATAGCGGCCTCGGCGACACACTTCAATGCACTCAAAGCAGCCTCATCTGAGCTCAATCGCTACGTGGTTGAAATTCATTAAAGATGAGAGCGACTTTGATTTATTATCTTAGAAATGGTTGGGTCAGAGAGATTTGTTGTCTCAAGCAATATGGGGCTGGAAACATTTAAACTGGCAAGTTTTTAATATGGAAGTGACTCGAGTTTTTTTATATATTTTTTTTCAAAGCTGTGCATGTTTTGTTTGGGATCGAGAGAATCAACAGTCTGTGCTTTCAAAAAATTCCCACATTCCAGGCCGGAGACGTCAGGCTGTTTTATTTGCGCGTGTGGCTGGAGTTGCGGCTACTTCGTTCAGGGTGTGTGTTTGCTAACTGCAACTCAGCTCGCCCGTGTGTGTGTGTGTGTGTGTGTTCCAGAGAGAGAGAGAGAGAGAGATCTATGAAGCAGGCGGTGGGAGAATAACCACGTTAGTGTGAGAAAGCAGAAAGGCTACATCTGTCACTCTTTATTTTCTCACACCCATTTTGACAAGGCCCACGAGCCTGCCACAGCACACGCACACACACGCACACACACACACACACACACGCACACACACCACATTTATGCGGAGAGTGTCTTATTGTAATTGTGTGTGTGAGAGTGTGAATGTCATGGCGAATTTTGATCTGGAAATAGTGTTTGTGATTACATACAGTATGTGTGTGTGGGTGCCCTCTGTTCAAGCTGGCATTGAAAATGACAGTAAAGCATTTCTTCTGCCAGCTTTGCTGCTTTCGCTCTGTCTCTTACCCTTCATGCCTCTTTGCCTCCCCTCTCCTCACCCTCCATGACCCCATATCCACCGGCCATATGCTTGGCCCTAAAGCTCGGCCCTTTGCCAGACTGGAACATGTGCCCGCGGCTGTGAGAGAGACGGGCGACTGGGGGAAAAAAATTTTGATTTGGGGCTCTACAATCCAGATGATTTCCATTAGTTTGAATGATTCTGTTTTCTCCCTCGCACATTGTCTCCACTTTTTAATGGCTAAAAAAATAAACTGCGTTGTTCATCCATCCTGTGTTTTTCAGTTAATGTCCCTGAGGAATTTTACTCAGTCAGATGATCTCATTTGCAACCTCGTTTCGAATGTCTGCAGAAGCTATTAAGCCTTCATCGAAGTCTATGATGCAGAGGCAACCACTCATACGACTCTGCAAAGAAGTGCCGCTGCCAGAAGACCCCAAAATGTCACTCTTCTTTATTGTTTTTGATCGGATTCAAGGTTGCCCCTTTTACAGTTCATTTGAAATGATCTGTAAATATTGCCTTGCAAGATTTTGTTTTGTCCAACACTGGCACCGAAGAAACCTCAATAAAAGCACTTTTAGTGACAAAATGTTTCATTTTAAAGGCCATTAACTCTTTTAGCTGAAGCAGGTCTCAGTGAGTGCTTGATGACTGAGAGGGGGCAACTTCTCTTTGAATAAAACAATAACATTAATTTATGCACATGCACAACATCCTCATAGAGATTAAACAAACACATGCAATAAGTGTTTTAAGATTGTTGAGTACTCTCTCTCACGCACACACACACACACACACACACACACACACACACACACACACACACACACACACGCGCTCTGTTTCAGTACCATGGACAGCGAGACCCAGGTAGGCACATGTAGAAAACATGGAAAATTACACTGACAAAGTACTTGTTCAGTTCAGTGTAATACAAATTTAACAGCAGCAACTTCTTAATTATCATATGAAGTGAGATTGTTGATGTAGCCGGTTCAGTAGTCCAAAGATCAACAGGAGCAGTGGAAGTTGCAGCTGTGGACACCTTCTGACCTCGTTTGTGGGGCGTAAAGTCTCTGTTTGCTAAAAATCCATTGCCGCTGGGCTGTTAGCCTTGGCAGAGGCCCCCATAATGGTTCTTATTCCTGAACTCCCATTTCACAGCCAAGCAAAACACTTAGAGAGTTAGAGTAGGAGTGAGTGAGCTAGCTTATGTTTCGCTGCTTCTCTGTTGGCTTGCATGTCGTGCACTCACCCATTAACCTCACAAGCGCAACAGCACTGTTCAGGGACACTGCTGCTCCAGAACGATAGCTAAGAGATAATATCTCTGCACATGATTTTGTCAATTCTGCTTGTTTTCAATGAATGAAACAATACAGTTGAAGTCCTTATGAGCTGACTCACATTAACATTACATGTAATTCTAAGGTTGCGATGTAAGACAATTACTTTCATCTGTTTGGTGACACAAGAAGTGCCGTTTATTCCTACTGGAGTCATTTCACCCGAGTTATAACACAAACAAAACGTGCCAGACTGTGGTCAGTAATGATATAAATTATAAATAATTATAAGGACTTTAATACTGATTGAACATTCTTTGCTCATCAAAAATGTTCTATTTGTGTTATTTTCAATCTAATAAAAGAGGTCTCTTGATTTAAAGTTAAGAATACTAAACTTTTACTAAACATCTACTAAATATCCTGTTTAATTTTTCAGTCCGAAGTATCTATTTATGTCTATTTCAGCAATAATTCAGAAGCTTTTTTGGCTCATCAGTATGCACTTTTGAGATGGTCCCTTATGTAAGCTGTTTTTTCTCCTTCCAATAAACACGATGACAGCCGCCTTTATTGCATCAGGAGACGAACCCGCACGTCTGCTGAGCTCAAATCTGCACTGACCAAGAAATGAATCTCGCAGAAAGCACAGTCAAAATTAAGACTCTCGACATTTTAACTTGCTTAAGGAGCAATACTTTTCTATGAGGAAAAGGCAGATGAGAATTTGCCCTCTGTGCTTGCCAGCAAAGGGACAATTCAGTTATTACAGTTGCTGCATATAGTCAAAAAAGAATTTTAACTTATGCAACAAAAAAAATAAGCCATATGACTGTGTATTATTCACATAAAAAAACTGCTTCATAAATGTACAGTAACTAAAAAAAAAAAAAAAGCACTTTCACTCCTAATCTGTATTATTATCCATTAAGTAATTGTTTGCGTTGGTCCTGCTGCAGTATCCATTGCATAATGCACATATATAACTTATGTAAGTAACTTCAGGCACAGTTAGTCAGAGAGAAAGTTCAAGTCTAACATTTCAATATCAATGCAGCCGCACTCCACGCATTTCCTAACTAGGCCCCAGAAAAGATTGTGATCTATCCAAGAAGTGTTGAACAGGCACTTTTCCCAAGCAATTCCCATGCTTTCTCAGCTAGATAGAACTGAGAGCACGCAATGTTTCATCATGGCCTCGCAGTTCGCAACCTTGGCTTCTAATCCACGGTGGCGACTCTACACAGGCAGACAGTGACACCTTTCTATGCTAAGCACAGAGGAAGAACAGAGCTTACCAAGGGAACCACTTGTTCTTTTGTTGAGGAATCTTCACTGGGAAATTACTCACATCAAGCCTCGGTGACACGACTCCGAAAAACTACAAGGAGAGAGGAGCGAAGGAGGTGGAGGTTGCCTCGCTGGGGAGAAGCAGACAACTTCTGATCCCACCGCAAGTTGCCAATTAGATGCGAAACTGCTGCGAGTGTAACCAAAAAGACGATGACAGCAAGGATGTTCAAGGCAATGATGAATACAACGATGAGGACGCTAACGTGGAGGATGAAGAGGAGAGAGGGGGAGGTGAGAAGAAGGAGCACGATAAAACAAAAGGAGTCTCGACTTCAGAGTGAGCGATAGAGAAAGAGACATATTAGATCTCTCCGACATGGCACCCGCCTCAACAGATTCTTCCCTTTTAAATGATTTCCATCTCGAGCCCACTGCTGTCATGGCCAATAGCACCCGGCTTCATTCAGCCAAGTTCGGCGCACTACAGTACCTTTGATAGACTCCTCCTCGTTCTGCTCTCTAGCCTCTGCTGTCGTTATCACTCATTCCACGCTCGGCTCACAAGAAGGGAAGAGGGAGTTAGGGGAAGGCGAGGCAAATGAATGCGTTTCTACTTCAGTACGGGTAATGTCTGGCCAAGTCAACTGTAGAGGCCTCTTCACTTATGTCCGTCATGTCCCTCTATTCTCTAATATGGCGAAACATGAAGGAATACTGCTTATTCAACCATGATGCGGGATGTAGATCTTCATCAGACACAAACTATACCCACATTGCTTTTCAAATTGGTCAATTTTGTACCGCTAAAATGTTTCTCTTTCAAACCATTCTTATATCTCCGACCACATTTTCTTTAATAGCCACTCGCCTTGTTTCATTTAATCGTTTTTGCACAACATAATCCCTAGATGTGCAAGAAAGCTTTTGTGTTTAAGGCCCCTTTGTGATTTGTCTTAAAATATCCTTCAACAAACTGCTTAATCCTTTATTTTCATTTTTTTCGTGATAGTAACCATACCAAGGTTTGTGAATTTTATGTACTTATTTATCTATTGCGGGTGTTTCTTTTATGGTTTTCTGTTTGCCATTGGTGGTTTAACATTATGTTTACTATGTTTTGTCATTTCTGCTTACTTTGTGAATAATGTGGAGTGGATTTTCAGTGAACAAAATTCACTTAAATGGACTTTGTGAATCCACCTTTAAAGTTAACGTGAGTCCTCAAAGGGCTGTACAGTTTTGACCCGTTCACACACGCACGCTGGTGTATTATCATCTAAGCCTGTTTACACGGAAATGAGTTCAGCAATAAGCTATTCACACAGCGATGGTGCAGCACTGGGAGCAATTTGGGTCCAGTGTCTCTCCCGAGTACACTCAGAAACTCTGGAAACACAGAAATCGGCAGTCGTCTCTTCAGAGGATGACTCAGTCTACCCACTGAGCCACAGCATCGCTGTAAGCCACTTCAAGCTGCAATATGTTGTTTATTGAGTCTTTTTCACAGTTTGACAAATATTAACACCGGTGGCTTTCTCAGGTCTTCGGAAACTGATGCTTTGGGCCTGGTTGACCAGGTTAGCCGGCGTTGACCAAAGAATACGACTCAACACCTTTAAAAGACTATTGACTGAAAAGTCCGTTGACCCTCATTTTGTTTTAAAATGATATGTTTTTTTGCAGTTATTATTGCTGAGTCAGACAGTAGAGAAACAATCTAGATAATCAAAACCATCTAGATACAATCAGTGAATGTGGGGACAATGATTTAAGCTCTTTCTTTGTGACGCTTATCAGATTACCTAACAAACAACCTGCCTGTCCTTCACCTTGGCAGAGTCTCAGTTTGGCCCTTCCTAATGTTCCTTTACCCTTGTTATTTTTTTAATCTAATGTAGTTTATTTATTATATTCAATTTGGTTTATTTGTTATTTGATTCCCCTGTGGCTTGTGCAATACTTTTAAAATTTGGTTTCACGGGGTATTCTTCTGTCTTATATTTAGGCTTAATTTGAATTTATTTACATAGTTAATTCTTGTGTGTGTGTGTGTGTGTGGCTGTGCTGCATGTATGTTTTAGCTGTAGTAGTTTAGCAGCCCGTTGCCCTCAGGGACAATACAGGGAATCTAACTCAGTTTAATGTAGCTGAATACCTGCTGTTCCTGACTGTTCACGCTGAGTGATGGTCTGTCAGTGTGCTCACCGTCCCCCTGACCCTTTGCATCGCACACAGCATACTAGTAGCATCACCTGCTGCGCTCATTTGACCAACAGCAGAATTTCAACCCCCCTCAGCTGCTGCTTCTCTGGGTCCCCGCTGAGGATCATCTGAAAAGATCTGACGATCTGCGTTTTTATCTGACACAGGATGAACTGATTTAACCCCATTAAGATATTGCATTAAAAAAGGGAGGGAGGGCTCTCGCCCATTTCAAGGGTGTTGTTTCCCTTTAAAGCTATGACTTCAGGTCACATGAGAGGGGTGAGCTCAGTTCCCCTCTGCTCCACACTTTTACAGTAACACTCAGATCGTTGTTTTTGTGTGTGTGTGTGTGTGTGTGTGTGTGTGTGTGGATTACTCCACTCTTGCGCCGGGATCAATGAGAGCCAGTAACGGCACAACCTCAAGGGAGGATCGAAGAGGAGCTGCCCGTAATCTAAATTCAGACTTAGAAGCCATGTTTTATATAGTTTAATTGTGTCTGATGTTACCTTGTTACTCAGCTAATGCAGAAGTTATCACATTATCAGCATTGTTGGAGTAATGTGTTGACAGTGAGGGACTGTCAAAAGAATCTGTGTTGATGCTAAGGTTCATTTCGAAGCAGACAAAATAACATAGGCGCAATGCCCTTTTTGTTGTGATCTGCTGCGCTGGTGCTCACTTTTATTTGTTGGCCACTATGTGTGTGCTGGTATGTGCTGCTGCACTCAAATGATAGACATGCTCTAAATATAATATAGCTATGTGTGAAATAAAAATACTCTAACTACAAAAAATGACTTGTCTGGTATAAGATTAGCATCCAGCTTTACCATCAGCCCACTAAAACGCTTTCTTTGTGCAATGCAAATTCTTTGAAAATGGTTTTGCAGTTTTGTTGATAGCAGAAAGGCAGAGAAGTAAAAACAAGACGCCTGTAAGAGAGTAAGTAAATAATGCAGTTTTGGAACATCAAAGTATCAAGTAAACATATTTAAGTGGACACCCGGAATAAAAGTATGAACTTCAAAATGAACGTTGTTCGACAGCTTTAAGAAAATATCTTTATCCATTTGAAAACATGTGCGGCATTTAGTAAATGCTCTGAAATCAGCCAAAGAAAAATAATTTGATGTGAATACGAAACATTAGAAAGTGACAACAGAAGTTTCCAGCAGAAAATATGCTGATTTTTTGCCACTGAACAAGTCCTGCACTTTTAGGAAATTAATAACTACACGTGTATTTTTTGTTACAACAACTCTCAGGTCTGTAACCACAGTTATCCACAGTTTCAGGTTAAAGTCCATTTGTGAAGTCTGCCTCTCTCATTACACCAGACAAACCAGGTAAGATTTTCTCATTTGTACTGAAAAGACATTATTGTTACATCCTTGATTCTCTACGTACATTAAATCATTATTATGCCTAAATTTTTAACATATTTTGCAAAGTTGCTGAATGATTAATAATTCCCTTTATATAATGAGTCACAATAGACATACAGCTCTGATATATCTGATAACTGTAAATAACACAGGATCATTTTATAATTAAAATTTTGTTGCATGTCGAAACAGATTAGCTCTGCTAACAGTGCCACAAATGATAAGAAAATCAAAATGTGAAATTGCGCTGTAGCAAAACTAACCAGGCATGTGTGTGGGGCGTGATTGAAACTCACGACCCAAAGCTGACCCTGACGTTAGCGGCAGCAGGTCTGTGGCATATTGAAACAGTAAAACATTTTTAATTAATATGTGTTGAAGATTTTGGGGTGGAGATGACTGCTGTCCTCAGATTACAGCAGATTTGTATGTGTGAAATAGGTTTTCCAGTGTTAACACAAGACTGCAGTTTTAGTTCAAAGTTACATGTATGTTTTGTTTGTTTTGAATGCGGTTTGGTACCATCTTGAATGACCCCAAGCGGTCTGGCCGCAGTCCAGTTGCAGGGATTCATATATATACCCTGTGCTCTGCCATCAGAGAGCTTCACTCTCGGCCAGTTCCAACGGGAGCCCAAACACAAAAATAACCCCCTCAAAAGGACCATCAATAAAGGCCACACGGTGACCCAGCACCTGTTGGCCACAGGAGCCAGAGCTGGAGGGACGAGCAGTGGACGAGCAGATGTAAGGCTCTGGACAACCAAAAGCAACTACCTGCAGGTACGATGCTCAGCTCATCATTTCACACCAGAATAATGATTTGTTTGGAGCGAGTTTTAGCCTTTAAATTAGCCTTTAAATGTGGATTGAAAAATAAAACTTTCTTTTCTTTTCAGGAGCTCAATAACAACCTAAAGTAGCAGCTGGTGAAAAAAAGGAGGATAATTAAGAGAACAATATGAAAGAATAGATGGAAGAAGTAAAGAATGTTAGTGGAGTGGAGAAGCTCTGAAGGATGGACGGACCAGCTTCAACCTTCTCATCACTTAAATTCACTACAAAGACTCGCTGGCTCGAATGAACAGTGAGTGTTAGATTGGCGCAGGATTAGCTTCAAAATGTGAAGTGAAAAATATACCATTTCTCCTCAAGACGAGTGAGTTCTCTCAAGTTCAAACAAAGTTTGACGAAAAACTCTCTGGTGAAGAACAAACAAATTGAAAACGAAAAGATCTGAGGAACTCTTCTGGGCTGAAAAAAAAAAGAGAAAGAGAGAGAGAAAAGGTGTTAAGAGGGTTTATTCACAGAACTGTCATGGAGAAATTATTTAAAAAATAGTCCAATGTTGGAAAACAATATGGGTAACAACCATTGCACAACGTTCAAACGGCCTTTTTCAGAGTTTTAACTTTTGTTAGAAGCTCAACTCTTTCAGCATAAAGCAGCAGGAGCAGTTTGAGGACCACATCGAAAATGAACCCCTATCTAACTATTATCATTTCATCTGCAGATTATCCACACAAATACCAGATCATTGCATAAAATAACCAAAAAACATGCGAGAAATGGTATCTGTGGATTTATGCTCATATTATGGCCTCTTGTGTAATTTTCAGTGCACTATTGTGCCCAAAATACTGCATTTTAATCAGTATTACACCTGTAAAACTTCCCCATGGAGTTTTTAAGTCTTTAGATAAGCATTAAGCGCCATGACTGAGAATTTCCAACTTTTTTCTGGAATCCACCAATGACAGTCTTCAAAAACTGAATTCTGACAGGGTCTTATGAGTAGAAACCCTAAGGAACCATTCCGGTCAACTTGCAGGGTAAAGCTTAACATTGTAGAGATTGTAGAAGTGGCCCCTCCTTTCTTTCCTTGGAATTCATTTCTAGCTAAATGTTAAAACTTGCCATTGTCCAGAGTATAGCCGACTAGTCAGAAGATAACACAGCAGGTAAGCTTTGGCTGCCAGCGAGGGACAGAGTGGTGAGTGGTGAGTGGTGAGAGGCGGAGCTAAAATAGCACATTCATAGATTCCCACAATCCAGATAAGCAAAGGTGTAGAATCACATTCAAGCCATTTTTGGGCCACAGGCGGTTTTACAACAACAACAACAACAACAACGAATTGAAATATGTAATTTTAAGACGCAAAAGTGAGTTTTTAAGAGTTTAATCAATGGCTGGATCAAAATACACACATTTTCCACACGTAACACAGCACAAGCTTAAAAGCATAGAAATTCATAGCAAAATGAGTGCAAATTTAAAGCAAACATGTTGTATACCAGACATCAGATCTTAGAAAACAAAATGGTCCCTGATGTCATTCAAATCTCATCGCCATCCAATTAAAAACTTGTCAAAAAGGATCTCCGCTCTGGATGATTTTGAATTTCTACTGAATGTCTACCTTCGTGCTCAGCAACTGTCATTGTTTGTTATCTAACAGATGGAAAGATGTTTCACTATCTGATTTCTATAGTAAAGTGTTGTGCAGAAACAGAGTAGTTATGCTGAGAGTCCGGCTGATAGCTCCTGGACAACATGGCAAGCAACAAACAGTCTGATGGAGAAGCAGGACGGCAAAAAAACGAAGCGCGCATGACGATGTGTTGCCATGGTGATGTGTGAATGTTTACAAAGAATCAAATTAAATCTATTAAATTCAATTATTTTCTGCCTAATATCTTATAAAAAAAACATTTTCAGCATAGCATGTGGCTGTAAAATTAGCATCGCTAGTATCATTTGCCTGCATCTTCGAATGTTATCATCCTGGTCTCGTATATAAATAGGAGGCTCGAGACTCTTAAATAAGCAGACGTCATACACTATTTTGGTTTATTGTGTGAGATAGTTTCTGAGAAAAGCAGTTTCCGTCTCAACGCATTTTGGAGACACTAGATGTGTTTACATGTGCAACATTTCTTAGTCAGATTAAAAAATGTGAGGGATTGGAAATTCTGAATCCACTATTTATATGGACCCTCCATCAAATAATCCCATCTTGACATGCGTTTACGTGCACCAAGCTTTAATCAGCATAGCAGCATTTTGACATGCGCAGATTTGTCTAGTTTCCCCAGATTAACCAACGAAGAAGAAGTTGTACTTCCGCCTGTGCTGTAAACAAACGCCGATGTGGCTACAATTTGTATTTTGCGCTTTTCCCTGCAATTTAACTTTGCTACTCTTAAAGAATGGACCTGCGCCAGGTTCTGAAAGCCCTACTTTTGTTTCTGCTGTTCTTGTGATCAAACTACAGGCTCAGCAATGCATAATGCTCCTGCTTTGCAGGAGGAGAGAGCGGGAGGACACGAGCGGCACACATGCGCAGTGAGGGTAATTTTACTCTAAACAGGAAGTCGCGATCGGAATAAGAGTGTACATGGACGCGGTTCAGAATAAGGATCGGCATAAAACGTCCCTCTTGATCGGAATATAATTTCTTTCTGTCAATTTCCAATTGACGTGTTTACATGAAGCATTTTTATTCTGTTTATTAAGAATGGGATATTTTATTTTTATTCTGCCCTTTATTCCGAATATATGTGTCCATGTAAACATAGCTACTTGTTTTTCTGCTCTCAATATGCAAGGAACATATCTGTATGTTTTAGTAACTGACATATCTGCTCATTACTATCACGGCTTGATGAATTGGATGTAAGTAGACAGCTTTCAGAGGTACGCCAGTTTTATGAAGGGACACAACACCCAACAACACCCTTGTCAGCGTGGTTGCAATTTGATACGTAGCATTTCTTGTTAACAACAAGAGGTGGTGGATGCTGAAAGACTTTCAGAAAATGAAGAACTTTACATAGCAGAGAATCTTCTGCAGTGTAAGGCAATTTTATGTTGATTAACCACTTAAGGAAGACATAAGAGCAGACTGACTCAGAATGGCATGCAGCAATCAGAAAAAGAAGGGAAATTTAGATGAGAGTGTTCAATTACGTTACAATGCGTAGCCGGTCTGGCAAGAAGTCATTTCACACCCGGAGAGGCGGGTTTTTGAAGTGTGTGACTGTGTGTGTGTGTTGCATTCACTGCAGTGTGTAGGAGAAAATCCCAGCTGAGCTGGCGGCACAACCAAGAGTGACATCCCAACTTCCTACATCACCAGTCCGACACCCTCCTCACGCCGACTCCACATCTGCCTGAAATTACTCTCCGAGCAATTTTACAAGTATTAAAAGTGGCATTAACATGACTGCCTGACAATTTGAGCTACTAAAACATAAAAAAATGTTTTACAGATGACAATTATATGTAACTCAAGAAGAAAATGGTTGACATGATCAGCCCTGTTTGCAGACTACGACTGAATTACCTCGATTGCGGGGGGTTAATGTGACAAATTTGCTGTTGTTGGTCTCTTAAAAATATCATCAGTCATTTTATTTTAACTGTGTTTTATCTCAAGTTTTGCGCTTGTGTTGCCCAGAGAAGCCACACAGAAAGCCAAGACCAAGAGGATATGGAACAAAAGGAAACAATAAACTAAGAAAGTGCAGCAGAGACGGAGCCGTTGGTGTGTTTGCGGCTGCAGGAGGGCAGAGCTCCAGAGACACTCTCCATTCCGCTGAAATGCCAGAAAACCAAAACGCTAACATACACTGGCGGAGAGTAGGAGTGTGTGATGAGGGCAATCATGCAATATGATAAGGAACTGCATCGCTTCGGTTAAGATTACAGTGCTTTGGCATATAAAGCATTTAAGTTAAACAACCCACAATCAATCAGGTCTTGTTGTCGCATTTAATTTATATATTAAATAGCAGAGAAACCTTCCTCTTCTTCCAGGTGGTGCACGGGCCAAACTAAACACCTAAAGCCATGACGTTTTACCAAAGATGTAGTTCTTATCGTGCTGATGTATGTTCACGTGTTTGGTTTTATTCATTTGACACTACAGGGACGTCAACAACGCAGGATGGCCTCAGTTGTATCGCCGATATGTTTCGGCTTCATGCTTGCACAATTGTCCATAAGAATGCGTGTTTATCAGCCTGTCCCACGCACAGTTTTGTGTATCAACATATTGAGGTCACCTTATAAATTTGTATTAATTATGTTCCAGTTGTATTTCGTCCTGAAGTCTGGTAAGTGCAAGACACCTTTGAGTCCCTGGACTGGGTTTCCGTGAGATCTTCAAATCTAAAAACAGTGTTTTGTGGACATGTCTACACCAGTGTTTCTTCTCATCAATCCTGTGCAAGCAAAGGAAATTTTGCAAGTTCTTCCTGTCCTTATATCGCAGACACAAACACACATAAAACATCACACAAAAGCTTCTTGAGATGCTTCTCCTTATATTGTTTCCCCCTCTTGAGATTCATTCAGTGGGTGGAAGCTAGTTGGTTACCTGCTCCAACTGATAAATGATGGGATAAACAGTGAGCTTGGGATAGGATGGGATGGGGTGGTGCTATGGCAGCATCAATTTGATGAGTTGGGAGGGTCAATAAACTCTAGTGGGTTGAGCGTGCTGGGTAGCGAGGAGCAAATATAATCCCCGAGTAGCTGTTTGAGCACATTATCGCCACAGAGGTGAGGGCCATTAGACGGCAGTCTGTCATTCAGGCAGGCTGGTATTGGAATGGTGGTGGAGCTCTCAAAGCATCTTGGTCTGACAAAGAGGAAGAAAGAGGCTTTACAATATCATAACATGATACTGAATCAGCACTGCCCTGCTTTACACTTAGAGCTGACATTTCAAAATGTTGGCTGCCTGTTCATCAAGTTCTCTTTTTTTTTTTTTTACAGCTGAGCCAAAGTAAGGTTCTGAAAACACTTCAGATGATAAATAAGCAATGCAGTAACTTGTGATTAATATTAGATCTCCCAATTTGACTCTGAATTGAGCTTCATTCATTATCTTTCTTGAATGGAGACACAAACATTCATTTTGTTATATTAAATACATCAAATAACATCATCATCATCATACACTGTTTTTTAATTTTTCCTCTTTGACTTTTCCTTGTGTGTGGAGCCCCTAAAAGACCCGCAAAGTGTTGTTTAACTGTTTTGTATCTTGAGCGCACGTTAGTATTTTGCACACTCAAGATCGATAACGCACCATACGCACTATTCTCAAGGATATCATAAGATGGAGACAAAACAGCTGATCACATTTTATGTTCTCCTCACAATGACTTACAGATGTTTTTGCTGTTGTGGCCCATTAACATGAGATTGTCATCATGAGAAATCATTTGCTAGGAAAAGTACAACAGGCTATACAGATGTCGGCCGTGTCATTGTTCTTTTCCATTCTTTGAGCTAATACTGCAATAGCTCTAGTTGCATGAGATGAACAAATACTGTAAGAAATACATGAAAAAAATAGCTATTGCTGGTTAATTTTTAATTGCAATTTGCTTTTTAATTTTCAGGCAAACGAGAAGACTGAAAAAGTGGCACAGAATCCATAAATTATTACGTTTCACTCTAGAAAACTTAATTTACTGGCTTGAAAATACTTTCTTGAATTCGCCAACGCATTTCACCGAAAAAAGTTTTCAAAATTTCAATTATAGGAAAAAAGAGGTCAAGGGCTTTTAAATTACCTGAATATTGCATGAAACAGTGAGGAGGAAGAGTCTGGAATCTACATATTGCTTCTTAATGAAGGAGCCCTATTCCTGATCATGCATTAATAATGATGTAACTTTCAAAGCCTGACCTGCTGATGATGTGGGCCTGCTCAGTGTAAAGAGATATTATTGGCCTGCAGCTTGTCTGACTGACTCCTAAAATGTAACTCATTAAAATATAAAAGTCAGACTGGGATTTTTAATACTCCAGTGTAAGAAACTAATGTCAGATATTTTCTCCAGACGCGATGCTTTTACAACACGCTGGCCATTTTGCTCTACCCTCCCTGAAAACATTGGCTTAGTTAAAGGTTACAGCTTGTTCAAATTTAATTTAACCGTAAGTAAAATTCATTTCTCAAGTATGATAGATTAAATAAGGGACTACCACACCATCATAAGAAGGCCAGGCCAAAAATAAATAAATAAATAAACAGGGCATAGATACATACAGTATATTGCAAATGATGTGTGTGTGTGACAGTGGAAGTTGAATTTCAGAGGAGGGAGGACTCAATCTTTCAAGAGATAAAATGACTATAAATAGAAATTGAAAATGATAATAGAGTCAAAAACAAGGCAAGCCAAAAAAAAACCCAAAATCTTCAGAACCCTTAAAGCTTATTCTTTTAAAAAGCAAGATGATGAAAGAAGGCAGCTCAGATGATACCAATCAATGTCCTTACCTTTCACGTATTTTTGCTACCAGGACTGGGTTGCAGGACAGCAAAAGAACAATGATAGGATAAACCTCAGGGAGAGAATGAACCTGAAACAATAAGAGTCAGAGGGACAAAGAGAAGATTTTCGAGACGGGAGGGAGATAATGTCCTCCTCCAGCTCAGAGGAAATTATGTCTTTGTTTCAATGCAAAAACCAGATGGAAACCTAGCAACAAAGCAAACATTAGTTACACTGTGTTGGAGGAAGCGACGGAAAATGTCGCAGATCTCTGTCTTGGTGCAGATGCTGAAACTGCTGAAAATGACTGAAATTAAGAAACCCAAGTGGCCATCGGGCCCATTAACATGGTCATGTACACACAAGCCTGTGGTGTCCCTATATCGCCTGAAACCTGTTCCCATTGCTATAGCAACGCCTCTGGCTGCTCAGATTGCCGGTGCGCTGTGAAATGAGACCAATCTCTCTTCAACTGTTGCAGAAACCTTCTCTTCCAGCTCAGATAGTAATAAATGGGCAGTAGTTGAACTGAACCCATGAAAAGGGCTACTTCCTGGAAATCAGTGACTCTTCAGCGGTGAACTCCTGCTGACATGGTCGGGGGATAACTGAGGAGTTCTATTGATACAGCCATCAAACTTTAATCAACAATGCATCATAATAATGACTTTAATGATGAACCCCTGAGCTATTCAGGCTCAAGCGTCTGCCAGTGTTGATTTCAATAACACAATCGATGATGAAAAAAAAAAAACTTTCTCCCCAAATAAGCCAAGATGTTCTGCAGTCAGTTTTTTTTTTTTTTTTTTTTTTTTTACAGAAATGACACCGTATAAACAGGAGATGGAGAAATGCTCTGTGGCTACATATTAGGTGGCAAAAATATGACTAAGTTTGAAAGTGCACCCTGCTGTTTGTGAAATGGTGAATCAGCTTGACTGTAACATTAAATGAATTATTTTTGCAAAACCCCTTTGTGGGCTTAAAATGGCTTTGATGTCATTCAATAACTCTGCCTCATCCACTGTAGGTTCCAGGTTCCCGCCGCTCTGTCCCTGACCGGCAGCAGGAGAGAGGAGGGGCTTACCTGCACTGTCATCTTCCAGCTTTTCAATGAGTCTACCATACACTTCACAGGGTTAGGTTCTAATTTGGATGTGCATTTTTGAACAAGACGAATTGGTGGACCAGAATGGTAAGTTTGGTTTCTACACAGTTAAGCTCTACCTCCGTACATTGTTAGTGTGTTGTTCTTTAGGCTTTCCACACAGAAGACCTGGGCAGTCAGAATTTGTTGTTTAGAGGCTGTTGTTGGTGCATGGCAGGATGAGAGCCAAAATCCTAACACACAACTTTGATTGCTCGTTTTGGTAGATGACGTGTGTCGTAGCATAAAAACCAAAATACGATTAGGGAGGTCAAAAACGTGTCACCGGAGGAAGTCTTGATGGTAACTACTTCCTTTAGATCTGCAAGGAGAGCACAGCAGCATTGTATAAACTGAAGTAGCTAGGCTAGAGATATGCTCATTTTATACAAGTAAGATTATCAAAATCTGTCATCTTGATTTCCGAAATACCTGTATTGAATTAGTTTAAAGAAAGAAGACACTAGAGACACTTACTAAAAGTTGGACTGATTTCTAACCAACAAAAACTAGATTTAAACTTAAGTAATTATATTGGCCAAAATGTGACTAAAACTAACTTTGCCTTTATTTTTGTCTCAAGATTTACAGGCAGACGGAGGAGAGAACATATCTCTCAGCTTGTTTGGGAACACCTCAATATTCACCCCCTGTAGGAGACGGTAGAGGTGGCTGGAGAGAGGTTGTCTGTTGAGACAGCTGCCCCTGTGACCTGGACCTGGATGAGCAGACGAGATGAGACAAGGTACTGACGCATGATTTCCCAAACAACAGAAAATCCAAAAACTCTAATGGAGACCACAACAAAGTGGTTTGCACTGTTGCCTCGTCACAAGAAGGTGACTTAATATTGGATGTATAATAATCAGATAAACACAAATGTGACTCCAAATACATTTTGTCCGTCTGATGGATGTCTGAAGGTAATTGTTTAACATGTGAGCCGTACTCCCTTTCTTACTTAATCTCAAGTAGCCAAGAAAAGGGAATAAAAACAGGTTTGACTGCTCCATTGATACTCCTACTTATCCCTCAAAAGCAAAATAATACACATCAAAAACCATTAGCAAAAATGGGGCAGAAGATATTCAACATTGTTTCCATCTGGAGACTCACACAGGAAGAATTCTCCAAGAGGATGACGGCAGCGATGCCCGTCTGTCTGAGTGCTGGAAGCAGCGTGGTCAGCATCCCAGCAGGCATAGCAAAGCGGGATTTAGAATGATTAGCACAAAGAGACAAGAGCTTCAGGAAGTGGAGACAAGGTTATCCTGGAACTGCAGTCTTTATTCTTCTCACTAGGGCTGTTCATGCAGAGGGGAATCAAGCTGGAAATAGCGTTTAATGTTGTTAACGCTTTAGGGTGCACCAAGATATGCACCCTAAAGCGCAATTTTGAAATCATATTGAAATATGTGTACAACTACCTGATACTCTTAAAACATAAAAAAACACATGACTTATTTTCTTATTCTTCCTAGTTGTTACATTTAACTAAAATGGAGCACAGAAGAGGTGAAGCACTCTTTAGCCTGAGTCATCAACCCCTAAAACACAGACAGACACACACACACACACACACACTTCCTCACTTATGCCCATCAATAGCTGCTGTCAAATTTGCTCAGAGGATGGGTTAGTCATGACTTTTCCCCGACCAATGAGAGACGGCCCAGGTTTGAGTCATGCTTGTCAGAGGTGAGTGACTGACAGCTGAGACTGCGGCAAGGTTAACTTAAGAACACTTGTGCACGTGTTGTCACTGGTAGTTTGTGTCTGCCTGTCGGTCTGTGGGCTTGTTAATGCCGCTCGGACCCTCTGGAATTATAATTGAGTATCTTTTCAGAAAACAGCAATTTCAGATCAGGGTAAAATTAATGTCATAATTGCAGGCTTTTAAAAACCACAGCTGTGTGGCGGCGTATTTGCAGAAGGCACATTAATTGCTCGCATCCTTATAAAACCTTGAAAGTTCGGCGGATTTGGTTTGAGAACAACAGACTTTGTTTCCATCCTTCTCTTTCAGCTGGGGGATTAGGAAATGAATAAATGAACTACAATCAGTTGAAGAAAATAAAGAATGCTGTATGAAATTCAATGCTGGAATGACCCCAGTGCTCTGGTCTTGCAGAGCGCCTTCACTTAGAGCCAAGTTATGAAGTTCCTTTGCCGCACTCATTGCATAGTTCAGCAGCCAAGAAAATCGAAAGGCGTAGAGGCTGGCTGTCAAATGACAAATGAGGTAACACTGTATGAAAGCTAATTGTTGTGAAGGAAATACCTGCTTAATGGCCATATTGGCATACGGCCCTCTTATGAGATGAATAGATATCTGTTCGCCTCGCAGCAAAAGCCAATTTTGGCTGAAATGTTCATGCAGTCTGGTCTCACTGGGCTTCCCAGGTTTGTGCGGCACTCAGCAAGACCCGCTGCTCTCACATTTTTCTCCTTCTCTTTCCGTCTTGTTCTTTCCCCCAGCACCCATCATATATCCCTTACTTCTATATGTTCCATCTCAGGTATCTAAGCAGTGTCTATTGGAGAGTTATGAATTAGTGATGAGTTAATACTAACAAGAATGATTGTGATGGTTTATTCATGCTGCTCTGCTGCTGGTGTGTTCTGACTTGGCAAACACACATTTACACACATATACAGACGCACCTAATTCACAATGGTGCTCATAAGTGGATTGTGATTCTTGTACCGACTCGCTCTGTTTTAAAACATGCAGGGCCGACAAACAGCAGAAGTCCACTACCCCGTCTGCTGTGTTTCGGGCTTTACTTCATCTCCTGGCTTCTTTGGGCCAAGCTTTGGCATCTCTCATCATTTATTTAGACAGGAGGGAAGCGACAAGGAGCAAAAGTGCACAGGAGCAAGAAAGCAAGACACAACACGACAAGGGCAGCACAAGTGGCACATGCAGTGCAACTGTTAACTATTCATTACAGTGACTAATTAAACATTTACTCATTTTTCAAAGCAAAGCCCTGAATTCTGGAACCACAAGGGAGAGGTGGGTCTTGGTTTGAATTACAGATTTAATGCCAGAAAATAACTCACATGTCAACACGGAAATGTGCCACTGGCATGAATACCCTCTTTGTCCTTGTTCCCTTGGAAATGAACTGAAGTCATTTCAAAGCTGTATAAGTTTTTATAGCTTTAACTAAAAACACGTTCAAACCACTGTGAAGATAAAGGAGCATGAAATGCATTTTCCTTTTCCTGGTGTGATACTGCAGCATCTAATTTCGCTCTCACTTGGAGTGCATTTTACAGTATCTATCTAGATTGTTTCAGAGTGAGTTGCAGCTTATTTGAGGTGATGATATATTCATCAACAATACCAATATAGTTCTTTTTTTTTTTTCTTCTTTTCTTTTTCATTTTGGGGCAATTTAAACCCTTCTATTCGTACAGTGTTTGCACAGCAACTGCCCTCTACTGGTCAAAAATGGCTATTGCAGCTCAATTTTCTCGCTGGTTTGCTGTGGAGCTGTCGCCACTCTTCTCGACAAGCTGACACTCACACAACAGAAAAAGGCTCTCCCACCTCTCTTAACGGCTAACTCGGCTAAAATACAAATCCACAAACTTTCACCAGTGGCAATGAATGTGCTTCTTACTGTCAAGAGTATCAGTGTTTGCAGCATGTACAGGAGGGGGGATCAGCGGCAGCGACACTGACTACGGCTGTTCCTCCTACACTGAGCTCTATTGTTGGTTTATCCCTGTCAGGGCCTCAACAGTTGCTCTGCGTAGCCTCTGCTGTGTTTTTCTATGTTCGCTAGGCGGTAGGGAGGTAACTGAATTTGGCATTTTAATGTAAATATTAGCATCCTCCTCTGTTGAGCCATAATGTTAGCTATCTTAGCTTAGTTAACTGGGCACTCATTAGCAGTATTTGGTAAGTATCTTTCAAAATGCAATATATTGCATATTACTTCTTACCTGTATTTAAAAGTTTAGACTATTATGGTCCGTGCAAACTAATTTCTTCCACTACACTTTTGCATTACTTTCTCCAAAATGCCTGCCAAAGTACATCTACAGGCATAGCATTAAAGAGTAGTCGTGGTTGATATCATATAGCCTCACAACAATTTCTTTCAGGCGTCTATTGGGATACTTTAAGTCCTGGGTCCCCTTTTGGAAGGCTTGCATGGTAGAACCAGACCCAGAACCGCCGGCAGGGATCTGGCCTGAATATGTTGGAATCCCGCAGGAGGAGCTGGGAATAATTTTGAGGAAGACGAAGGTCCGGAATATTACATTCAGCCTGCGGCTCCATTGTATCCAGAATAAATACAAGAGAATGGATTAATGGATGGAGGGCCTGACTCCACAGCTATATCTGCTATCAATAAGCACATGTCACATCATATGGATAAATTATGTAGAATAATAACAATAATAATTAATCAAAAAACAGGCTGGTACCACAATGCATGTTCCAGTAAATGTTATCGCAATTATAGTAATGTGTTACCTTATTAGCTCAAAAAGGAATACAATACAACACTGCGCATCAGAGAGCTCACAACAAGGTCTGTCAATTATTTTGATAAATGTGGACATGTTTGGATGTTTGGAGACTTAAGTTTTTCAATTGACTGACTAGAAGAATTTTCATTATATCTGAGAGAAGGAAAACATATTAATGGACGCACCAAGTCTCACACCTAAACAATCTACAACTGTAAATGGATATTTAGCACCAATGAGGAAAAGCATGTGTTTTGATTTTAGGATGAAGTGAACCGGATTAATAGTGCGCACCAAGAGTGTAATCCAACAGCTGTGATCCCACAAAGCCAGTGTATTTCTAATATCAGACCATCTCCAACCACAGTGGATTCATGTAATAACAATTAATGAGTATAATATTATGCAATTAAATGTCAAGATGTTCCGAATTTTGTTAGGGGGCTGTATCTTCTATGGTAAATTAAATTTTGGCAGAGCCAGCAGGTATGTAATCAGCACAATTGGGAATAAAACTGTACAAACATCAGCTAGAAGAGACAGACGCTGGGCCAAACCAACAGCATGAGGCTGCTTGTTGCCTTGAAGAGCACGATAATAAAAGCAGCACATTTATTTTATTCATTACTTTACACAAGCTAAGACAAAACGAGAACTTCAGGATTTGTCTGCGTGTGCACAAAAATGCTTTAAGCATTGAACATTGAAACTAAATGCATTCAAAATCGAAGTCGATGTTCTTTTCCCATCACAAGCTTGCCAGCTTTTGTCATCTGTATTCTGTGTCCATTCCATGTATTGTTTTACAGAATTTGCATAGAAAATACTTGATCAGATTAACTGGGTGGCAGTAAAGTCTACAAGCAACAACACTAGCAAAATAAAATAAATAAATAATGATAATAATAAGTGCAAATATAACTTGGAAGTGGAGGGTGTTTTAACTCCCGTGTGCTTGTTGATTTTTGTGATTTACGTAAATGGAAAACACGAAAGATCTCTTTGGTCTTGAATAAACGCAAAATTGCTCTGACTCTACATCCTCTTCCTTTAAAAAAATCTATGATCGACTTGTTTGCACTTGTTTGGCCTATAAAGCCAAGATGTGAGGCAAAATTGAAAGATTGCTGATGCTGTATTCTTTGCCATCGTGTTACGCTTTGTAGCGAGCTTACAGCTACTTTGCGCATAAAATGGAACCTTTGAACGCAGAGAGTTTTGATCGAAGACTTAGTTTGAATGAACAAGGTTGAAAAGACAAACCAAGACGGTTTGGTGAGTTTTATTCTATTTTTCTTGTTTGAATTGACTGTGTTTTAACATGAATTACAAAGGCAGTGATAGATATTCATCAATGAAAATCACATTTTTGACCTCGTTAACATGTCCATGTGGTGTTTTCATGTACTGCGACACAAATCATGACCACAATATGAGTAAGCAGTCAGCACCATAGCTGAGAACTCCTGCCTTTGTTCTGCAAACTACCAATGACAGTCTCCAACCAAAAAAATTCAGATAGCCTTGGGAAAACCAAGGACCTATTCTTGACAAATTGTGGCAGTGGAGCTTAATGTTTTATGATCATCTTACAAATCTGATATGTCAATGCGTAGGCAACCTTGTACAAGTCACTCTTCCCCTTCCCTGAATTACCACTGCGCAGCATATAGTAGACTAGTTTAAAAGTTGGAAGATGACCGAGCAGGTGAGCTGCAGCTCGCTCAGGCTGCAGGGCTAAAGCAGTGAGTGGAGAACGAGATTAAGTCGCACATTCATAGCTTCCCACAACCTGGATGAGACAAATGAGAAAAATACATCCAAACCAATTATCATTAGAGAAATCTGTAATTTAACAAAACAATGATTTGTTTTTAAGGGTTTAATCAATGACTGTATAGCTTGTAGTGGTGATTGTAATGTAATGTAATGTTATTTGGTCAGAGAAGAAACTGGATTTTGGCATGTGGATCACTAGACCTCACATACCTCTGGATTTATAGATTCCACATACTTTTGGACATGCTGACTTAATCAGCAACACTCAGATCTGGATACTTCGACCACTATAGACTCATGAACTCTTACATTCTTACTAATCTGTTATTGTCATGTTGTTGTGTTCTGTACAAGTGACATCTATGACACGTCTGTCCGTCCTAGGAAGAAGGATCCCTCCTCTGCGGTTCTTCCTGAGGTTTCTTATGTTTCCCTGTTAAGGGTTTTTTAACGATTTCCTCACCCGGTTCGAGGGTGTAAAGGCAGAGGGTGTCCCATTTGTACAGTTTGTGAAAGCCCAGTGAGACAATTTGGAATTTGTGATTTGGGGCTTTTAATCCCCTTGTAGCTCCAAATTTGCACTCCACCAGCTCCTGAGGGAAATACCCAGCTCTTTAGCTGCTAGATCTTTTGCTTTGTCAACCAACTACTGTCTAATTTTGTATGACTTAAAACTTTTTTGCTGTGCAGTGGGTTCTCTTATAGCCTTTCACCTTGGATCAGCTTGAATAACAGTTAATGGGAGCTGTGAGACTGGAGTTGCGATGGTGTAAGATTTTTATAGCAGCAGAAAATCAGAAAATATCCCAGTTCCATTCACATAATTAAGATATACATTACAGCAAAGAAATTTCAACTTATATCCTGAACTTAAATATTGCAAAAGCCACGCTATAATGTAGAGTTCATGGTATAATTGCAATCATAATAGCATGGTGTAACATGGAACCAGTATGCCGCCGCTGCCACATGTAGGTCAGACGAAACAGTTCACTGCAGCTGAAAGCCTTGAAACCAAACAACAAGCTAATGGATGCAGAGACACGACGTCGAGCTGAAGGGAGCTGCAGAGGCAGGTGATAATTATCTGATGGTTCAAAACTGTGAGCGATCCCTTTCACATTCACATAGCCATTTGATCCACTATAAAATTAAAAATATCTATTAGTGCCGCCTTAATGGCCTTCTGTATGGGGGACAGTCTGAATCCAAATGTATTACCAGATAATGGCTGGTGTTTTGCAGTGACATCCATCCATTGTCTGAAATCAGCCATTTAGACAAACATGTTTATCTGTACATGTAAGCAACATGTCCATGCACATCCCTCCCCTGGTTGTAAAAGGTCCCAGCAAATTGATCCCATTAGAAAGCGTTGAGAAAAAGTTGCGCCTGTGTCGTATTCAGTCTCACAACATCCCAGATCACTCTGCATGTAAATAACGGCGTTGCTCACTGAGACAACAGCAGTGAGAGACGCTAATGTTAGCGTCTTCACCGGGACCGTTTAGCATGCAGCTAATGGCCTCCGTCCACGGGAGGCCAGCAGAGGTCTGTGTCGACGTGTTCTTCGAATTGCCGTGCTGGGACTGGCACACAAACCCAAACCGAGCTCAACCAGGAGAAAAAAAATAGATGAAATTGTGCATATAACCCGCAAACAGAGATACACACAGAAAGCCTTCATTTCTTCTGGAGGAAGTGCATACATGGCAGTTGAGAACTAGCGGTAAACGTGCAGAATCTGTTTAGCACAGAAGGCGACTCAGTGGGGAGCCAGTCAGCAATGTGGAGATGTAATAGTTTGATTGAGAGTGTGTGTGCGTGAAAACCATGTGCATGTGTCTGAACACCCTTGTGCTCATTCAGTTTGACACTCTTGCAGGGCTTTTTATGGCCTCCAGAAGCAGAGCTACCTCCGTGGGGGCGAAAACTGTAAAGGTCCCATTAAGTGTACGGGGTTCCACAGCAGGCATCCACACATATGTGACCTTTGTGTAAAACAAACAAGGAAAGCTTCTGAAGGAAGAGTTAGAAATTTCATTCTGAACCTCCTTCCCTCTTCCCAAAGGAGACAAAGGTGAATTTAACTGAAAAAAGAAATCGACACAAAGGTTGAGTCAGGTCATTTCGACCAGGGAGATGCCAAAACTGTCAAAATAAAGCTTCAGGACTTTCTGCATCTTTGCTGGGCAACTAAAATGTTTTGACAAAGTCTAAAAAGAAGTGATTCATTTCCGTGTAACTTGTTTCTCCTAACACGCTCTATTAGCATACGGTACAGTTTGCAAACTGAGAAACACACATTCATTTCATTATTTGATTCTTTTGAACTGTCGACCAGGGAGGAATCAATTGACAAACGCTTCATTTCACAAGTTCATTCAGAGTTTTGCGGGCAACAGCACTTTAGGCAATATCCTCAAAGGCGCACTTGAAGTTGCACACGAGTCAGCAGGCTGCCCCACACCAGAAACGAGTTTCTGCAGCTGCCCCGGGCTCTGATATCTCCCACCTGGATTGCAAATTCTGAATTCTGTGAGTCAACACAAGCAGCAGGAAAACTGAGATCAGCAGTCCAAGACTTTGCAGATAAAATGTTTAGCAACAGTGATGCAAATATAGTCACTTCTTCCTAAAAAAGTAATACTACGTATATTCATTTATTATTGATTTTTTTTTTTTTAATACACTGTATATATTTTAATATCATTTTGAAAAAAATGTTTTATATTTCACTTAAAATTTAAAGAATTGTTTCAATGTGATATAGTAATTTATAAGTTTGGGCAAATCTAAAATCTAACTATAACTAGAAGGGAGTGCAAACCTTCACCAATCACATATAAGAAATTCCTGGATCAGCACATTTATCTGGATCAGCAACAAATGAAGTGGGGGGTTTTGGGTCAGTCTCATCCTGTCACCTATAGTTTCATTAATATTCATCCAGTAGTTTTATTTGGTAAATAAACAAATCAATGGACAGAAAAACTGAGACATTACCTCCTTTTTGGAGGTAAATATTGATGAAATACGTACACTGAAAGCTTCTTATATTCACGTCAGACAACGGGATTCTTAAATAAAACGGCCTCAGCGCAGCTGTTTTTCTTCAGAGTTGGTTTAACTTGATTAGTGATGTTAGTCAGATGGTTTTGATTTTTCCACTGATCGCTGCTTTCCTCAGTTAGTGTCTGAGTGATGGCGGAGGAAAGTACGCATACTAAATGTCCCATTTCTGTCATTTTTGCATAATCCAGCAAAATGACAAAGTAATGGACTCAAAAACAGCCCTGACGTAGGTAATAATGAACAGAGATGGAAAGTTTGTGTTTGTCTCTCTCTTTCCCATTTAAAGTGCCTGTATTTCACTCCCCTAATATTTATACCAACGCCAGCAAATACTTTCATAAGCAACTGCAATGATGACTAATTTGTTTTAATTGGTGTTTTTAATTGCAGTTCTTGGGAAATCGTAAAAATGTCATTACAGAAAACATCTCTATAGCATTTACTGACAACTTATTTTACTTTTATCTTCGAGAGTTTTATTTTGTGTGTTGGGGAGGCGGCATCGGGAGCGGTGGTGCAAACAAACTGAACAAGCTTGTGAGGAAAGCCAGCTCGGTGGTGGGGATGGAGCTGGACAGAGTGGAGGTAGTGACTGAGAGGAGGATGAGAGGAAAGCTGAAGGCTATCATGGACGATCCCTCTCATCCTCTACACGAACCTGAGGAGCACCTTTAGCCACAGACTCATCCAGCCATGGTTCTCAAAGAGCTTGAGGGGCTCCTTCATTACACCTGCCATCAGACTGCACAACAGCACAGCTCCCACCCCTCCCAGCACCACCCAGCACCTCCCAACACCACCCACTCCACTGATTAAGGACTCAAGTACACCACTTTAGGGGGAAAAAGAAACCCTGATTCTGATTCTAGTTTTTAGATTTTTAATTAATCTTCTTATACTGCATGTCGACTTATTTTGGTACTTTTTAGCCTGCGCTGCTACTTTCACCACTGTACTGCTGTGTCAACCTTTATTGATCCCCCAAGGGGGATCAATAAAGGTACATCTTATCTTATCTTATCTTATCTTATCTGAACATTTACCCAAATGATTGATGTTTCTTTAACCTTAACCAGTTTTGAGGCTGAAGCTTCTGGAGTCAGAGTTGGCTGTACGCCGTCCCCACACAGCATGTGAAGGCTGTGTCCTTCAGTCTCCCCCTTTTAAACTCATTTAATCTACACAGCAACTGTGTCTCCCCAAACATAACAGCTTGCTGTTATGTTTGGGGAGACAGGGTTAATCATTTAATTACCAGTGTATGATTAACAACAATATTTAAGGAGTCACCTGCAGTAATGAATCTACTGAGAAATGTCACCCAAATTAACAGTTCATTGGCTTCCTGGGGTTTTGTAGGGAGTTCCAGGTAATTGTCCAGCTATAGTTCACTTTTAGCACTTACGGCAATAACGGGTCACTGCAGACAGCTATTTTCTTAGAAAATTCTCTTAAAAGCCATTTCTTGCTACTAAACATTTAACACCTAAAGTCATTACCGACTAAGAACGTAGCTCAATCATCCAGAGAGGGTGTGTTGGCCAGGTTCAGGAGTTCCCCAAAGTGCTCTTTCAACATTTAAGCACATCTCTTCCTCCCCTGAACAGAACTTGTCCCAAGCCCTGCTTTTGCTTTCCGAGTCATCACTTTGCCACAAAAGTAGTTCTACATGACTTCTTTGAACTTCTCCCTCACTTGGGTTTTTTGGATTAGTAAGTAACAAAGCCGCAGCTCCTTTTGCATCCCACAATCTGTCTGAAACTTTACACGACCCCTAGGCCAAGCCTGAAAATCTTCCTCCTTCAGCTCGGGGACCTCCTGTACCACTGGTGTTCTCAGTCTTTGCACTGCAATGTGCACACGCAACCGTCCGTCACAATGTAGGTTGGTCCAATCGGATTCCATTGCAAATTGACGATGAAAATATTATCATAACCCTCTGAAATTAAGGCACAAACTGAGCGATTGAAGGAAATCTTGGATTCAACCGCTCAGGGAGGTATGAGGCTGTGTGAGTGACGCAGCGGCACCTCAATCCTGTCACGAAGTTGCTGACTGCGTAAGTAAGGTGGGCACGCAGAGACAAAAGCAGTGCCGACATAGCTCAGTACACACAAACGTGTGTGTCTGTGTGCTTGAATACCAATCGAAGGAGATAGCCCGGCAGCGTATGCAGGGGCATGTCTGAGCCAGTGAATGTGAGTGCCGCGATGAAGGAGCCAACGGAAGCATTCGAGTGAGCATATGTGCGCTCTGGTGTGCGTGTGGTGCATTAGGCGATGAGGTAAGTTGTTGGAAAGCACAGCGGCCAGCTAATAATTGTGACAATTTTAAGTAGGAGACTTTTAGAGCCAATCAATTCAGCTGAGAGCTTTTCACCTGCTTCTTCATCGGTGCATGTGACAGTGAAAGAGAGATAGCAGATTTTTTTTTTTTAGTGTTATTTTTTGATTATCGGCCACAAAGGCAGCTTCTCTAACAGAAATGCCCATTCGTTTTTATTTTTTAATGACGGCGTACGACATCACCTGGAAAAGAAAAAGCAGAACAAGCTAATCTTCACTATAATAAAAAGAAATGAAGAAGGAAAGAAAAAAAAACAAACTGGAGGCAGCTGACTGTAGATTTATTTGACAAAACATAATTTTACTGCTGTGACCACTGCTCACTCAGCTTCCTCCGTCTCCCATCATGACTTCACTTAATGAGCACTCCTTTTGCCAGAAGATGCTCAGTGGACAAAGAGAACAGAGGCAGGGGGCCAGTGTGTGAAACTTCTGACATTCCGCAGACAACAACAGTTTGATTAGCGACTCTGGATGGCTGAAGGACGGCAGAAAAAAAAGACTTTTTCTCCAGTAGCTCTAAGCACTTACGTCCTCGACCAGCCATAATTACAGCAGATGCATCTATTTATAATCCCCTTTGTTTGTGGCCAATGGAAACTCATGTAGTGTGTTGAAAGATATCCTTCACATCACTTGCAGATGCTCCTCAGGACACTTATTTAGAGAAATGCTTAAATGATATTAGCTGATCAGATTGTGTTGTTTGCACAGTACAAGTGACACGCAGGGCCTCTGAAAGCACCAACATCAACCCTTCTGTATCCTGTAGTGCCTGATTAATGCACTGTTGTCCTCTCTAATGTTATGTAATTACGCTGAGTTTGTTCATTTCACTCGCACTCTGCAGATGTTCTTTAACCGCGATTCAATCTTCTTAGTCAAGTACTGTATTATTAACAGAAGTACAATGTTTTATGCTTCTACATTACTTTATTCTCTTTTTTAATACATATTCTGGTGACTTATGCTTCCACTTCACTGCTTTTTACAAGCAAATATTGTACTTTTAACTCACCACATCAATTAGCTTAAGTGACTAGTTACATTTAAGGGTGCCTATTCAAAGCAGCGGATTTTAAATCAATTTATTTTATCAGAAAACCGTTAATAATAATAATGATAATAATATATTTGGACATTGGATGCAACAACACCTATCTGGTATACAATAGGGATGGGCATTTTCAGTAATTAGCCTACGACAGCCCACTAAATAGAGGCTATATGGCAGTAAGAGAGCATTAGTATAACATTATAACATTTTCCACTTTCTGTAAATAAATAGCCAACAATGGACACCAGGTGCGGTTTGTACACAGGCACACTCCCTCACCAACACGCCCCACACCTTTGCAGCCACACTAAGGTTGTGAGTCTGTAGTAACAGCCACCTCGTCGATATGTTGCTTATCAGCCCTCAGTTCGGTCCCGCCGTCCTAGTACATCTGTCCTCTCTTGCGGCTTGTATTCTGGGCCAACCGTCAGCCTTCTCATTCCACCAAAATTAATGGGAGCAGAGCTCCAGTCACCATTTTCATTACCAGCACTAGCGGGCTGATCTTCACCGCAGCGAGTGCTAACAGAGCGGGCAGATGATTTGATGTGGGACTGTTGTCCATCTCCGCTGTTTACTTCTCCTGCTTTAAGTACTTGTGGTTACTTCAATGCAACACGTTTTGTTTAAGTCAAAATGTAAGGCCCCACTTTTCCTGCTCACTGCTGCCACGGTGCAAGTAACGCCGACTGAGTTGAACTGTTGTAGCCAGAAAAAGCACTGCGCAGGTACACGAGTATTAAAACACTATAAATGGTAATAATTGATTAATGACGTTACTAATGAGTACACATCCCTAGTAAACAATATAAGTATAAATACACACACATGCTGTATGTATTATTTACTTTTACTTGTACTTTTGTTACTTGTATGATCACATGATGTGAGACTCAAGAAGAAAAATATCCAGATATAGAATATACATTTATACACAATTAAACATGGAACTTCATATCATCATAGGCATGGCGTATATGTGCATGGTTAGTGTTTAAAACTTATTCACTGTTTTTTGGGGGGGTTTTTTAGACAATTGCAATTGTTTATGAAAACAAAATAAAAAAAAAAAAACCAACATTCTATTGAAATGAAAATGCAAAACACATTGTCAAAGAAGCTTTACAAAGAGACACACAAAAATATTGTGGAAAACACTGAAAGAACCTCGTTTTCATAACAGTTCTAATAACCAACCAGATGTCTGACCAGGTCTCTGTAATGGAAGTACATGTGTTGACCGTTGTGGTGACGCCTCTGTTCCTGTATATGAGCGTAACATTAGCAATATCAGTTTTGCACAGTGCACAGTTTGACATCAAACAAAGAAGAAAAAAATAGCACACACCAACATTACGAGACAAAAACTCTGACTTCCCGGTCCGCGCGTCAACACTAAATTTGGGTTTCTGAAAATGAAAAAAAACTAGTCTACAATACGCTGCACAACGGGAAGCTCTAACACTGGAATAATTTGGACATACATTTCTGAACCAGACACGGATTCCCAGGAAGAAGAGGAGGAGCTACTTGTTCAAGGTCACCTACAATTTGATGCACCAGAACGTTAAGTTTAGTTGCTGCAACATTAAGCCCCACCCCTAAGAGTCATCAGGATTGGTTCCATAGGTTTTCTATATGAAAGTCTGATCATTTTTTGGGAGATTGACATGGGTGGATTGAAGGACAAAGGCAGAAATTTGCCAACATAACTGCCTATTTCAACCATGAGGTGTGTCATAGTACATGTAAGATGTCTTATGGACATGTTAATGAGGTCAAAAAAAAAACGTCAAGAGAACGACCAAAAAGCAACAACAGCTCAGGTGAAAAAGGTTAATTTTGCTGCTCCACGTTTCAGTGTGCTACGCTTACCTGGCTGGCAACAGTTGCCTTTTGTTGACATTTAATAGGTAGGCCGCACAGTTAATACAGACTGAGTCCTCTATTCAGTTGTTAAAGAGAATCTGACTGCAAGGCCCATCCAGTAGCTGTTCTTGAGCTTTCAGTCACATGATGATCGTTGGCCGCTAGAGTTAGGTGTAATGGAGTTTTAGAATTGAATTGTTCTACATAAGGACTCCACTACTGGAATCAGCATGAAATCCTGCGCATCCAATTTTCAAAGAGGTTTACTCATTCTTTTAATCTTCTCTTTAGCGCAGATTTGTATTCTTGATTGACGTGTGCTTTTTCTTGTCATTTCCCCTGGGGTTGGTCAGCTGACTTGAGTAACAGCTCAGCAATCAATAGTCTCAGAACACAAACACTTTTTACCCCTCATGATATAAAAAAGCGTTTGTTTTTTTTTCAGTTGTCAGCATCGTCTGATCACCTCCACAGTTAGCATATATTGTCTTTTTAAAAGTAGTAATAGTTTACTTACCAGTGACTTCGACTCTAGTTGGTTTCATGAGTAAACCGTGACCGGGCCATCTGTTTTACATTATTTGCTGAGGCACGGTCTCAACAATAAGGCTACAGTTTGTAACCAAACCCTCTGATTGTTTGTAAATTAATTACTGAAATGACCTTAATTAGCTTCTTTAGATAAATCAAGATAAATCAAGGTTCCCGAAGACTTTTCTCTACAGACAGAGAAGCACTTCAGCACTCAGCCAGGGTGGTTGCTGCAAATGATGGCTGATAGCTGAGGACTGGAGACAGGATGACTAATTAGAAGGAAGTTGAAAAGTTCAACGCAAACTGCATGTACAGGGATTATTAGGGAGGGCTAAGAGGAAGGATATAAGCCTTTTATACAGTCTCAACTCCCTGAGTTAATGATTTTGGAGCACACTCAAAGGTGGACCATGAGCCATTTTTCAGGCCGTCCTGATGCTATTGTTCAGCTCAAGGTCAAACTGCACAACTGAAGTGACTGCACAGTAATTATTCCAAAGAAACCAAAAGGGGTCAAACAACAACACAATAACCCACTTAGTTCCATTAGTCATTCGTCATCCACCTACATTCATTAAATCCAGGGCATGATTTTCAGCAGATGCTAAAGGGGTTAGGTTAACTGAATATTTAACACCATTAACTGGATTAAGTTGCTTATATATATATATTTACATCCGAAGGCTGTCATTTGTAAAGAACAGACCAATTACGGTAAATTACCAAAACAGTTATTTTCTCTTTTAATACATATAATGTCAATAACAACATGCTGACCAATTGTATATCACAAAAATAACAAAATGTATTTGTCACTCGCAGGACGCAGTACTCAGCGTGTCTTCCTGACCACTGCAGGTCAGAGAGGTGTAACCACAGTCAACGGAAGGAGCTCAGTGAAGTGAACTCTGCATCTGGAAATTTCACATTTTGCTCAAATGTCAATTATCTCATTCTGTAACAATGCGTTATTTATATTTGTTTAGGCTCGATGGCTGCTGTGTTTATCACTGCAAGGAAATAGGAAAAAAAAAAAATAAATAAAACTGTTGTGTTTTGACATGCAGCAGCTGTTTAGTCATTGTTTCTGGTCCTCTCTCTCTTTTTCTCTCTTTCACTCTCTCTCTCTGGCCTTAATGCACCATCTTTAACTTTGCTCTGCTGGTGCCCTTTTTTTTTTTAAATCAATAGAATACCCTGTTTTATCATCGGTTTTCAGTTAAAATGACAGTCAATTCAGTTGGAGGATGGTCATTGTGTCAGAAAGCTAGGCTAACTGTTTTGCAAAAATATTCAATGTTGATATTGTTTGTTTGAAGGGAAAAACAAAATCAAAATTCTCCGTAACCAATGCTTTGTGGGCTTGTTGTAAAATAGGGGAAAAACTAGGGCAACCAATATTATGGTGTCATTTAAAGCCAGAGTGTGTGCCGTAGCTACCAAGAGAGAAGCACCCATTTTCCCAACCAAAAAACTAATAAAAACCACATTGAACATACATCAGAGCAATGCGAACCAGCTGGAAAAAAATTTATTTATTTATTTATTTAATTTTTTTTTTACTTTTACTTAGAATTTTACTTTGGCCCAAAACCTACTTGGAATAATGGAGGATGATGGTTTTATGACCTATGCTGCAGCCTACCACCAGGGGGGCTTCACTTTTGGGGATATTTCATGCCGTCCGTTTTATTGTTAGATGCTGTCTCCACAAATAAATATGTTGTCATAAGAAAAAAAGGAAACACGCCGCTAAAAGATCAGAATGCAAACTACAGTTTCACCAGGACAGAAACATTCGGAGTCTGAGGTCGCTTCATGTACAGAAAGCATTAGAATCCACTGTGGTGGCATGAAATACAAAAGCCCTCAGGTATCTTTATCATTGTATCACAGGACGTCTGTGATAATTTTTCTATTAGCCTGGTCCTGTTTAATTAAAAGCCATGAACCAGTATAGAGTTCTGTACATGTGCCTCAGGTGAAGTTAGACAAGGCGCACGTCAATCACTACATTCCAATAGAGCAAAGTTCAGGATGTGGTCACTGCATCAGGCACAGGGAAATCCTTAGCTGTCTGTATGTGTGTGTGGTGAATGAATTTGTGTTTATGGATTCGTGTACACAGTCTTCAACTGTACTTGTGTGTGACCAGCTGGTAGGAAGAACTAATTTTCTGCTCCACTTGTTCACCGGCTTCCTTCAATTAAAGCAGGGGTTGGTGAGGGGGCACCGCTCTGACATCAATTCTGACCGAGCGGGCAGGAAGTCACCGCCACACTGGGAAACAACTCATCTTGTTTGTGTCCACCTGTGTGTCTGTGTGTGACTGTGATGTGCTGTGTCCGTGTGTTGAAGAGAGTTTGCTAATGAACACACGCACATTTATCATTTGCAGTTTTACTTGAAACTTGTGCCGCGTTGTGTGTAAGGATGAACAAATGTATCTATTGTCATGTAATGCATATATAAAACTGCATACTTCTTTATATAAAGGATCTTTCATTAAATCCAAAATATGATCACCTTTGAAGCTGGTGCTGTTTTTATCTATAGCTCACTGATTTAGAAGGTGTATAAACAGTAAAGAGTACTATACTCCTGATGGTGTAGCCTGTAATGACTTTGTGAATAAGCCTCCCAAAGGTCAGCACCTAAACAAAATTTGCAAGATGGAATTGAAGAAGCAGAGTTGTATATTTCATGTAAAAAAAAACAAACAAAAAACTGTATATATTTTACCAGGGACCTGTGCCATAAAGCACACTGAGAAAATTGGGAATTAAAAGTTCAACTCGTGTCTTGAATGAACATAACAAATCAGTTGGGGCTCAAGCAGCTCCGTTAAAAAGAAATTTCAGCTCTCTCAGCGACAGGTTCATGTAGTCTAGACAGGACTGTGTGTACACTGATCTTTTATTAGGGATATATGAAATTGAACCACCGCAGCACGCAGCAGTGGTGAAGAGACAACAGTGACAGCCACTGAGCGGCGTTTGCAATGAGAAACATATGAGGAATAAAAATATGTTAATATGTTTATTGTCAAATACAAAGTCATACAGCTGCCAAAAAGAAATCTAGGTAGAAAGATTGGCTAGAATTGGTTGCATGCATAAAAAGTGGCTAAATATCAACGAGATAATGGTGCATCCTCGTAACTCAGCCCATATATTTGGGTCAGAGTAATAGCAGTTCCCAAGGTTTGATTCCAATCTTTTGCTGCAAAAAAGAACTGAATATATGAGTGGAATTTTTTTTTTAAAAAACCCTTGGGCACAATATTTTCACACAGTGAGAAAAAAAAGCCTCTAGAATATTCTTGTTCTGTAACATGCTTCTTTTCATTTTAAACCGGGTGCGGAGAAAACAACATTTCAGAAGGTGGAAATGATATGATTTTGTTCAGACTTCGAAGCTTGTCTGATTGCTCTATCACTGACAGTCAAATTGAGTGCAGAGTCATAGCTGAATGAAATTTGTCAATGGAGTCCACTGTTTGACAGTACTATATCATTTCTCCCATCCTCTTCCTATTTGCCATCAACTAGAGAATGCATCTGAAATAACTAGAGACATCTATTGGATTTTTCTTCTCCCAACTCAAGGATGTTGCGTGAGGCCAAGTTGCTTTCTCAAACAAAGCTCATCATTTGCATGAGAAAGCTGAGCAGTGCTTAACAGTGTTGTCGATATAGTTCACTTGAGACGCACCAATTTCAGAGAATGGTGACACCCTTGATTATATTGAGGACTTCATCTACCTGGGTTATCTTGTCAGCATTGACAATACAGCGCAAAAGGAGGTAAGGCCAAGGCTTGGGGAGGCATGTGGTGATTTTGTAGGACTTCAGTCTATCTGGGAGCGAAGGCTGTACAGCTAGAGAATGGAGGGCAGATTCTACAACAGCAATGTCAAATGTGATCCTCTAAATGGCTCCGGGTTGAAAAAAAAGGAGGTCAATATTTATTTATTTTTTTTTACAATGGATGCCTCAGGAAAATTGGCAGGATCTTCATAAAAAGAGCTCAAATGAGTAACTGTAGAGGATAACAGAGAACAAAGCGTTGCTAAGAGAAGCTTTGAAATGGACTACACCTGGAAAATGCAAACAAGTGCAGTCCAGAACAACCTGGAGGTGCACTGTGACAGTGGAGCTGACAGACGTGAACATGACATGAGGTGAAGCACAACACATAGCCCAAGGCAGGTCCAGATGAGGCCAGATCGTTGATGCCCTAAGTCCCACCAAGGACAAAAAGGAGTGCGTTAAGTGTACAGTACGGTTTCGCATTTGGGTCCAGGGACAAAAAAAGGGTCTCTTGAAGAGAAAGCATTTATCACATCCATAAGTCACTCACTCACTCACTCACTCATGAATGCATGATGTGAGTGTGTGTTTTCTGCTTGTTGATCTGTTGCACTTGTCACTGACATGTAGATGTTTGAACCCTGCTGCTCAGCTTGGTTTTACTCTATATTTATGACTTCTATTTATGTGAACTTGCTAGGCCGCGGAAATGAATTGCCTGTGCAAGATAAATAAAGTTTTCTGACTCTGAATCTATTCTAGTCATGAGATTTATACGCTTTTAGTAAAGCAAAGTTGTTATCAGGTGAGGCACTCTGGGACAAAAATGTGTGAAGTATTATCTTATTAAGAATCTTATTAATTGGGATTTATACTGGAGGACATGTGGGGAAAGTTCAGCTGCATATGAGTTGATTTTCTGACAGTGTCACACTGTGCAAAACCAACAACAGATGTAACCCTTAAGCCAGCACAGCCCACACTGCACAGCCATAGACGCAACTGTTTAAAGTAGCCTGAAAACAGCGTTTGAGCTCGCCCCTGCAGTCACAATGAGCCTGTGGAAGCTGAAAATACCAGCCCGGTTTCTCTCTTTTTCCATGGCCATCGGCTCTGGCTTCAAATCTCTAAAAATAGCTTGTTTTAATCCTGTCACTCAAGACATCACTGCGCCCCTTAAACTTCAATAATGTTATTGTCAGAAGAGATGCTTTTGGCAAATCCTTTAAAAAATATATCTGAGGTGAATTTTTAGACTGATTTAAAAAAAAAAAAAAAAATGCATTTCTTTGTTATGATATAAGCCCTCAATCGGTAAAATATTGAAGTGCTCTTATGAAAAAAATGACTGTAAAGTTATATTACATATTCAAAAAGCGGTCAAAATCTTTATCCCCCTTTCATATTTGGAGTTGCTTTAAGAACAGCGAGCATACAAACAACCACTGTGATCAATAATCTGTTGGCATGTTGTTTTCAGATCCAGCCCTTGTTAAAATGTTCTTCACCATTGTTTCCGCTCAAGCATAACTCACTGCTAGCTTATTAGAGAATGCTGACCGCTCTGCTGTAGCCTCCCTCGGGATGAGGCACATTACTGTGAGGGTAATGCTTCTGTTACGGCCAGTTTAATTGTAATTTCCAAAAGCCAAACGCTCACATGGGAGTTGGACATAATTCTACTGACCAAAAGATTAATATCTATAACTAAATCTTGGCCAGAAAGTCAGTGAAACGATAGCTCAAATTAATCAGATCATTTATGGCAGAACAGATAGGCTTGATTAATTGCAATTTTCGCAGTGAGAACCAGATCTCCGGCTGCATCTCGCAGGTTGGATTCGGTTGGTTTAGAAATGGTAGGATGACATATTGTATCTTTGGTTTTTCAGGTCTACCTAAAAGCAATTATCAGGCATTATAGGAGGTTTTGCTTGCTGGAATCATTCCTCATGTCCCTACAGGCTGTGAAGATGATGCCCTCTAATAGGATTCTCATCTAACCGACAGGGGACAAAATTTACATTGTTTGTTCTGCAAAGGGAAGAAGGGCTGCAGGGTGGTGCAGCGGTTAGCACTTCTTACGGCAAGAAGGTCTTGGGTTCGATTCCCGGGTCAGGGCGTTTTCTGTGCGGAGTTCGCATGTTCTCCCTGTGCGCGACCCCTAACGACATAAGCGGTAGAAAACGAACGAACGAACGAACGAATGAATGAATGTTCTGCGGCAGAAAAAAAAACATTCAAAAGTTAATCTGAAGCTAATATGAGGCTTTAGCTGTCCTCAGAAACACTGCTGGATATCTTCCAAAATTACAGCCTTCCTCCTCCCTGGACAGTTTTATGCTGAGCTGCGGTGGAGGGAGATTAGCACAAAGCACGAACTAACAAAAAAGACTTTGGAACACTTTGTATTACTCAGACTCCTCAAGCTGCAAATTAACTTTGGATCATGGCCTTTGGAATCCTTTTTTTTTTTCTTCTACTTTTCACAAGACTCTAATTGTGTAACACATCAAGAGGAGATTTCTGAATAGTCTCTCAAAAGGTTTAAATGTTTCAGTGCTCATGAGCATGTCATTGTTCTTAAAACACAAATGTGGACCGTTAAGAATCCTGGTCCTCATTTTCTACTGTGTAAATAAAAGCAAAACATGTGTATTTATAAGAATGATTGAATACAATGTCACACAAATGGAAGACATGGTTGAAAGTGTGCATTTAGAAGAGGTTGAAAAAGAAGCGTTTACTAAATGCACACTATGGGCATTTGCAAGACAGACTAGCAGCCCCCAGAGGCTGTAACGTTCTTTACACCCAACATGAAGAGCTGGCACCCTGTGTATGTGTTTACAGCACATCCATTGAACAAACCAAGGTTAAGGCTACAGCACTCTTTATTATGTGGCACACCATGTCTTTTTATTTATTCATTCTTTATGTATTGTTGCCATTCGTTTACAGATTTCTTTTTTTTTTTTTTTTACATCAGATAAGCAAAGGCTACACAGAAAATGCTGTTGCTATTTTTTTTTTCTGGTGTGCTGTTCCTATCAGCTGTTATAGTGGATACGCTTGTGACAATAGGAGCCTAAACCCTAAGAAAACTGTTTCTGGATTACAAAAACGTGTGATTTTCTTCATTTTGAGTACATACCAGAGGAGGAAGGCGATACAAACATACCACACAATGTGTAAAAAGGGACTTTTTTTTTTTTTTTTTTTTTTTCCCCCCATAAAGGTGTTTATCTTCAGTGGCGATGTGTTAAATGCAGAGGGCCGCCGGGGACCATTAATGATAAGCTGCGCCAGAATCAAGCATAAAACACACCTAAATGTGTCAACAGCTCGGTTACTTATCATCATATGCATAATGAGAGCCGTAGCTCATATTACGACCGCATCGATAACATTTTTACAGCCATCGTTGCTCCAGCCTCTGGGACAGACGCTGGCCCATTTAATAAGGTTTATAATGATGTATGCCTTCCTACGCCCTTTCATCAGTGTCTAAATTGGCACTAAAGGGTTTCTAGTTGACCTATTTACTCATTCTGTTTCTGATCTGGTTAATACAGTGACATCGTAGCGACACACAACCATACACCCACATACGTGCACACACGTGTCAGGATTTCCTTGTGCTCCAGTGGCCAAGAATGAGGTGGTCAGATACAGAGGAAAGTCTTTCTATTTTTCAAAGTGCTGATATTGAAATAGGCACATCTATGAGTGGAAAGGTGCAGCATGGCTGCGGATGTTGGGAGGGGAGATGAAAAGAGCAGGCGTGCATATGTATCCCGGGGTCATGTGGTCAGATGTACGGTCATGGTCTCCAGGTCTGGGTCTCAGGGTCTCAGTGTAAGGCTGATGAGGAAGATATTTCATCTCTACCCTCCAGGCTTTAGTGCGCTCGTGTGTGTGTTCTGTTGAACACTCGTGAGCAGGTGGTGAGAAACCGTCCTAATACAGTGGCACGGCAGATGGCACACCGTGCCACCTGCATCCCTTTTAGGCCTCCAGAGTGCCCCCATCATCTCACTGATCAACCTGCACACGCCCACCTACTCACACAAAAATACACAAAATCACACATTTTGCAGCGGTGTGGAAAGTACAGGATCGGGGTCAGGAAATGTCAGTATTTTTCAACTTATTCGTAAACATGCTACAAAGTTGGCATCTTTATTTTATAAAATTAACTAAGTTACAGCTAGTAAGTTGATTCATTCCTGGGACAACCATTCCTTTGTTTTCTTTCTTCAGAATGTTAAATGAAATTACCTACTCCAATTTGACCAGAATTTGGCTCGGATTGTTAAATCAGGTTATAGGAGAGACAGACGCAGTACACAGAGCACACGGCGCTAAATCAGTTGTCGCAGCATCTGATTTCCTCCCTTATTAAATGAGAAGCTTCACAGAGACGCACAGTCTTCATTGTTTGTTCCCACACACATCAGCCCACATTGAATGTTTTTATATTTTAAACATACGCATCTCTCAGGTTTCAGTTTTTCCACACATTCTTGGTCCTTTTACTGCGTCGTAGTGCAGAGAAACTGAAGCAGCTCCCCGTAACGAATGATCGCATTGCTTGTTCGCATCTGGTACAATTATAGTGAAAAGCTTCCCTCAGATCAGTTTGACCTTTGAAAACACATGGCACAGCTCTGAGCAAGAGCAACATGTTTTTCTTTTTTTTTTTTTCTGTAATGCAATATATTCCATAATTATGCTCATATGAGTCAGTTTTAGTCCAGAAGCTTCTGTGATTAATTTCCTTTTCAATTTCCGAGTTTGTTATTCTACTACTCATTTTTGTACATGACTACGTCTTATATGATATTGATATTTTTGGCCATGCTAGCAATGGTTGGTAGGTAATGTCAGTGCCAGTCATTGTATTGCACTTTCTTGTTCCAGATTGCTTTGTTGTCTGGACTTACAGACACATTTCATCAAAGTTGTTATTATCACAGATTCATTTTTGGCCTCCCAAGTACCTTTTAGTCATTTTAAGTTTGTTTCAAGTTTGTTGATCAATGTTTAAAGAATTGAGGATGTTAAGTGAAAATGGAATTACAATAATTATAAAATCCATGCAACTTATTTTCACAAATTCCTTTGTTAACAACATTAGCACTGCCAATATGAGCGTCCTTGCTTGCTTTTTGCTGTTGGTTTCTAGCTTTCCAAATCAAACAATCAAACAAGCTCGGTCAAATATTTCTTACCAGTCGAAGAGATTTTCTGGAGTCACTGCAGGGGGACCTAAAAGACTTGATCTGCTGCTTTCACTGCGTTGCGGGTGTGTAAGAGATATTCCAAGGGAGAGATCAGGGGTATGTCACCCAAATGAGCAGTGTGCAACATATGCATATGCATATGCATGCACACATGCACTATTTCCAGCCGCCGAGCCTTTCTTTTGTCTCTCTGTGGCTCTGCCCTTGCAAAACCACTTTAGCTCACCTCATTTCATACCGCCTATAAGCAGACCCATGCAACTCATCAAAAAGAACAGAGGAGAGCGAGGAAAATGGGCTCCATTTCAAGCATGGCTGGTGTTGGGCTGATGATATGATTGTATGTGAGGATGTAGGCCCACACGGTGTACAAAGTGAAGCGGAGGAAGTCCAATACCAATTTGTTACTTTAGAAAGGATCTGCATAATTCATTGTGTACAATGTTTCTGAACACTGATCCGAATTCTCATTAAATTAGTAATTCATGCCACAGCTATCCTAAAGACTTGCACCGGGAAAAGAAAAGTAATTTCATCTGGTAGAAGCAATCACAGAAACTCTTTCATGTAGAATAAAAGCAGCGCACATCTCTGGTATGACTAATAAATAATTAATAAATGACATTACATCTGCAAACCCTGAAAAGTGCTCCGTGCTTGTAAGACGTCTGCTTTATTGTTATGCACGTAATTAACTGTACTGCCCACTGCATCTGACGCAAACCATTTTTTAACAGAACATTAGGTGCAGGGTATACCATGTCAATGTAATATGCAAACAGCTGTTTTGAGTTCCTTGCAAACAGAATCCGTTTCATATTTAGCTCCATTCATGACCAGAGCAAAGAAATGAAAAGAAATACTATATTGCACACATTTTTCATTTTATTAATCTCCTCCGTGGACTCGCATTGCCAGTGATCTGTTTCAAAAAGCAGTCTTATGTAAATGCCGGCGTTAATACTGCTAATTTTTCTTCTTTGTCTGCCTCCGTGTCGCATTTTGCACCAGTGAGTGAGTAATGTTGCCACAACACTGGTGGCTTCAGCTCTGCATAATCGCTACCTGGAGTTCAATATTTATTATAAAGATGGAACAAAAAATAGCAATATGTTCTCAAATACTGGCCTGGGCTTTTATTTACTGCACGTTAAAGGCCCTATACTTTGTGACCAAAAATTGATTGTAGGGAGTGGTTCCTCATTTTGTCACCCATGCGAGTGGGCAATGCAATTTTTTCCAGAAGAATAACAATAGTTTAACTAGTCTAAATTAGTATGTGTTAATCTCTTGGCACTTAATTACACCCTTTATCGGAGAACTAGATCGGCTTCCAGAGACATTGTCGTCGTTGCTTTTATGTGGATTTAACACCCAAACATGCAAATAGCATGGATCCGTTGCAAATATTCATATGTAAGTTTATTAATGGTATTTTTCTATGCTTAAGACATGAGCATTATTTGTTTGCTATAAGCCATTAAGATGAAGTATTTTGTATATAGATCATTTAACATATAGAAGTTATTAAAAATGTCCAGGTGTTGTCATTTTACATTTAACTCAAACTGTTTAATTCATGCATAAAGAGGAAAGAAAGATTCAAATTATGTTTCTCTAATGCATGTTTCAATGGATGTTTAATTAGTTTTGGTGAGGAACACCCTGGAAGATAAATCCGATCTTGTAAATCATATCTCGTGCACTCCTTGTAGATTTTCTCAACAGTCAGCGGAGCGCCGGGGGGGGTTTCAATAACATGGGTTGGGGAATGGTGTCACTTCTGCAGTGAGCAGGATGGTGATACTTCCTGGCTAACTGTGTTCTACCTTCTCAGGTTTGGCTTAAAAAAAAAAAAGTGATCTTAAAAAATTACTATTGAATATTTCACTAGCATTTGCTTGCATTCCTCTTTCGACTGATTGAGAGTGGCTTTGAAATTGTTTTAAGTGTAATTACTGTACTCTTTAAGCAACTGTAATATGTAAGATATTAAGTGTGTTAAATGCAACATATTAACACATCAACTGTAGTGCATTAACTGTGTTAAATTATAAAACAACCTCAAGATATTGTCGGACATTAAGGAATCCTGCTATGCTGAAACAGTAGCTCTATTTGGCAATAACACATCAGCCAGCATTTCCTCCTCCATAAGTTTAAATTCCGGTGCCAAACAGTTTTTGTTTTTGCTTTGACCAGACAAGCCCACACGTTTCGTGTTACCAGTTAAGTTAATTATCCTGGCAAACCCACAATTGCACAGTTGCACGTTGCACAGTTGCAGCTGCAGTTGATCAACTCATGTTTTAGGACTCATCGCTTGACATCTTCCAAACAAAGCTCCAGTGTTGTTCTGCGCTCCTGAAGCGTCGGTGGTACAAGACCTGGCAACCCAGTTGCGCTTCAGTTGTAGGGAGGTGGGAGACGAGGGAGACAGCTCTCCCCATTTTAAAGAATATAATATACTGTTCCTTTAATATACAACTAATATCAAAAACACATTTTGTAATGGGGATGATATTTAATATTACAACAAAACCGACAAAGGTTAGTGAGGCTCAGCACAGATGCACGACTTGCTTTGTGAAATACTTTATAAATGGCATAATGTAGTTGAAGGCGAGAAGGACGACCTGGAACACGATGACTACTAATGGACTGCCCGTTTCTCACTTTATGTCCTCTGCCTATCTATCTTTGGAGATCCAACTTAAGTCTGAAAACTTCCTTCAGATGACAGTGACTAACTAACCCTTCAAGGCCATTAGTCATTCACGCTTTTAAGATGCCCACTTTGAAACGGTATCCCCAAAATGCGGAGTGGGCACCATCAACAGAGATTTCTTTCTTTATCTTCTCTATTTTCTTTTTTTTTTTTTTTCATCACCCCTGCTCACGACTTTGAACTCATCTAGTTAAGACTTAAAGCTTGGCCCTCCCCAAGTATTCCTCCAAAGAGTTTTTATTTTCAGCTTAAATTAACAAATTCATGCTCTTTTTTTGTCCATTTTTTTTTTTCTTTTTTAAGTAACATGTGCTACAGATTAACTGTAGCTTCATTGTGTAGCACATAATAAAAATCACTCCTATATTTTTTAATGTTTGACTCTTCATAGGTGTGACTGGATTGGCTCAGCCTCATTCGCATATCCAGTGTCATCAGGCACATCCCTGATCTGGGATTTCCAAACACTTGCAAGCCAATCACATCGTTTCACCTTTCAAGTTTGTGTGTTAAGTCCCCCGACCAACAATGTTAACTCAAGTTTTACCTTTAAGATTGTGAGGAAACGTGTTCCACATGTGTTGGTGTGCAGTTCAGGCGGTGTGTATGTCTTAGGGACAACAGAGTCATGCCACTTGAATATTCCCTCCATAGTGCTCAGTCCCAGCGTGACTACATTTATGCAAATACTGCTTTTTTATATGAAGTCCAACTGTAATGTATGGAGATTTGGTACGGCATCGTTTGAAAGCGCTTTGAAAGCGGGGCTCCCCACGAGAATCTCTTCGTGTGTAAATGTGTGTTTGTTCACGCTTGCATTTCTGTATTTGTGTGTTTGCAGCGCACTGAGCCCAGGGACATCAGCGATGCCACCACTGTCCCAGTTTCTCACATCCCTCTTAAAAAACATGTTGATTCAGAAAAACCTCCTCTTCCTCTTCTTCTCCTCTCATCCCCCAAGTTCCTCTTGGGATGGACTGGAGGAGACACGTTCATCACCCACAGCCAGGGTGTTTGATTTTCCACTTCCCTTCTTTTTTTTCAACTTTATTTTACTATTCCAAATCATCTCTTCCCCCCTGACTGACTTCCACGAGAGACGATGAAGAAAACTTGTCAATAGGAAACAATTGAAGCGCGCCTTTTTCTCGTGTTTCTTTACTGCGCGGCAAATATATGCTCCCGGCAGAAATCGTCAGTATATCAAAACGTGGTGGTGGCCATCAAAAAGGTCCCACGTCTTGCCTCTATCAATCAGCAGAGCTGCTGGAGCTGCTGTGGCAGATTCTTTCTCAAATGATGTAAAAGTGAGTAGGTACTGAATAGTATGTCGCTGTTTTAAATGACTTTCCATGGTTCCAAGATGGCTTCAAAGGGTGCTTTTTTTTCTTTATGGTCAAAAAAGGATCCTAAAGGGAAACAGCGGGACCAACAGCAGTGCATTGTTGCTGTATCCTTAAAGATAAATAAATAAAGTTAAAATAAAAAAGACTTGCTATAAATAATCATGCAAACAAATTGTGTTAAGTTTTTGTCATAACATTTTGTCACGTCGCGTTCAAAGTGATTTGCATATAGGCAAAAAAATCTTAACAGCAATGGAACAATAATCATAAAAATGTAGAAAAAGAATTGTTAAAATGTCAAATAAAAAAAGGTCAAATTAATTAAAACAGAAAAAAATAAAACTGTGTATAGCATGGCTAGAGCAGGTGCAGGTGCAGTAATATTAATAAGAGCAGTAATTAGAGAAAGGACAGGAAGATTAGGACTTGATTGTGGCTAGAGTTGGAGCACATCTAATAATACAAAAATGTCTTTACAAACTGATTTGACAAGGCACAATTACCCAAACAGCAGCGTAATCAGTAGGAATCCACCGAAGCAACCCAAACAACAGACTCAAACTCAGGGTTTTGTTGCCAGTCAAACCCTTTTTGAACCAATCACAGTCATAATCAACTCTTGACATCACCAAATATTCATGCTTTCTTTTTCCTGGCACAGACCCAGCAAGTAGTCTACACATAAATCATTGCTATAATCGGGAGACTGCAATTATTCATGAATGCGGGAAATACTCTCTCTCCATCCACTCTAACTTCGTTTGTGCGTTCTTGCAGACATTATGGGGTGGAAGTGACTCATAAAACCGTCCAACAGCGGGTCTGCACAGACGCTGACTTACTGACCTCGTGCAACGCTGTGTTGTCTGTGTCATGGAAGTACTCGGTACAAAAGTTTCTTACAACTCCTCACGCAGATGATATCAAATTACAGGTGACAATGTATTTGAAACCAAATATGCCCATCTCTAGTGTCAGTAATGTTTGTACATTTACAGGGATTGTTGCAGAGCTAAGCTTGACAGGTTACTCTCCGAGTCGGCTGCCGTTTAGCCGACGAAGGGCAATGTTGAAACTGGACGTGAGTCATTCCGTATTAATGAATTTTGAACGAACAGTTAACCTCCCCTCTGCCTTTAACCGCCAAAGTAAGAGTCTCTCCCAGTATTTGACAGAATGATCTATGAGGTCTACAGTCTGCAGTGTAATAGTTAATTACTGAAACCATGGGTTCCTTTAACATTATTTTGATATTGTTACTGAAACGGGGCTCACACTACTGAACCTTTAAGATTTAAGAGAGTTCTGATTGTGATTGGTTGGGCTTTATGCTGTGACTCCACCATCTGGCCGCTACTGCCACTCTGTCTCCGAATGATGTCACAATATGACAGACAGGTATCCAGGCAATTGTGAAGAGGTCGCTCTGTGTCATCCGTCTTTATTTACTGAGTGTCATTGGGGTTGACGTGGCAATCACAGGTTTATATTCTGCCGAGAGAACTGGAGATGAGGTGTTTTGAGGTGCAAATGGGGATTAGTCTTCTCAAACATCCGCAGCGACTGACCTCGCTGTTTCCTCTTATGTCCACAGCCACATCCAATCGTTGCTTGTTGACTTGTTTGCTTCTCATTCCTGCCGTTTGTGATGACAGAGCTTTTCCCGCTGAAATGATCCAAATGCCAGAGTGTCGCCTGCGAATTGATTTTATGGTATGGTTATATGTCTTCTGAAGATGACATATTTATTTTCTGCCACTTACCTAAACACATTTCACGAGCCTTTAGCTTCAGTGAACCATGTTCATGTGCTTTTTAAATGGGTTGCACTTGTCGAAGATGAGTTTTTAACCCAACAAAGTATAGATGTACATTAGAGTGCAGAAGCTGAAACTAATCCATGGTTACGAAAAGGTGCGACAGTTTCTGTTTCAAAACGCTTGCAGCTGTAACTGAGGGTGCTTCATTACTGCAGCTATATATGTTAAGCTAAATGAAGGAAGAGTTTTAGCCCAGGCTCGTTTCTCGTGCTTATTCAAGGCAGCTTCCGGTTGGCTGATTGCTTGTGTTTGACGTTGCTGTTGCTTGAGATGACACAGGAGCAAACTGAGGTGACAGGAACTGATGGTCAGGTGACTTGCAGAAGCCCCAACGACCCAAAAAAAAGGACCTCTGAAAGGGACTGAATTGTGCTTCATTTTCCAAAAAACACTGGTTAATTTTCACATTTTTATTCATCTTATTTTGCGTATTTAAGGACTTACTATGCACATACACTGATATGTGGTTCAGTAATGAAGCTTCTAAATAGACAATCATCATTCACATCCAGGTTCAACAAATAATTATAGACCTAAATGAAGTCTGAGGTGTTCCCTCCGTGTTTAATGGATTTTTCCTGCCTTAAAGCACAGACTATGCAAATTTTCTTTCATCTTTCATGACTCTGTGAAAGACGGTTTTAATATTTTACTCTGCAGCATTAGTAGTGATCGCTATGTCTGACGGGCCTTTTCACTTCCTTTGTCAGATGGCAGCTGCAGAAACATTTTTCATCTCGCAGATAGTTTGGAGCAAGATTTCTGAGAGAAAAACATCTGTGTCTGAACTCTGCCAGCATCAGCTTATATCGATCCATACCCTAAAGTGTGTGTGTGTGCGCGCTCATGCTTCTTTGCGCAATCATATGAATCACAACTCAAAGATAGCTTACAAAAGTAGGTTACACCAGGCATCACTTATGGTGGATTCCTCTTCAATATAGGTGCAGATTGAAAGGTTTTGGGTTTTTTTGTGTGTGTGTGTGTGTGTGTGTGTTAGGATTCGTGTGTTTTTTGTGCGTTTGCCTCTTCTGGCAAAGCAGCAGATTGCTGAGAAGACAAATGTGTCCATCAGCAAGAGACTCCAGGCCTTCAACTCTGACTAAGTGTGTGTGCATGCATGCATGTGTGTGCAGAGAGCGGGGAGGAGGGCAACGGGAGCACAAATTGAGATAAGACACAAATTAGGGTTGTGAGTGCTGGAAAAAAGAGGGTAGGTGAAGGAGTTCAGCGAGACTGGAAGAGAGAGGCGCAGACGCAAGGAGAGAATATCCTGAGAGAAACGATAGTCACGATAGCACGGCGACCCGAGGACTTGCCCTAATTATGGAACGTGAAGAAGACATGAGGGTCTGATGAGGAATTACAGACGGAAATGACCAAGTGGGGAGAGATCAAAAAAAAAAAAAGAAAAAAGAGGGAGGGAATGACATGTGTGGGCGAGAGAGGAGAGCAGGAAATAAAGAATGGAAGAACCAGCAGACCAAACTGACCCTGAGGCCCTGTAGTCTGACTAACAAGAAGCAATTGAGAGAAAGGGCAGGGGAGCACAAAAAGAAATGAGTATGAAACAAAGGGAAATGTCTTCAAAAAAATATATATATACATATATATATATAATATAACATAAAAAATAAATTTTCAGTCCCTTCAAGTTTTAATGAGTTATTTAATGGATAGGAAGGAAAGAAAAGAAGAAGATGTTAAAATTGTTTAATTTACAGATAGAGTGAAAAAAAAAAAAGCAAGAAAGACTTAAAAAGAAATTAAAGGGAACTACAAGTTAATCTTTTCTTTATTCAGTTTAATAAAATGAAGCACTTTTTTATTTAAAGACGCACATTTATCGAAATTTCTCTGTTACATATGATAGCTCCAAACCCACAATGTGGAACCTCCATCTCAAGTGCTTGAAGCTAACAGGTGTTATGCAAAAAAGTCTCTCACTCCCTCATGTAGGTGTTGTTTTCAACCTGTTATCATCCCAGCTTGTCAGTTAGAGGCATTTCATCACAAGTCCCATTAGGCATTACGGTCCGTCGTGGTAAGCCTTCCCTGACGCACAACAGGCCCTTGGGCTTGCATCTCTCGTGTCCTGATACACAAGATCTGCATTACTTCGGTTAAAGTCTTCCTCCAGCTGTTGATCAAATTCATTTCTGTTGTATAAAACGGCATCATTAGATTTTTCTTTTCTGTCATTTGTGGCCATTAAAGGGATTTTATATAGTTGTACACCTTTGCCGTTATGTGAAACTCGGATGTTACACATGTTCACCTACCTAGTCATGATCCATGACGGTGTTGCTTTAGACCCACGCTGTCTTTGTTCAGCGTCGTGCCGCCGGATAGAGCCGGACTTGCTCTGCAATTCCAAAACTAGTCCACTACACACTGCACAGTGGAGTAGTTTAGCCCTATATATTTGAACCAGGGATGGATTCCCAGAAAGAAGAGCAGGAGCTACTTGCACCAGGTCACCTACAAGTGGATGCATCAGAATAGAGAGTTTCCTTAGTACAATTTCAAGCCCAGCCCCACAATTCAACAGGATTGGTTCCTTAGGTTTTCTGCGCAGAAGACCCGTTCAGTCTCCCTTAACTTTTTGGAGACTGGTATTGGTGATTGAAGAAAGAAAAAAGAAATCCTCAGTCATAGAGTCCACTGCTTATTTCCATCAAGAGGTGTGTCATTGTGCATTAAAAACACATATGGAAACAATAACAAGGTCAAAAACATGATTTATTAAAAGTGTACTACTCAACAACTGACAAACATTGTTGAAATATTACTGAACTGTACTTGATTGTGTCATGAGTTTGGGTGATTTTGTCCTAGGCCCCTCATCCTTGTGTTTTTCTCTCTCCCTCTTAGGAGCAGGTTCGTTGAGGGCAGCTGCAGCAGGTGACACAGCTGAGGATCATCACTCATCGGTCCCTGCATTTAAATGCTCTCTCTTACAGAAACCTCAACTCCTCACCTTCTCACAATTAAACCCTCTGCACCGAAGACTGTGTCTTGCATTTGGGTCCTTCTGCTCGCTAAAACTACCACAATTTGACACTCGGCTACATGAAAACATGGATACGACTATGCTAGTGTAGCATAAATGGCATTTACTCATCACTTTTCTTAGACATCACAATGCTACAGACTTGTGCTTGATAATCTGTTCTCTGACCGGGCCTCTCTGAATTTTGATACAGTAAATATATTTGTCTGACAGGTATTGTATTCATGTATTAAATTCATCTTGGATAGGCCTTGTGTAAGTAGGACTTATGTTTGTTTCATGGATGGACAGAATGAAAATGTGCCAATCAGAGGGTTCGGAGACAACAAAATACCAAGGCTAGTGTAACTTATTCGTCATTACTTGCCACATCTGTTCATCATACAACATGGATTTCCACATCCTGCCTTCGTCTCTTTTTAGACATCTCTAATGGCTGCAGGAAAAAAACCAAAACTAAGTATAACCCTGCTGGACTAACTGAATAAAAAAGTTTCTTGCAGCTTGAAAGTAAAAAAAGAAAAAGCATAGACATGAAAAACATAAAAGGAAGTGGAGTGGGCGTCGGAACACAGGAGCACATGACCCTCACTGAGAATCAGATATTGAACACCGGCAAGAGGCAGAAACACATCACTTCGAGTGTTGCACAAATTGGGCGGACATGGACTCTGCAACTGTCTGAGAAAGCGAGGATCGAGAGAAATTGAGGACGGAGGGCGTTGGCTTCATAATGCTTAGTGGAGTGTGAAGATATCTGTCGCTTGGAGCTCAGCTTCAGACAGTAACATGCAGAATGAAGACACTCATTAAAAAGCTGGAAGTGAAGAAGATGAAGGAAGAAAAAAAAAAAAAAAAAATACTAACGGACCAAGTGGAGAGGAATCAAATCAGAGCCCGGATTTAAATGAAGTGTTGGTGCATTCATCTCCCTGCTCTCGTCTCTTAAGTGTATAACTTTTCATCTGTGTGCAGACACTGACTTCATGGTAGAATTAACTGCTTGTCCTGTTGTGCCACTGAGACCAATTTAGGTTTTAATAGCGCCTGGGGTCATTAAGTCCAGTAATTGATTGTGTAATAATGTTACGGGTATATGCTATAATATTGTCATCACTATATGATCTGTACATCCTCGTGCTTACATGATATAAAATCGTAATGGTGACCACTGACCTAAGAGAGCAAGTCATTATATTGTAAAATAGTGCAATTATCCCAAGCTGTATGCTGTTTGAATATAACTGGAAGAAAATTCAATTGTAGGTGATTCTGAATGTGAATGGGGGTTTGCAGCGGTTGGGGAACAATGGCAGAGAGGAAAAGAGAAACAGAGGGAGATACAGGGCTTTTTTTTTCGTACATTGTTGATTCAGCAAAGTCACACTTTCCTTCGCGGCTTGTTAAACGCTTCACCGAACACACATAAACAGACGTGTTCATGTGTGCCCAAGGAATACTGGCTGCTTTCAGCACTCCGCCATGTGCACACACACACACATGCATAGAGTGCACACATGGCGTGTGTCACGACTGCAGCCTGAGAGTTCAAAGACTGAGGCTGAGCTCCGCTGAGGCCTCGCTGACACAAAAACATAGCATAGCATATGTTGTTGACCCGCCCAACTGCAATTGCACAGCCAGACAACAGCAATCTTTGCTCAGTGGTCCTGAATCAGCAAGAATGCATTTTCAGACATTTCCAGTGAGGTTAAAATGTTCTATTTACTTTGTTATATCTTTAGACAGAGGCTGAGGCACACCCATCGAAACCAAAGACACACACAGTGGTTTTTGAAACCTCTGAGTCGGTCACCTAACCTAAAATCAACCCTGACCGGTTCACTGTGAGGTCTGGCCCAAACAAAGTCCCCACAGTCCAAAATACCCTCACCAGAACAAGGGTTGTCAAACCCAAAACGCACACGCTCTCATGAGTACTTACATTCCCGTAAGTTCAAGGCTGTAATTCAGCAACTTTAATTTCACAATCGTGCTAATTTAGACGTTTAAATTCTGCAGCATGTTCTTTCTGCTTCAATAAACAAGCGGTGTAAACACATTTAGAGGATCATGACCAAAACAAAGTGATATAATAATGACATAATCGTACCATTATACACAATTAATTAATATTTGCCACCATATTGTTGACAATAGTATCGGTATTAACATTAACAGATTCAGTTTCTGTCGCGTGTCTAGTGACAGGTCATACTTCCCTCTCCTGAAAAATGTCTTCCAGCTCCTCTCCTGCAGGAATCCTGCAGTGTCTCGGTCAATAGATGAGATACATTATGTATCCAGCATGTTCTGAGTTTGACACAGGGACTCCAAGTTGGACTTGCCCAGAAAGCCTCCATAGGGAGGAATCCCGGAGGACCCTGACCTTCCACAGCTCCATTCCATCTCTCCATGGATTTCTGACCTCCTTACCACATCTCCAAGGGGAAGGAATGTATAAATGCTGAAGGACTACAGACTTAACACTAACTTCTGTAATCAGTCAAAGACACAGTATGTTATATCCTTGTTGAAAGCCACTAACAAACGTTAAATACACATCTATTGATGAGGGTATCTAACCCAGTGTTACGACTAATAAATAATTTAATGATGGATTCATCTGCAGGTTGTTTTCAGGATTAATAAATTAATAATTTACTCTATAAACTACTCCATAAAACATTTACTCTTGAAAATAGCTCTTGATTAAATTTTTCTTTTGATCAAGCTAATCAATTAGTCGTTTTTTTTAAAATGATAAGCAAAAGAACGTTTATGTCTCGGGCAGACAGCTGACTGTGATACGTGTTTTATTGCAAATGAATTAATTTGACACGTGACTTTACTCTTACATCATAAAAGAAATAACATATATTTTAAGGCTCAATGGGTCACATCTCTTACATTGTTTTGACTAACTGAGCTCTACCCTCACATACAACACACATTGCCACCGGGCTGTACAGTTGCTCGACAGAAAGAACCGATACATTAAGCTGCCTTATCGAAAACAGAGATGTTGTCTTTTCCTCGAGATTATATATGACTTGGCTCCGGCCACCCTTAAAGCAGAACACAACAGTTGATAGACACACTGGGTCTGGGGTAGGAGGGAGCTGTGTTTAATACGAGGAGGGCTGCTCTGTCAGTGAGAGCCGCTCACACATGCAACAGCCTGCCAACTCTTATCAGAGACTGTGACACACATTGTTTACGTCGAATCAAACCTGAAACCATGCTTAGAAGGCACTCCTGCGCATGGCTATACATGCTTATTTATATTCTCAAGGGTTGTGGCTTTATGAACCCCTTGTTCAATAATGTTTTATGCATGCTCTGCTCTGTTTCTGCTGTTTTAAATTATTTTATGTTTATCTTTCCACGTACCTATTATGTATACAATATTAAGACACTCGTTTAGGTCCCAGGGCTGGAATTCCATATTTTTAAGGGGGCAAGGCCACTTGGCCTGCGGGGGACATTTTTTTAGGGCACAAAGGCCATATGACGGGGCGTCAAAACTCTTGGTGAGAACCATAGTTTTGATCTCAGGATATTGACCAAATCAATTTTTAAAACCACTGCTGCTACTCAAGAAAACACAAAAACACAGTTTCTTATATATAATCACTGATCAATTATCAGTAGAATTACTGAAGCTTCAATCAGGTTATGAAAATGTACTATTATGATATTAATTTGACATTGTATACTACATCTTCTGGCACTGGGAATTACAAAATGATAAACCTTTCAATTAAAATTTCAAAAACCATTGACTTTCCTGATGATGTTTTGTAGATTTGGGGTTTTTTTGGTTTGATTTTGGATCTTTTATTCAACCGGGAACCCGTTTTCCCAGCAGCAGGTGAGCGTGCGTGGGGGAGGTTTTGTTGTTCATGGAAACATAGAAACCAGCGTTAAGTTCTGATGAATGACACTGCAGCAACAGAATGCGCCAAAAAGCTGAACGGCACAAGTAGCTCCACACAACCGCCTTTTGTCAGCACAATGGGCGTATGGGAAACACACACACTGTGTGTGAGAGAGAGAGAGAGTGGCAGATGGGTGTCACTGTGGATGCCAGCAAAGTCATGTGTTTAGATGTTTATGGTAAACTGTAAATTGCTTTATTAAATAACCACCTGTCCCTAGAAGAGATACCAGGAGTTGTTTTTTTCTTTTAGAATGCCCCACATTTGAGAGAGCAGCAAGAGAAAGTAGAATAAAGTTTTTTTTACACAATCTCTCCTTTTTGAAACGTGGCAGGAGAATTTCTACCTGTCATTAAATGACATGAGTTGGGATTTTCTTTTTTTTCTTCATACATGCAGATGCTGAAATGCACCATGTTTCTCTTTTTTTTCATTTTTCTAGTGGAATTCTTTGTATGTGTGTGTTTTGTGATGTTTCCACAGCAGTAATGAGTTCCTTTTGATCTTTTTGCCCATGCTTTAGCAGCATGTTTTCGGATCCTCCTGCTGTGCCCACCACCGAAGTACCTCCTCTTCATGGTGGTGGAAACATACCATATCACGAGTTTATCCAGCACCCCAAAATTGGATATCAATTACAGGATTATGATATTTCAGCTTTAGAGGAATACAATTGTTACTATTCTCAGAATCGTGTCTCCCTTGCTTAGCCTCTCTCAGCAGCACAACAACATCTCTGCTAATTATTTGTGGTATTATCCTTCAGGAATTGTGAACGAGAGGTGTGTGAGTGGGTGTGTTTGTGTCCAGGCGGGGCGGGGGGGGTGTCCAGCATGTTAGGGACTGATCCACATAGTCGGATTTACTGTCACAGCGTTCCCATTTGTAGGAAAACTTGCATGCACACAGCCTGGGAAGCGGATCTGACACTCTAAAATCGGCTCAGGGATGCTCTTAGTGAATTTTCGCACATTAATGCTTTTAGAGCATCCACAAACATATGCAGACAAAATCCACACACACACACACACACTCACAAGTTCTCCCAAGAACCTCATCCCTTGCTAATTCCTCTCTTCTCCTCCCTCTTTTTGTCTCCTCTCCTCCCTCATCCTCCCTTCGTGGGCTGCCAAGCTAAGCCCAGAGCAGTTAAATAATCACTAAGGCTTCCAGTTGGCAGAATATGATGTTTTTTGTTGTTTTTTTTTTCTAGGGAGGGAATATAGCAGAAATGGCAGGACACAACAGTAGCATGCCAATATATAACGATATTGTGCTGTCAAAATGTGCTTGTTTGTGTGGAGTGGGGAACTGCTAGTATGACATCCATTTGAAGAGGCCCCATTTTGATTTGGCAGCGTGTTTTGATGAAGTTCGCAAGGCTTCCCTGGACTGTGACATCGTCGACCTCCCTCTTAAAAATCTCATTTACAGTGTGTGTGTGTGTGTGTGTGTGTGTGTGTGTGTGTGTGTGTGTATGTTTGTTGTCCGTGTCTTCATTGTTTTAAAGGGGAGACAAAAAATACTGAACTCTTATTATATTAATATTATATCTTTGCTATTATATCTTTGCTCTGACTTTTTGTCTCCTCTCCTCCCTCATCCTCCCTTCGTGGGCTGCCAAGCTAAGCCCAGAGCAGTTAAATAATCACTAAGGCTTCCAGTTGGCAGAATATGATGTTTTTTGTTGTTTTTTTTTTCTAGGGAGGGAATATAGCAGAAATGGCAGGACACAACAGTAGCATGCCAATATATAACGATATTGTGCTGTCAAAATGTGCTTGTTTGTGTGGAGTGGGGAACTGCTAGTATGACATCCATTTGAAGAGGCCCCATTTTGATTTGGCAGCGTGTTTTGATGAAGTTCGCAAGGCTTCCCTGGACTGTGACATCGTCGACCTCCCTCTTAAAAATCTCATTTACAGTGTGTGTGTGTGTGTGTGTGTGTGTGTGTGTGTGTATGTTTGTTGTCCGTGTCTTCATTGTTTTAAAGGGGAGACAAAAAATACTGAACTCTTATTATATTAATATTATATCTTTGCTATTATATCTTTGCTCTGATGTAATGTAATCCACCCCTGTCATTGCACTCCCAAATTCCCCAAACACTGGGTCAATGTTGTTCATCCCCACTTTGGTTCATCTTCATCAAGCCACTGTGGCAACGTGGCAAATAATTGTGTGATCCAAAATGCTGATTATCAGTATAGCATGACATGCTAAAAATAACAGTTTATTTGAAAGTGCCATATGCCTTCTTGTGATGTTGGCCGTCAAAGCTGGACTGCTGAAGTACCATTTTCCACAAGAGTAAACTGGCTCTCGGAGTCTAATACCTACAGCCTCAGCTCATGAAAGCGAGCAAGGCTTAAAGCCAGGCTAGGACACACAAGGGGCTGTGCAACACACATACACAGAAATATTGTATTTTTATTCCTCCAAGCTCAACAAAGGTACCTAAATACAGTATTGGCCTGTGGGTCATATGAGTAAATACGAGCACATCAAAGGAGTTCCTCCTACTAAACACATCGCTATGGCCACTAGTTTCCCTGAGACTCGCTCTCTCTCTCTCTCACACACACACACACACACACACACACACACACACACACTCCCATGTTGAGTTTTAGCCGTGCATTTTTGATGTTGAGTGGCCATCGTGCGTTTGGGCTATGGCCACTAGTTTCCCTGAGACTCGCTCTCTCTCTCTCTCACACACACACACACACACACACACACACACACACACACACTCCCATGTTGAGTTTTAGCCGTGCATTTTTGATGTTGAGTGGCCATCGTGCGTCCAGGTAATGTCTCAGTAACTTTGTATGTCTTGAAATGGCCAGAATTAGCCAGAGGCCCAGTGGAGTGTTGCCTTGTTAAGTCTCACTCCGAGCTGCAGTGCTGATTTATGCTGCTTACTTAGCGGAGACAGGAGGTGTTAAGTAAATCAATCATACAATCAGTCAGCCATTTAGAGTGTCAGTCAATCAATCCCATTGTCATGTGTTACCTCTCTCTCCCTCTCTCTCTCTCTCTCTCTCTCTCTCTCTCTCTCTCTCTGCGTACACTCTAACAAGCAGCAGGGGTTTTTGATAGCAGCTATTTTTAGCAGGATGTATCATGTGGGTTTGGTAATTTTCTCTCCTCAGTAACAGTTACCATGCAGAGTCTGTTGTTATGAGGAGAAGTCCGAGGTGGCCAATCATCTGCCTCCCTGTGTGACTGATGGGCAGACAAGGCACTTGGTATGTTGCTGAGGTGGGGGGCGAGCGGAAGAGAGATTGAGGCAGGGGACAAAAACACCTGTGCACAGTACCCACACGGATGCAAATGTCTGTATTTGTGTATCTAATATTCACGCCTTACAGTCCATAGCAACACATAACAGGCATGTAAAGGAGCAACTGCGGATCATTCATGAATTATATCTGATTTCACAGTATAGAGCCATATTTAGAAAATTATTTCAGAGCCCTGCTTGTAATTTCACACTCCTGATAACATTCTGTATCATATTGATTAGTATAATGGCTTCAGTGCCACAGAAGCTTTGTTGTCCTATGCAGACACAGTAGTTAAACTATGCTGCAAAATGCAAAGAACAAAACTCAAAAGTCAGCTATAATCTAAGCAATACCTGTGCTGCCGACTGCATTACTGTTTCTAGCTGACTTGGCAACATCCAGAACCTGTATTGGACTGCCTGCAAACAAATGAACTATATTAATAAAAGAGCAAAAACCAAACACCCAAACCAACAAAAAAAAACAAATCAGGGTTTTATAGTGTGTTTTTTTCCTCCTCAGTAATGCTAATACCCAACTTTTTCTATTTGTGTTTTCAGATGGGCCAACAAATTAGCTACGCTCACTGGCAACAACAATATCTAACTTTTTAAAGAGGAATAAACTCTTTTTCCCACCCACACCTGTGCAAAATTGTTCATTTTAATACACTCGAGGGTTCTGCGTGTGATCTCTAAATTTAGCTAAAATTAGCTGCAGTTAATTCATTACATTGTTTATTGCACTGGGCTCCTGCTAGATTTTGGATCAATGTGTTTTTTCCCAGAAAAAACAATAACAGTAGCCAAATCGAAATAGATGAAATAACGACAGTAGCATGGTAGTGAAAGCAGTGCCTTTACCACTGAAAGATGGTTTACAGAAAAGTTGGAGCCAAATTAGGTATTAATTATGAATTTCTAAATAGTAATTTATTCTGTGCCTTCTTTTAGATGTTTTTGGGAGGAAATAAACCTAAAAGAAAAAAAAAAAAATGGTATTGTAATTATACAATATCAAATTGTTTGTAAAAAATTGGAGCTTGGACAAGAGTGCAAGATTTATATTAATATTATCGATTTCTTTGAATGGGCCTGTCCAAGCTTACATTGCATGCTATTTGAATAGGTTTTGGTGTAAACAAGATAGTCATTTTGCTAGCTTGATGACCATTAAACTTAAAACTTAGCGTGTTTTAAATTAATTGCCACTTTGTAATCAATAATTCTCACTTTTGTCTATATTTGAACATCATTTTCTGAGATAAATGCCTGTCCATCACTGTCATGGATCAGAAGAGCAGCTCACTACATGTCCTTGCTGCAGCTTCTCTCTGGATGTTTAGAAGGATTAGTAGAGTTGAGTGAAGTGAACTTTTTGATAGATGGAGTTGCGGGTGGAGAGCGGATATAAAGCAAAAGATGAAAACAGAGAATCAGAGAGGCACAAAGAAGATACTGATTTAAGAGGAAAAAAGGGATAGCCATTACAATGGTCTCTGCCATTGTAAAAACAGGACAGGCAAGATTGTGGGTCAGGACATGAAGAAAAGAGAAGGCCATTAAAGAACTTCTGCTCGCTCTCTTATCCCTCACAAGTTTTCCACCCCTGTCTAAAAATATACACACTTTAACAACCTTCCATGATAAATGGTAGAGACAGCATTGTAGGTGTTGTGCGGGAGGCATTTCCTTTGATATGTCAGGGTGATTATGTGGTTTTTTTGTTTAACAGCAATCATTTATCCATTCTGCCATTTTCTGTATCCATGTAGTGGTGACGTGTGAGGATCTGCTGCAGGTATTTCCAATTTCGACTTAGAGCACATGCCTGCGATGTGTTATTGGCTCTGCCTGTTCCGGCTGAGTTCTTGTTTGACTCCTAATAGGCTTCGGGTCTGTTGCTCATCAGATGGAGGTCAGAGCACCTACAGCCAGTGATCCACAGCTGAGGGTTTCTAACCTCAGATATTAGGACTGGAAGCCTTCCCTCACTTGCCATGAGACAGTGTTTGTGCTGCTTTAAGTAGACCTTAACAAGACAGTTCCAGTTGAATGATTATAACTTCAAGGGACATTTTTCCACCACTCATGTTAGCTATGCCACACACTGGTCATTGTGTAAAATACAAGAAAATGCCTCAAAATGGTGGCTAGCATATTTCGACCAATAACAAGGGCCAGAGCAAGAATCATAAAGATTTGCAATGTAATGGGCAACACAGTGGTGCAGTGGCTAGCAGTGTCACCTCTCTGGGTACTCTGGCTTCCTCCCACACTCCAAAAATATGCAAAAGGGGGTTAGATTAATTGGTTACTCTAAATTTCTCGTAGCTGTGAATGTGGGTGTAAATGGTTGTTTATATCTATATTGTATGTGACGCCTGCACTTCCTTCGGCCAATGACGCTGGGATAGGCTACAGCTCCAAGTGTCAAATTTTGACCTGGTAGTGGTGGGATCCCAGGGTTTCCAAGGGCAATTGAATTTTTTTTTGTATAGACCTGGAATATCTGTCGATGTCATGGTAATCTACATGATAAACTCAACCTTTTTGCAACAAAACTAAAGCATCAGCCTTATGACGATAGAGAGAAGAAAAGAAATCCGAGGACAATCACAGCCTTGAAAATCCATCCTTCAGGGACCACACATCCCCAAATTTGTTTGCAATCCATTTAAAAGTTATTGAAAACTTTCAGTCTTTACCAAAGTCAACCAGTAAACTTATTTCTTTTGGTGCTTTTCATTCATCTTTCATCACTTTATGGTCCATGACTCGGTCCTGAAAACGCACCACTTTAGGAAAGAAGAAAAAAGGCCACGTTAACTTTAGAGGTCATGTAGTAGTTCTCTAGTACTCTCCAACAGTGTTTACTTCGACACCACAAGCCTTCATTCAACTGAAATGAACAGGTCTTGTTACAAAATATTTTATGAATGCTGGTTTGAGCAAGGCCAATAAAGATACACAATCATTTTCTGCAAATGTGTCTTCTGCTTCAGAGCTGCAGCAAAGAAAAGAATCACGCTGAAGCCGTCACATTTTTTGCGTTCTTTCTCTAGATTTCCTTTTAACCAAGAGAAAATGTGCATGAATCCTGAAGGAAAAATAGCAGCTTTTTTTCAGTTTTAACGATAATCTATACTCAAACCTTTCTGAATTGTATAGCCAATTCAATCAATTATGAGTGATGCTACAAAACCAAACGTAACCAAAGTTAGAGTTTTAGGTCTGTTATTCATTGCATTGCATGAACTGGCCACTCATGGAAATGGGCAAACTGCACACTGTTAATTACCAAATTTAACAATAGTTGTAGCACAGCACTATGCTTGAATATAGTCAGTCAGTCAACCAATTTTCAGTCAATTACTCTGTGCATCGAAGCAACTTACTTACTGTGGTAAGAAGGTTGCAGCTGAAGAGACATAAAGCCATGCAGACATAATTGGGATGGCTAGAGAATGTGACAGGGATATTTCTGCTTAAATCCCAGCTGTTTCATGGTAATATAAAGCTCATTTGGTAGTAAAAGCCGGGATAACCCTTAATGAATCCTCCACAAAGTCTCTGTCTCTGCATGTCTCTGCACCTTCATTTGGAATCACAGCTTATTATTGATCCTCTGGTTTGCAATTTTGAGAGAAAATTGTTTAAGTCAACATACCAATTGAACGTACCTACTGCACAGGAATGGCATGGTCAAGGTCAAAGACACTTGTTTCATAAATATTTGATAAAGATTAGTGTTACAATTTATGTGTAGTTAAAAAAAAATGCACATTTTGAGTTTGAAAGTGTATTTGAAAGAGACATTTTCTCCAATTATTCCCCTCTTTATTTATTTATTATAGGACTAAGCATGCAATATTTAAGTAACACAGAGATGCACATTAAATACTCTCTGAATAGTACATTCATTTTTGTTTGAACAGACAGTTAAAGTATTCTTTTAGCTAATTGGTGTATAAAACCATACTATAGTTTGCAACTATAAAAGGTCTTTTGAAGTGAAACTATCAAGGAAGGGAGCTTACTGCAGACTGTTGCCAGTGAACAGCAGGAAGTACTTTTATAAGTGCTGTGAGCTGCTCTTTGAGATTTACCCTTCCTGAGTAGAAGCTCTACTGAGTTTTAACTTAAAGTGCACAAAAACTCCACTTTTAGTTCTGCACAGTACATGCAAAGTTCCGACTTCCTAATGTGAGGCAAGTGTACTTCTGCCAGAGCATATATGCAGCCTGCTCACATTTTTGTTGTTGTTGAGACAAACTTATCAATGTATGCAAAGAATACCTTTGTGATGGTTGAGCAGCTAAAACTGCACCAAGTGTGCCACAGGCATCAAAGAATGCTTTTGCAAGCTGCCGCTAAATATAATCTTTCTGGAACTTCCCAAGCCACCTTCAGGGGCAAGTGGAACTGGTCAGGGAACAAGTTGTTCCTGTTGGGCTGAGGTAGGCTTTCTTGTCCATCTCTGTGTCAGCAGGATGCGGTCCACCTTGACTCGTCTTATCCTGCTTGCGCTCACAGCAGTTCAGGAAATTTTGCGTCGGTTTTAACCTCAGCAACATAAGAGGCTGAGGATGGAGAGCAGTGATATCTAAGTGGATCAGAAGGGCATTGCCAGATCTCTTTTTTTCCGTGTTCAGACAGTTAACAGCTCTTTGAAAAATGAAAAAAAGAAATCTACATTAATCGTTTGAAAAAGGCCACTGCGCTGAAAAAATGTTGAGCCATACTTAATGTTTGCCCGATTGCCATGTCATCTATCAAGGCAATGTGACACTCATACATAATACATGTGCAAATTCATATTTCGGGGAACTTTCTTTTTGTTAAAGCCTCACACAACCTGCAGTATATTTGCATCTGGTTTCAAACTCATGGTTCTACTGCTGCTTCTGCTTGTTGAATATTGATAAATAAATATGGAAGACGTGTTGCTATTTACTCTCATTGTACATCGGAGGCAGAGTCTGGCAGTAGTAACCGGTAGCAAAAAATGTGACGACGTTTCGCTTGATTTAGAGTTCCTCTAAATACAGACTTTTCTACTTTGCTCTAGATAGAATATTTTTTTTACTCAAAAGTTTCCTTTATTTTCTACTGTTCTCTTTCTTACAATGTTTTCATTTCTTTGCTTCTTCATATTTTCTTGTCACTTTATCCTGTTTCATAAAAATATATCTGGGAGTTTTATGGTAATGTGCATGATGTCATTTCCTGTCTTTGTTCTGTTTATTTACTGTTTGTATGTCATCTCTGGTCAGTCACCCTGATGGCGACCTGGGATTTCCGCAATGTGTTTGTATTTTTAAGGCTTGCTGAGATTTGGCCATACTAATAAAGGTTTTCAAAAGAGTGGCTTGCTCGTCATACTTTTTGCTACAGTTCATGTCACCCCTGCACCAAAGAGCACTTTCTTCTAGATATTTTTCAAATATTGCCAAACAGAAGTGCTACTTTTTTATAGCATTTTCTATACTATAGTAACCGGTACCAAGTTTCTGCCCATATGGGCCAAAATTAAGAAAAATATTATCGACTATTAACTCTCTTTCGGTTGGGGGAATTCAGACTTATATTCCAGCCCACCACTAGGGAGCAATTGTGACGCTTTAGTTTCACTGTGGCAGAGCTTTCATATCATCCACGTTTATACAGTCGATGGTCTTGACCAACCCAGCTGTATTTAAATTCAGAATGTTGTCATTGCCAACTTTGAACAAAGCACATCTCTAGTACTTTGTTAATCGATCGTATATTCATTCATTCATTCATTCATTCATTTTCTACCGCTTATCCCGTTAGGGGTCGCGGGGGGGGCTGGAGCCTATCTCAGCATCTTGGGGCGAAGGCGGGGTACACGCTGGATGAGTCGCCAGTTCATCGCAGGGCTGACATATAGAGACAAACAACCATCCACACTCACATTCACACCTACGGGCAATTTAGAGTGACCAATTAACCTACCCCCAGATTTGCATGTTTTTGGAATGTGGGAGGAAGCCGGAGTACCCGGAGAACAAATCAAATTTTATTTGTATAGCCCAGAATCACAATTTACATATTATCGCACTTGGCTTTGACAAACTGTTCCTCTGCCCTTAGACCCCCAAACCGGGTGAGGAAAAACATAAAAGCTTGTTAGCTGAAGGCTCTGCCTCCCACTCTACTTTTGGAGATACTTAAGATCACCATTAACCCTGCATCCTGGAAGCGTAAGGTCTTGGATGGGTGATTGGGTACTATTAGCTCTTTAAGGTAAAATGGTGCTTGACCATGAATAGCTTTGTAGGTGAGGACAAGGATTTTAAATTCTATTCTGGATTTAACTGGGAGCCAGTGCAGAGAAGCCAGTGTGGGGGAAATATGGTCTCTGATCTTAGTTCTAGTCAGTACATGGACTGTTGCATTCTGGATTACCCGAAGAGTCTTTAAAATGTTATTAGGGCAGCCTTAAAATAAAGAATTACAGTAATCCAGCCTGGAAATAACAAATGCGTGAACTAGTTTTTCTGCAGAGTCGTCAGGTTGGGTAGAGGTGCAGTCCAAACTTAACACGTATCTTTTTTTCTGAGGATGAATGATTCCATTCCCCTGGGAATAAACACATTTTCTAACCAGGTGTTGCCTTCAAGGCATGTTGTACTTGTTTCCATCAAAGAAAGACGTGAGGCAACTTCTCCATAGGATCAAATTGCAGTCTTTCTCAGCTCCTTTAAGAGCTCAACACTCTTATTGTTCCAGATGGAAGTGGAACGTAGTTCTGTCCTTCTCCTTTTCCCTCTTTGATTCAATTGGCTGACATTGGTCCTCTCAATATTTCAGTTCAACCTTTCATATATCACCACAACCCCATGAGCCAATCAATCATCTCGCTGTGGCTCAAAGTTTTAAGCCACTGCTGTCAGTTGTCATTTCAGTCAAATTTATGTGACCCTCTTACCTCCCCCATTTGCCTCTAGTCCTCATAATATTCAGCGCCCAGGGGTCTTCCAACTGTGCTCTTTGAAAATCCTGCTCCACATCGCATCCGTCCACATCTTCAGCTTCGCTCTCCACTGCATCACCACTGACAGTGTCTAGACTCAATCATTTATTATTATTTACAACCCAGAGATGAAATCCCAATGGGGTCTAATCACCATAGACACTTTATATTCTTCTTTTTGTTTTAATTTGTTCTCTCCTGACTGAAGCCATTTTGATCTGCATGAATACTGAGTGCTTTGGTTTGATTTAATATTATTAATCTTGTTAATGGATAATCAATCACCACTGGCAACTATTGAATGCTGCAACTGTATACAGAAAAGAATGAAAGGGTGTACTTATGTATTTCCAAGACTGCAGTAATATCTGCCTCACCTGCTCCTGGACCTTTTCCCCTCTCAGGAGCTCCGGTTTAACAACACATTTCGAAAACTGACATTTAATCCAAGCAAACAAATCACTGTGGAGATTCCCCATCCATCCATGAGCCGAAATGCATTAATGGTCCCACATACACACACACACCGTTGCACAGTCACGATAATATTACAGAACATCTCTCTCAGAGCCCATCCAGACTGTCAGGGGAATATGGTTATTTGTGATTTTATTGAATAAAACGGCATCCTCCATTTCCATTATTGGCACCATCTCACAGCCCCCTGGGATTTCTGGGATAAATGTACCTGCGTGTGCATGTGTGATTGTGTGTGATTGTGTGTGATTGTGTGTGTGATTGTGTGATTGTGTGTGTGTGTGTGGGGGGGGGATTGCGTGCCTGTGGCAGATATAGGTATTTCCTGTCTCTCTGTTGGGCTTAGGGAGATTGATTTGCCTGACAAATTGACTGAATACTAGATATGCTCCTCATGTTGCTGAGCATTAAGCAAACATTTCTGTGTGTTTGTTTGTATGTGTGAGTGTGCAATGTGCAGGTGGGCACTGGACTAAGAGAGAATGATGGATCGTGTGAGAGAGAGAGAGACACTCAACACTCCAAAAAAGTTTTCTGATAAACTAAGCAATCTTAAAATGCCCACCAGGCCATATTGAATAAAGATGATGGGTTTAGGTAGCTAGGGTGGGGGCTGAACTGGACGCTGTCTGGGAAAAAGGACTACACCAGGGACAAGGTGAAAAGTGGGGTGTATACACATTTCTGCTGCAGGCATTCATGAAGACAGTTAAGAAATGTAAGAGAATTTGTTTATTTGCCTATTAGAAACACATCCTGGCCTCATGATACTTCATCTCAAAGTTTGTCTGGACTGAAGGGGAAAGTTGATCATCTCAGGTGTGTTGCTTGCTAATTGCAATCCTGACGACTGACTTAAGTCAGGTTTTACTTCGCCTGCTTCTTCTCTTGTCTGACATCATTAGAGCACACACACAGTCCAACCCAAGAACAGTAGAAAAAGAAGTGCAAAGAGGATAGAGGAGGCTACGCTGACACTAATGATTTCTGACCTCTGCTGGACAAACAGAGAGATTTTCAATCCCCTGTGTTCCTCTCCTCTATCTCCTCTCCTTCCATTGTCTCCAGGGCACTGCCTCGCACCATTATTTGGGTGGAATTAGCTTTTACCGCCATCTTCCCTCGTTTTATCTCCCGTCACCTCTCCTCTCTTATCTGTTCCTTGCTTCTGTTTTCCTCCTCCCTGTACTCATCTCCTCTTTTCTTCTTGTTCTTCTTCCCTCTGTCTCTTCCCTTCCTATCTACACTTCTTTTCCCCACTCGCAACTTTTGTTTTCGCCTTTAATTTCCTTTTCTTGTACTTCTTTTGCCCTCTTCATTATTTATCTTTTTTTTCGTCTTCTACTTTCATCGATTTTGGTCTCTTTTGCACTGCTCTTTTTGTATCTGTTCCTCTTGTGTCCACCCTCTTTCTTCCCTTCTCCCCTGCTCCTATAACTTGGTCCTTTCTCTCCATCCTTGGCCATCATTTGGGCTTCCAGGCTCGTGGAGACAGCAGACTTCAGCTTTTTCCACTGCTCTGTCTCTCTCTCTATCTCCCCCCTAACATATCCCCCTCACCCCTCCACTCTTTCTTGCCTACAATGTCCAGAGGATGTCAGTCGCCAGCGGTTGCTCCCGTCCGTCCTGCTGACCACCAGGCCATGCCGCAGCACAGACACTGATCTGATGTGACAGCTCTCTCATTATTTAAAGTCAGGACTGCTCTGTGTGTTTGCCCATGTGTGTATCTGGGGCTGAATGGGCTCTGGGTATGCATGAGTGTGTATGTGCCCATCTGACTGCCTCTGTGTGTGTGCGTCTGCCCTTCTTTTTCTGAGGGCCAATGAAAAGAGAGAAGAGAGCTAATGAAGTGAGCATTTGATTGGGAGCCAGAGAGCTGTACAGTGTTAAAGGCAAAGAGGGAGAATGAGACATTGATGATCTTGTCTGAGCAAGAATGACTTCTCTTCATTGAAACAAACTGGAGTGGAGAAAGGCGAAACGAGCAAAAGACTCCATGAATTATTTGGAGCCTGCCTTTCCCGCGCAGCTTTCCTGCTCTGTTTGGTTACGTCTCAAACCAACCACTTTGCAACTTGTGTTTGAGGTGGACATTGCATTCTGCACTTTCGGGGGGAAGAAGTCATCAGATAAGCAAAGTGGCTAAATGGTCCACTGGAGGCCAATCCATCAACCACTGCCTTAACGCTGCGCACCAAGAGTTCATAAGTCATGCTGTTTAGCAACAGTTGCAGATTTGGATGGCTGCTGAAATAGAGATTCCAACCCACCTTGTCTCAATTCTCAAGGTCGGCTGACCATGACGGCGGCACAAGTGTCCAGTAAGTGGGCAGTAAATAAGGTCTGACCAAGAGCAGACAGACACGCACACACTTTTCCCCTTCACTGAAGTATTCTCACAACTCAAAGAGCGTTTGACTTCTGGCTCCAAGTTGGGCACCAACCGCCAGATCCAATATAACATAATAAATACCACCCCTCCTGACACACACACCAGACACACTCACTCTATATGAAGGGAGAAGCACTGGCTCCATTTACCCGAGCAGTGTGGCTCTCAGATGCCCAGGGCCAAAACGTTAAATTGAAGTGA
>KV751323.1:5350340-5372261 GCA_001698575.1 Mola mola | reverse complement strand
GGCAGAAGAAGAAGAGCATATCTGAGGCAGCAGGTAACCTGGCATTTAAAGTCTCCTCTTTGTGTTGTTTTGGATGCATTTGCACTGTGTCCTCCTCCATTTTGTCTCTAGGCTGCATTTTGTGCTGCTGAGCTTGTAAATGGCCTCTCCCAGTGTGGCTGCACCTGCATTAGTCAACCTGATAATTGTGATTAATTATAGCAGCACTTAGGAGAGGCCGCGCGTTCGTATATACCGAGCACTGCTCACACGCTGCCGAAGACGAAGCGGCGAGAACAGCTCTGTGCCCGGAGCCGCTCTGGCGAGTGGCCTGCCTCAAACATTTTCCGGCATAAGATGTTCCAAAACACATGACATTCAGGGAGACTAAATGCACTTCGATTTAGTTTTCGAACGCACTTAATTCTTTTTGTGGGCAGACAAAAGCTGCCATATTGTCATTCCCATTGTGCAGCAGGGGAATTGTTGTCCACCAGGCACTGGCTCATCTTATTCAGAAAACATGCTATTATACCTGTTCCACTCCCTCCAACGACTTTCATCCTAGCTGTGCGTTGTTTAACTTTTTTATTCAGCGGCGTACTGATATTCGCTGTTACAAAGGGCGACATTGTGAGCCATTCTGTAGCGGAGAAATGTACGCGTCTATGTGACAGGTAAGCGTGAATTATAGGATGGATGGTGGGACACGTGCACACTCTGAATGCAAAGGAACAAATACAAAATGGCTCAATACAGGCTGTTTTTCATGATGTAGTGCACATCAAATATCACATTTGCAGTTTCACATTGGACACGGGAGGACATAATCACATGGGGAGCTTGTTTTCTGTAGTCCAATGAGCTGTGGGTAGATGGTTGATTTGCTGCAGTTTTGTGTTTATTTTGATTGTGTTCATGCTGTGCAATTTAAGTCTTGTGAAGAAAAGTCACATGGCCCCCAGTGCTTTGTGTGCTATACACTGTTGGTTGTACTGTTGCTGCTCTGGTTATAGAATGCACCATCAGGGTCAAAAGAAATGAGGGGAAGCAATGACGCCACAGACCCATAAATAACAGATGAACTTTACTCTAACTAACCCCTTTTAGAATATTAGCAGCATCACTAACGACATTCACAGTTTGATTTGATCCCAAGCGTGATTCTGTGTTTGTTCTGAATCTCTTTCTTCAGCCCTTAAACCCGTTGTTGCTGTACTCCCAATACTTTCAGAAGTGAGTATTTTCAGAATATCTGAATGTGGCTGGAAGCATTCCATCCATCCATTTTCTACCGCTTATCCTGTTAGGGGTCGTGGGGGGGCTGGAGCCTATCCCATCATCTTGGGTCCAAGGCGGGGTCACCCTGGACAAGTCTCCAGTTCATCGCAGGGCTGACATATAGAGACAAACAACCATCCACACTCACATTCACACCTACAGGCAATTTAGAGTGACCAATTAACCTACTAACCCCCAGTTTGCATGTTTTTGGACTGTGGGAGGAAGCCGGAGTAGCCGGAGAGAACCGACGCAGACACAGGGAGAACATGCAAACTCTGCACAGACAGGCTGAACCCAGGACCTTCTGGCTGTGAGGCGACAGTGCTAACCACTATTCACAACACAAAAATTTTGTTTGACATCTTAGGAAATGCTTTCATTTACATTTTAGCCTCAATGAGAAGATAGATGCCCCTCTCATATGAGGATAAATGTGAAGCTACAGCTAAAAGTCAATTCACTCATTTTTTTTTTTTTGTTATCTTTAAAGAAACTTTAGCTAGTATGTGGATTTTGGACTAGCTGTTTTTTCCTGTATTAATCTAACCAGGTGCTTAATTCATGAATGAAAAAGTGAACTTTTTCAAGGCCAAAAGAGGCTAAATGGGCTGAAGTAAGCACTAGGCCAAAGCCAACAGTGTATTTGAGTTGAATTTCATGGATTTTTTTATCCAAAAATAAAATTTAATGGGTTCCTGAACTGTCCATTTCCAATTCTTCCACCAAGTTTTGTTGTTTGCTAACGAAACAACCAACCAACCACCCATCCAACAGCCAGGGCTGAAAACATAACATCCTTGGCGGTGTTCTTGCTATTTACGATGACCCAGTCGTGTGTACTTTTATTTCATCCTAACCATAATTTTCTCACAGCACCTGCAGCTCTCATGGTAACTGCAAAAATGAATTACTGCGATATTAGAAATTTGACGGCAGAGGATGGCAAGCCACTGTCACAACCTCACGTGACATCATCTCATCTCATCTCGCCTCATGTCCATGTGGAAACAATGGCATTGGCGCTCGTTGCTAAACCCTTCGGGAGCATTTTGGCTTTTGGATGAATCATAAATGAGAAATTTATATGAGGTAATATGTAACATCTGCACCATAAAACCCCTGTAAAACAATTAAATGCGACAAATTTAAGGGCTCATGTAGCAAAATACCGAGTGAATTATCCTCCTCCAGCATGTTCATGCCAATGTTACTATGGACAATGAGGCAAACATTGGTGTAGCAGTAAACTGTTTCGCCTGTCAAGCTTATTTCATTAAGGATTGCACAGTCTTAGCAATGGCAACACCTTTGTGAACGTTTTCTCTCAGAACTGATTGAAGAGAGCAGCAAGAGCTGAAAAGGGAGGGCTACAAAATTTATATTTCTGTTTCATAAAATTTCATACATTGATTGTTTTACTAGGCCTTAAAATAGCTCGGATGCAGTGCTACACCTTTCCCTCCTCTTGATCTGTGAACATGCTACCCCGTCTCTGCTCACCGCTCTGCCCTTCGCCTGCAGCCAGAGTGAGCTGGACCTTACCTGCTCTGTCATCTTATAACTTTTCAACTAGTCTACTATATGCTGCACAGAGTAAAGATCCAATATTGGAGGTTTGAATTCAATGCTGGAGACGAAGAGGAACAGCCACTTGTACAAGGCCAACTAGAGGTTGATGGAGGCAATGGTTTCATTTCTTACAACTTTAAGAACATCCTACAGGTCGTCAGGAGTAGTTCCTGACATGTTCTATGTGGAAAACCCGAGGTACATTGCAGGACGAAAGCAGAAATCCTCACCCATGACAACGGCTGCTTATTTTGGTTATGTTGCGTGTCGTCGTATATAAAACGCAACTTACGGACACGTACACAAGGTCGAAAATGTGATTTTTCATTAAAGCCGATTTTGTTATGATCCACATATCGGGCCACCCTGCATCATTGCAGGGGGGATTCCTTCACTGCGACAGACCCAACCGTACCCAGGCAGCCATAATAATGCAGTGCCTGACCGAGCTGAAAGCTGAAAACCAATTAACAGGCTTGTGAAACATGCCCAAGTACATACACAGTATATACTGCATATATGTACCATAAGTTCACTGTTGCCAGATTACAAATGCACGCCCTGGAGGTGATCTTTAGGGAAACATATGAGATCAGAGATGCAAAAGCAGAGCGGTGTAAGCGAACTGGCTTACAGGGCGCTTCTCCAGAGAGAGAGAGAGAGAGAGAGAGAGATGATGATTGTCTCACTGCAGTGTGTCAGATCTGGGCCGGTTGCCAGGTGTTAACCTTAGCTGCACAGCAGGACCTTGGCAACTCTGAGTGTATTTTAGCAACTGTGAGAATGTGTGTGTGTTCATCAGCATGTCCCTGTATAATGATGGTGGGCCCACACTTCTCTTGTGTGTCTTGGGTTGTGCCTAAGTGGCAACAGTGACTGCAGGCCAGTGGACGATTTCACGCCACGGGCAGAATTTCGCTGGTATTGCAGCTTCTCTTTCCGCGCTCCGCGCTTTCACATATCTTCCTTGTGCAAATGCATAACTACATATTTCTCCCCCATGTGGTTTGTCTTCTCTTAAATAAATAAATACTGTTTGAATCCTCAGGGCAGGGAATCTTCTTACAGAAACACTGAACCCACACTCTGAAATTAAACGTATATGTCCGGAAAGATATGCAAAAAGACTGACTGCAAATTGGTGAACAAACTTAATCTTGATCTTAATTTTCATCTACGCTGTACTTCCCTTTTCATTATTCCCCTTCCTCATTTCCCTTTTTCCTACTTTAATTTCCTCAATTAGCCTCCCCTCCGCAGGCCTTTTTTTTTTTTTTTTTTTTTTTTTTGCTTCAAATCTTTATTTCCTCCTGTTTCATTGCTGCTTTCTTACATCTTTACTCTTCTCCCTGGTATCCTCACATCATTATGGACCTTACACACACCCTGTTCTCTGCATCCTAAATCCAGCACTCCCTCCCTAAGCTATTAGTATTATCCAAAAGTTCTTGGCCAAGCTTAGCTGGCTGTGTGCGTGTGTGGGTTTTGTTCAAAAAGAAAGCTCATATTTCTATTCAGGTCAGGTGATTGCTGTCAGAGACTGTCCAGGGTCACACCGGCAATGAACCTAATAAAACACAACTCACGTCTGCCACTGGCCATGCAGAGAAACACACAAACACACACAAGCAGGTCACTCAGCTTTATGTGTGCACAATAACAGGGTGTGAATCTTGATTTTGCCGTTTTAATTGTTAATGTAGAGGATTCGTGTGAAACAAACAGCAAGATTCATCTCAGTGTCAACACATAATGTTCATTTTTATAGCTTTGGTGACTTTGAAATTGCTTTCAGTGAGAGAACGTGATAAAGTTGTAACAACTTCCCGGGGTTCTTTATGCTTCTTTTTCTTTAGTATAAACCCTTTTCTCTGTATAATATTTACTACCATCTAGGGTATAATTTCAATTTCAGTTATACAAGAGTAGTCAAGAGAGCAATCCAAGCTAAAGGCTTGGCTTACTCTTAGCCAACTTCCCTAGTTCACAAAAGCTAAAAGTTAGCCAACACAGTTGCTATTTTGATGAGCTAAGTCTGTAATACACATTTGCACTGTTGTCTCCTGCTTTGTAATTGTCTTTGTAAGAAGTGTTGTGTAGAGGAGTTTGATAAAAATGGATGTTGCGAGGACACATGGCTCCCTCCACCTGAGAGATGGTGCAAATGTGTGAGTCACCGAAGTGGAATTTTACACACACACATACACACATACACACACACACAGACACACACACACAGACACACACACACACACACACACGCACACTCGCACACACACACACACACGGTCCAAATAAATTCCAATATGGATTTAAATTGGCTACCCCACAAAATTTTATGTGGTAAATGCTGGTGTAATAAAGCCTTTAAAGTGTTGCATATGATATGTGTGTGCGATGGTCACCTCTTCCTTCTGGATGACTTTCAAATATTGTGCCAGTTGATAAGAGTTTGGCACAGTGTCCACTGGCAGTGGAAGCAAATACGTACCACTAGTCACAGAGGAGGGGAGGCTGCTTGGCTCAGCTGGGCCAGAGCATTTACATTTCGCCATCACTCAGCCGCCCTTTCGTAAATCAGCTCCTCATTCTGTGCTGGGAAATAAAAGAGAAACAAATGCTCATGACCATAAGAACATAGGTGTTCTAGTCACGTCATGCTCGGGATTTACCTGAAAATTGAATTGAGAATTGACATTTGTTTCGTCATATCGCGCATGGTTTGTTAAATGAACGTGGTGTCCCCGGCACTGGTCGATTCTTCCTGACTTATCAAAGAAGTTGAACTTACCGAGTCCCTGCAGCTAGTGAAGAGGCAGAGAATAACGATTGATATAAATCTGCTCGACAGATCGATGATGGAACAGAGCTGCACCTCCTCTCTGAATATCAGAGTCTCGTTTACAACAAAGAGAGGAGGAGATACTGGGAGCGGAAGAGGGGGCACGGGCAGAGCGGCTGGGCACATGTCCAAGGATGTCTATGTTAATTCAGAGTAGTCCGACAGCAGAGGGCTGCCGCTGACTGTATCGTTAATGAAATGGAAAGGAGTGGAAGCCTTATTAATGATCTCTAATCTTCTAAAGGTGATTTCTTTATAAATGAGAGCAATCCTGAGGTTCTTCCATTAGCAGGAGGAATTTAAAAGGAATACACTGGAGCTGAGAGAGCAAAAAAATGACAGAGAGAATGAAAGGAGAGCCGGCCTGTTGCCTTGCAGACACCGAGCTCCAATTCAATACCAGTGCCTCATGCATTTAGTGTCAGCATCACTGCAAATACATTTGAGAATATTTTCGAAACATCAAAACATCAAAAAAACGAATCTTCAAACTACAGTTGGAGGCCTGCCTGATCTCCCAGGGACCAACTTTAATCTTTATCAGCGCATGTTTATACCAAAGTCGGCTCGAGCCAAAAAAAACATCCCCGCAATATTTTGTTCTTCCAGACCACCTGAGGCTTGTAAGCAGTTTTGGGCAACAATCCTTAAAATCTTACATATATTAGGCTCACTATTGGACATACATTAAAGATAAGGTCGCTCGAAGATACAGCAAAATGCACACATCAGTGGACAAGCGGGCAACGAGTACAAACACACACGGGAACAGATGCCGAACTTCTCAGGTTCTTGACTGCAGGACAGCCGTAAAAACAAATACAGGTCTATTGATTGTAAGAGGGCGCAGCAGGGATCTTTGACACGTAGCTGAATTGTGCCTCTGATAATTGGATCTCTTCAAATTATAGCATGGCTTCCAGTGTCTGTCTGCCCAGCTGCCTTCGCCTCCACAGTGATCCACTACAGGCCTCCAGGAAAACCAGGACTGTCCTGAGCTGGGGAGGATACAAAGACTTGATCCTGATATGGACGGTGCTGTGATAGCCTGCTGTATTTGTTATCTTCTGTAGTGCTATTAGGGGCTGATATCAGTGTTGGAGCCAGCACAGCCCAGGAGGGGACACTTTCACTGAGGGGTCAATATTTCATCCTGAGGGGTATTATTTTTTATTTATATCCCTTCGATTGCTCGCTTTAGGGACAGCCACGGCACTCACACAATACACACCAGATACACTTCCCCATTCCCTACATCCCTTTTCCATTTTTTTTTTTTTTTTTTGTTAGACTAAGTAAGTTATAATAAATTGTAACAGGTGTGTATTAACACACAAACACACATACATTCAATCTTTAGATTAAAAAAAATGACATACTAAAGGAACAGTTCACCACATGATCAAAACTGCATTCATATTAACCTTTGCAAGTTATCGTTGTTGATTGTTTTGGTGTGATTATGTTTGGAGGCATTTGGCTAAAAAGAAGATAGATGCCACTTTGCTTGTTGTGATCAAAGCCTTTTATGCATCAACATATGGACCCCCCGCATGGTGATCCAGACAGATCAATGCTCCAAAACTGCTCATTGAAGATCTTTATCAGTAACATGACATCAGCCAATATCTCCACAATTCTGAAACTCACACCACAATAAGATCTACAGGGACAAAATAATACTAGAAAACACTTGAAGAGCACAAAACTCCACCGAGGCTGAGACTGTCCCACACATCAATACCTCGGCAAAAAAAAAAAGTACGCAGAACATTTCAGTTTTTCATTCTCTTTTGGCAATATCCATCTGCTCACCAAATTTCCTCAAAATCCATTCATAACCTTTTGATACACACACAAGTATAAATATTCCCACTTTAAAGAAAGTAACAAGGTAAGAGGAGACAAATATGTTGTGGATTTTGGTGAACTTTTATATAGTGACTTTTTAGTTTCCCACCGGTGATAAATCGAATTGTCCATGTCAAGTGAAGTTAAAGATATCAGGCAGATTCTAAACTGGTATTGCTAAGACTTGTCTTTGGAAGTAGAGTTAGTGTTTGCTTGCTGTATGCTCTAGACAGAACACACAGAAATGCATAGAACAATAATTATAACATTTGTGTAAATATAAACATGATATATATTGACATCTAATAAGAGATTAACACCTGTAGTTTCTTTCTTTTTCTTTTAAAGTTTGGCTAACTTTGTTATTTATTCCATTCAATCTATTCTGAGTGATTAAAGTGAAGCAAAGTTGCCTGTCATGATAGTGTAATTATTCAATTACAATGAAAAGAAATAAGAAAAACAAGAAAAAAAAAAACCCAACTCACTCCCTTCCATTTGTGACCTCTGCATCCTGTTTCCATAAGTTATGCATGGATGTATATATTTAACAAATCACTTTTTGCTTTCAGCCGGTTTGACTTGACAGCGCAATGGAGAAATGTAATTATAAATTCCTATTAATTCTTACAAGAACATTAGAATAATTGTTTCTTTCCGCTTTGACATCACAGCTGTCTTTGAGAAGGAATGTGCGTACGCGCCCGCGTGGACGGTGACTGTTTGCACTAACATTGGCGGATAGGGTGTGAAAATTGGCCAAGTACACACTTTCCCTAATGCTCTTTATGAATAATCAAAAAATAATCAGTGCGCTAGAATCCAGTCCATTTCCTCCTCACTAATTAGCATTGTCAAGTAATGAGGATGATGAGGGAAGACGGAGGCTGTGACCCTCATCCATTTACAAATCACACATCACAGCCCAGTTTGTTCTGAGACTCTCACCTGGGAAGTGCTGTTTTTTCCCCCCTCGAATCTTCTCCTCTAACTCACTCTCTCTTACTCTCATTTTGCAGTGTATTGCACATTATGTACCAGGCAGAGCATGAAAGACATCCAGCATGATGTGTTTATTCACTCAATATGATTTCCCTGGACACCGCAGAGCTAGCATGCTAAGTTAATTGAATCTAGGCTTAATCCATGCATTTCCCACATTCCATCTCACCCCATTCCCGCAGTCTCCAGACGGTTCCGTGCTGGCGCCCGGTGGGGAGCTGTAAGTTTAAGTGGTGTTAAATATTTACAAAGGAGAAGGTATTAATTCATATTTTACTGAAAATGTCTTCTCTTATTCCGCTGCGCTCGCAGTCAGGGCTCCTGTGGGAGTGAGAAGGCCTAAGACGAGCGCAGAGAGAAACAAAGGAGGAACAGCGCGGATGGGAATGCAGGATTCTTGTTTTTGGTTGGTTTGAGACGGTGCACCAAACCTGCGGTGAGTGCAAAGTGAAGAGACTGGGAGGGTTAGGGTTGCTTGCATGAGGAACTAAAGGATTTATTTCTTTTAAATGTTTTTATTATTGATAACACTGGCCACGTGATAGATCTTTATTTAATGCATGCTACTTCAAACATTTCTCAAGAACTATTTTTTTTTGTTTTCAAGATATCCAGAGGATGAATCCTAAGGACTTTAGTGATCCCCTGACCTTTTCCCATGTTTCCACCTGGCATGTTTCCGTATTATTGCATTGATTTTAGCACTTCACCCATGGATGACTATCAGGTTTTGTCCGTTTTGAGAAGTCAAATAGGATTCAATATCTGAGCAGCTTATTTTGATCTGGAAATTAATCTGATTCTTTGGTGTCACGATTGTGCCTGGAACAAGTGGCAGCGCGGGATGGGGGCTTTGGCCCAAATGGAGACCACGCAGCAGAAGAGTGGTACAACTCAAGCTATTTACTTGGAAAACGGCAAAACTCACAGTCCAAAAGACAAGTAGGGATCAAAACCAGGAAGTCAGCCCAATGTAGCAAACAAATCCACAAGGCACAGGCAAAAATCCAAAAACAGTCCGGAAACCAAGCAATTAAAAAGAAAATACAAAGAACACCAGAATCAGACAATGTCTGGCAACAAAACATGCTCGACATTCTGACAGAAGACAAAGATAGCACATGGACTTAAACGGAGTGGAGGAAGTGGAGATAATTGGACACATGAGGGTGGGGCAGACGACGACGAGACCCAAGTAACACTGGGACAAAGAGGAACAGAACCTTTAAAGTAAAAAAGGAAACACTAGAAAGTAGGAGTGAACACTATAGGAAACAAAACTGCAGAAAACAGTGAAACAGACAAACATAAAATATAATTGAAAATCAAAAACCATCAAGAAATAACTTTAACACTAAACAAGAACAACAAGAATGAACTTAGAAACTGAAAACTACATAAAACTATAAGATACAGTATAGTGTATAATACAGTATAGAATGAAAATGTCTGAAAAATATTTGTAAAAAACTGACGTCTGCGTGTCAATTTGTCTCTGGGCAGCTTGACCACGATTAAGGTTGAGCAGGACGTATTTGAAATGCATTGTGGTGCACCTGTTCACAGCTATTATTTAGGCTGAATCAGATCTGGCAAGGCTGTAAGGCAGCTTATTCTTTCTTGGCAGAAATTTAGTGGTATTCTTGTTCTTATTTACTTATCACTTTCATTTTTTGGCGCTGTATTCACTTTGTTACGGCCGTAAATTCTTGCATTTACAGCCATTTTTTGTTTTTAATAAATCTTTTTTTGACTCCTGTCACATTTGTTATCTGTTATTGTGCTTCGTCTCCAAGTGCAAAACCATTATTAAAAAAAAAAGAAATAGAAGAAATAAATAGTGTTATCTTAATTTATTAGCACAGCGTACTAAGTCGGAAACAAAATCCTGCACAATTGATGCGTTCACAGCACTGAATACTAATGCTGTGTCTCATTGTGACTTATTTACACTTACACGTCTAGCAGCTCACATATTTCTAAACTTGCCAATCTTTCACAGGAATATCAGAAGTGCTGACGATGCCGTAAGGTGATATCATCACAAATGTCACATTTTTATGTTTTATTTTCTGTCTGCTTCTGCTTCTGAGGAGCAGGATCATTATAAATATTTTTTTTTCGTCTACTGCTTACACTCTGCTCCTGCCGGTGACAAACACACGCTCCACTGTAACGGCCACTCTTGTGCGTGCCTGCGTGTGACCATGGGGATACGTGTCACTGGCATGTGCGAAAAAGTGGCCCCTAGCCAAGAGCCATGTATGGCACGAGCTCTCACATGGCTCTTTGGCAGGTGGCATCAAATAAGCACTGTGTAAACCCTCTTGATATCTAAAGGAGTCCGCTGAGACCGACTGAAAGGGACAGTTGGCATTCAGCGAGGAACAAATGTCCATGGTAACATGACGTGTGGTGCAAATTGACTTCTTTTGACCTGATGCCATTTACATAATATGACAGTAAGGCTTCTGTAATCTTAAATTCACTGTTGATCTGAATGCACAGTGGAAATCATGAAACCTGAGGATTCAGCTGCTTAACTAAAAAATGTTTAATTTTTCATTCTATGGCTCTTGTGGCTTTTTACAGTTGACAAGTAGTGTTCCTGCTGTACCAGACAGACATCAGTTTAAACACGGTGTTATGTATGATTCTGCTACATACACCGATTAGACGCAGCACTCAAAAAATCATTTTATTCTGTTTTATCGTTTTGCCTCTGTAGTTTTTATGGGACTGGAACCCTCAAATCCTTTTATGTTCGTAAACTATGTTAATAAGGCATTTGTTGAGATTGATGGCGACTTGACTACCGCAAAGCCAAATTTACTTACAGGGAGAAAAGAAGAGACCGGAACCAGAGCCTGCCTAATATTGTTCCTTTCCTGCTACCAAAACAGGACCTCTGAGGGTGTCCTAAGGTACCCACCACAGGGACATTTGTCTTGTTCTAAGATCCCTTCCTATTAGTGGTGTGGTGGGGCACATTACCTTGCTGATGAGGGGGATATACCTGTTGGAGAGTGGTGTTACTGTGAGGGGCCTTGCTTGGTCTGCAGTAATGTTTAGGCAAATAACATGTATCACAGTAACATCCACATAAACAGGAGGACCCAAAGTTCCCCAGCAGAACTTTGCATTGTAACAAGATGATGCCTGTTATTCTTCACTTGTCGGTGGTTTTAATGTTGTGGCTGATACAAGATGTATCCACCAGAATAGACTGGTACCGAGTAGTATAGAAACTTTACCAGTGAAACAATATATGAATTGTAGTCTTTTTGTACCCAGATCTAGAAATCTGAACACAGTTCTCTATTGATAAGGGTACTGCTGTTGGTTTTGGTAATGAACTTTTTGCTTAAACATAGAAAAAATACTACTATAAATACTACTAATAATACTATTGTTCCTCAGCAGTGTAATTATCCAGAATAACTCTAGTCATTCCTTGTCATTTACTAGTGTGGGAAACACAAAAACTCTTCATTTCCCATGATGCCATTCAACATTATCTTTCATGAAGTTTCCCCATTGTGGTAAACCTTCATGCCTTAGTTTATTTTTTGTTATAACACCCCGCACCAAGCGTGGGATGAAACAACAGGTAATTCCTTCCAGAGCTCCGGACAATAATGGAACATGATTTGTCATCATTCACCCGACACTAAAGCACCAGTATCTGACGACCCAGAAACCTCATGGCATGGGTCTCCGACGACCCGACGATGAGACTCAACAATCACACGTATCTTTAAAGGCTGGTTAAACTGCACTCTTTTAGGAGAAGTTCCATTTTCCAAAACAGTGATTTAGCTTTAACGCTTTTGACACTGAATTTACACTCTGTTAGGTCCGTCCGTTAAGGTAAAAGTGGCAACCAACCCGGCTGCCGACTTTTCTCACCCTGGGCCATCTTAGGCTGCCACAAAGGCATCTTCAAAATCTTGTTGGTTGTTTTAATTCCAAAAACTTTTTTGTCAAGTAGGCTGACACTGCTGTGCCACAAGGACGGCTACAGAGATGGCCGAGGGTCATCTAAGCCCACATTTGGTATGCAGGTAGTGGAACCAAAGAGTAATTGAACTGCATTTAATTTCAGAGGTCGGCAGAGGAAAGCCATCTTGTATTGCACAAAGACAAAAAAAAAAGATCAGACAATATTCATTCAAGGAAGGAATAGATGAATAGCATTTTTGAGAGTGAGCCATCTTACAGCCCCTCACGTGTGTGTCTTGTGAAGCCCTGGTTGTCCTGACTCCTCAACATGAGGATCGTTTCTTCATGGCAAACTTCCCCAAAACAGTGTTAGGAAGTTTTTCATAGACACATGCACACAGCGCAGACAAAAAACAACAACGAATTCTTCAAAGTGGATAAGACACAGTGCTGTTGATGCCATAGGGTAGGTGTGTGTGTGTGTGTGTGTGTGTGTGTGTGTGTGTTTGTGTGTGTGTCTGAGTCTGTGTTTGTGTGTGATTATCTTTGTTGGGGCCCAAGTGCCTGCTGTGGGCCTCAGTCGCTTCTTTGCAAGTCTGCTCTTCAATAATTCAGCTCTGAGGATGACACATAGATTTAACTTTTTCATTGGAATTGAGTGTCTTTATCGTAGTTTCCTTTACCTGTCTGCCTTGTAGCTGCCCAACTTTTACCTCCCCTTTCCCTTTACTGCTCAATAATGGATTAAAAAAAAAAGAGAGAAATTAGGTTAGCACTCTGACCTGAGCTGCTTTATGTTTGCATGGTGCATTTAGAATATTTAGCAAGCAAAATGTATTTTTTTTTTTTTTTACCCTAAAGAAGATAGTGAGCGCAGATTTCACAGTTTGAAATAAAGAAATCTGTCTTGGCTGTAATCTTACAGACTGCAAGTATTGTGGTTAAAATCTATAAAGCCTGTGAGAGTAATGGAATCCATTCGTGGTTTCGTGTGTGTGTGTGTGTGTGTCAGTATGCACACTGGAGTTTTGATTATGTTGTGTGTGCGTGTGGGTCCGTTTGTGTGTCTGTTGTGCACGATGGTCCCCTGATTGAACAGCTGTCACTGCTGGCTGAGTGTGTGTACCAACCAGATGGGAGAACACAGGGGTCAATGGCACTGACACATTGCCACCCGATGAGCTTGTTGTAAGATCCAGAGCACATAAAGAGACACGCTTACATACAAACACACACGCACACTAGTGACACCCCCAGTGGTGTGTAAACAGATGGAGCTGAAGCTCAAATGATGACATCTAGAAAGAATAAGCTGTAGTGGTATCATAAAACACCCATTTGTTCCACCACATAGCACTAAAAGATACAATGAGTAATAACACTTTAAAAAGAAATTCAGCACTTGTTAAACACAGTTAAACGCAGATCTTAAAATTAATTGTAAAATTTGGTCGGATCTGTAATTGAATCAGTGGAACCAAAGGATGATTCCTGTGATGGAAGTAATGATAATAATGCGGGTTTTCATGTATTATAATTGAATTAATCCAAAATGAGGTGATATTAAACTTTCCACCTGTCTCATAATAACCCGAAGATGTAGCGTACGAGAAGCATTGGTATCATTGAATGTCTTTTGTCCATATTTTATCCATTCGTGATCATGTAGCAGCATTAACTTCAATGTTAATTTTAACTTTAGTTTACTGTGTGTGTGTGGAAAAATGCTCTCACTGCTTTAAATCTCTTTGTCTCTTAAATAGCAATGGCTAAAATAATATAGCAAAGAGGAAAAAATATGATATGATATGATGAAAAATATGTATATTTCATAGATATTTGACATAAATAAGTTTTTGTTTTTTTTTTATTTTTATTTTCCTTGAAGTGTGGCTATGCACACAGAGTTTGCAGGTAGGCCTTAATGCGTGTGCAACGTACACTGCAAGATACAGTACGCTATTGTAGGGACTTTACTTTTTTTGTAGAAATTCAGATACAGCTAATTAGCAAGCTAATCAGGCTAACCGCTATCACTTATCTGACAAACAGAGAACAGCTCAACTCCGCATCGCTCTTTATCTTCTTTCCTTCAGTGCTCGCCAACCTAACCCGACCCTAAATTCACTCTGGTAACTGCCTGGTCTTGATCACTGTATGATGTCCCTCCCTCCTTCTGTGCGCTGTTAGCAGCTTGGAACGACACACACTCTGGCCAAACTTTGCCTCTGAGAAATGTCCCGAGTACCACAATGAGGAAACAAGACAATTGAGACAGAGAGCAACTCCTCTGCTGATAAATATGCATCACCACACACATCTACTGAGCCAATTAAAATGATAGAGAGGGATTACTTTTGTATAACACTATACACTATTTTTTTTCTCTCTTTTTATGAGGAATATGCTGCATCCTACGCCATTAAATAAGATAAGTTTTTGGTTTAAAAAGTTTCTGATTTGCCTTCTTATTCAAACTAAAACTGCTGTTGCACTTTGTGTGATGTCTAGCATTTATGTATTTTATATGAGCCAGTTATGTGGAAAAAAAAAGTGAGGCCAGTGAACTTGAACCAAACTGCTTCCACACATTCTCATCTGTCGCTGGCAGATGCGTGTGAATGGCCCTCTGTGTGTGTACTCGTTCGCCTCTCCAGTGTTGCTGTCAGATTGTGCTTTGCAGTCTGCTGGCTACATATGTCTCCTGTCTGTCCCACCGGATTCTGCTGACATGTTATAACTGTGTGAATGTGTGTGTGTGTGTGTGTGTGTGTGTGTGTGTGTGTGGATGCATGCATCTGAAAGTCTGCTTAGGGAGGGTGTGCATATGTGCATATGTGCAGTGTGTTTGTTTGTCTGTGTGTTTTCGTTCAAAGTCCGGTTCAAGCCATTGATTAAAACATTGAAAAATAATTATTATTTTTTTGTGTAGTAAAATTACATCCATCCATTTTCTACCGCTTATCCCGTTAGGGGTCGCGGGGGGGGTCTGGAGCCTATCTCAGCATCTTCGGGCATTTCAATTTATTTTCAGGAAAAAAAAATTGCTTTGTGGCCCTAAAATTTCCTGGATGTAATCCTGGATCTTTGCCTCATCCAGGTTGTGGGGATCTCTGAATGTACTAATTATTTCCCACCCCATCTCAACTCACCACTCTGCCTCTCGCCTGCAGCCGGAGCAAGCCAGAATTTACCAGTTTTGTCATATTCCTACTTTAAACTAGTCTACTATACGATGCACAGTGTAGCAAGTTCTAACATTGAAGTAATTCAGCCATACATGTGTGAATATTATTGTTATTTCTCTACTTGTAACAACATTTTGGAACTGCCCTCTTCAAATCTTCCGCAGACACTATCCACAGAAACTAGGACCCTTTTTAAGGAACTCCGTGCATTTTGAACACAGCAGTCAGGGACTAAATATAGTTCAGTGGTTCCGGGAACCTCCAGAAAGTCCGTGTTCAGGGGCTGGAACTTTCCAAATGTTCAAGGACACTAGCAGTTGGGCCTGGAGCGCTGAATATTTTGTGCTAACAGTAATTTATTTCTCCCACAGTGTTTAGAAGTCTGCAGCCTCCAGGTCACTGTTTTTCCCTCTGGTCCATCGCTGAAATGGCTCTTAAAATCCGTCTTCTTGCTTCAGGTTGAACAGTTTGGGCATTTCGAATCCGCTTTGCTACTACTTAGTCCTTGTTTGCAGTGCCGATTCAGTAAAACCATTTACAATGCAATAAAGCACAACTTGATTTTCCTCCACGGCAACTGGTTAAATGTAATGTCGCACAATGACCTGTCACTTGGTTTATATGACGTCATCATTGTTGTTTGGCCTTCATCTTCTTCTTCATCATCACATTCTGGACTGGGGGTTTAGAGCAGATACTTATACTTTTTTGTATTAACATTACTTGTATAATCTTCCCAGGACTTGAGGTTGTTGGGGAAACTCAGACAACAATGGGCCACAGAAAACCTTTAGTTTATTGAAAAGAAGTCCCTTTAACTAAAATTTCCTGTGTGGTACTTTTGTTCAAAATTCAATAAAAAGTATTTATGGCACATTGTGACAATATTGGATTGCCCATGGCTTTGAAATACAAATACAAAGGTTACACCCATTTGTGAGCTGCCGTTCATGATCCTGAATTCCAAATCAACATGTCAGACTTTTTTCACCATTAACTGGAGAATTGAATCAAAATAAAATTTGAAAAAAAAAAATCTAATTATTTATCTTTATGATGCATACGGATTAAAATGAAATGATAACAACCATTTGTGTCATTCTTGATATATATTTGTACACAGGAGGAGAAGCATATAATCAAGGCACACCATTTGTTTTGTTTGATCCTTAGAAAGAAACACTCTCAAACTCAATTAGCTGAGTAAACTTCAGTTATCACAATTCAAACCTGTTCCAGACTCTTCACCTCCTCAGTAAATACCCAGTAAATAACCTTAATGGTAAGTAAATAAGCATAAGCATTAGTTAAGAACCGGGACCTCGCTGTCTGTGGAGCAGAGGTAATCCACAGTCAAAGGCATCACCACCAGCTGCTGAGGAATAGAAATGACATTGTTAAGATTTAACTTTCTGGCTATTTCCCTTAAGGATACACAAAGCAACCTACATTTATTCTCATCACACCCTTTAGCGGGAAGCCCATGAATGGATAATATCTAATTGAAAGACACTGATGTGAAAAACAGTGGGGATGTGCACTTCTGGAGCGTGATTACCAGATTAGGAGGCTCATTGGAATGTATGCAGTAGCACTGCGCGCTGCTGAGTTCGTCTTATAAGAACATGCGGCCGTGTTTGTCTCTTAGATCTCTGTCTCCAGAAAACGAGAGATGAAATATCGTGCTGTATGTGCATATCATGCCATTGTTTTCATGCCACGACTGGGAGGCCCATAAGGAGAGAGGCCTCGGAGGGGCAGTCGGTGCATGTTCAAACCCTTCGTCACTGACGGAAAAAATAATCCAGCTCTCACACACACACATGCATTTTGCCAGATGCTCTCTTGCACTCTGTGATTTTCTTCTAGTGTCACTGTGACCTGTTTGGTAGCGGCAGTTTCAGGAAATGAGTCTCTTCTGGAGTGCAACACACACACGCACAAGGCCTGTAGACATAATGAAGGGTTCAGGCTTGTTTTTGCCAAGGTCTTGGCCAGAAGTTGCCCCTTTGGCATGGCATGAATAATGGATAACACCTCGCTGGGTGATATCTAATGATAGCAGAGTATTCAGACGTACGACAGGACAGAACCAGCCACTTACCCCTGCACACACGTACACACAAGAGGCCCCAGCAGTGAACTCTCACTAAGTGGGGGGAGAGGGGAGCCATGGGTACAAAATGCCAGAGTTGAATAATTCTGTTGCTGGAGGACTATGTAATCACAAAAGTGGGTGGGACAACGTGGAAGGCACATGAAGGCACAACAAGGCACAACAAAACCAACTCTCTACGAGTGTGGGTTGCGCTCATGGACTGCTGTGAGTCAGTACAGTCAAAACAGTTGGATGCAAAGTTTCTCGCAACAGCCGTTAAACTGAGGAAGAGGGACACAAAGTTGGCTATCATCATATCGACAAAATACCATTTTGTCCTTTTTTCCCCACACAAATCGATGTTTGAATGTTCTGTAAGTACTCTGCTCCCACCAGTGTTAGCAAGTCCACTGCTCCTGGCCAATGTGCAAACATCATGCGTCCGCTGTGGATTATGCATGATGCATTTCCCCAGCCTCCGCATGTTGTTTCAGGAAGGGAAGAGTCAATGGTTTGATGGCCATAGGCTTACAAGAGTCGCTGCCTCTTGCGTCCTGATTTCTCGGCTCTGAGGAGGAAATGAATTAATATTTTATTATTGACGGCTAAGTCCGTTCATGTGTAATAATGTCATGTTGGGAACTGGAGCTTGAAAAAATAACTTTTCAGGCCTTCATGATCAACTCTCATTTATTTTTTTGGGACTAATTAATTTTTTTTCAATCGTAAAAAGTTAGAAAATAATTGCACATGCTGCCACTGCAATTCCAAAGTGAGTTCAAGATAAGGATTTTCAAAATGTATGGTCCAATCTACATTCTTAAGTTATTCAGCTCATGATGGAATGACACAAGATTTATCATGGCATCAAAAATTGAAGTTATTTTAGAGTTTTTGTGCTCCAGCAGAACAGAGAAACGGTTTACTGTTAAACGCAGACGCTCACAGGGTAATGGGTGGCTAAAGGAAAGTACAAATTAACAAACAAATGAACAAACAAGCCGGTCATTTGGGTTATCGGTCAGAGGGGGTTATCCATGGATTGGTGGGCACATCAAGTGATGGAAAGCAGCCTGGTAACAGCAACCAGAGCACCAGCCGAGGAGCCAGGGGTGGGAGCGAGCCAAGCCCAGGAGCGGGAGCCCAGCCCCGGGTCAGTCTGCTCCAAACTCTCCCCGCTGATCTCCACCCAATTAGCATGGAGTTCCATCTGTTGCCTGGAGTGACACACAAACACACGCACTTGCACACTGATACCAACACAAGCACGCTGTCTCTCTCACACCCACACCCACACACACACACACACGCACATGCACATGCACACCATTTCCATTACCCATAACTATTCTTCAGTGACAAGATAAGTGATAGCCCCGTCCAGTCTCCTGCCAATTACAGCCTAATGTGAAAGAGACTGATTCACTATCGCTGCCACACTGTTTGGAGGGTGCAGCCATATGTGTGCGTGTGTGTGTGTGTGCTTGCATGTCTATTTGCAGTAGTGCTCTCTTGCAAACATCTGTGGCCCGGCCCAGACAGAAGGCCGCTCTGCTCTATGATGGCTGCAGGCTACCTGTCTCTATTTCTCCCTTTGTTCGTCCCCCGCCCCCAGTCTCCCCGGCAATCAATATTTAACTACATATGTGTACCCCTTACTGAGAGACAAAGATGGTGCATCTTTGGGAGGGGCAGCAAGAAAGTTTGAGGAAGGAGAGGTTTAGTGATTTGTGACAAAGACCTGCAGGTGGGTTCAAATTAACAACAAAAACAACACTCCCTCTGAGAGCTGTTTGCCAATCAACTCTTAAAACTGAGCTGTATTGACTCACAGTTGAGTGTGGCCAGCAGACAACACGCCTCACTTCTCTTAATTACACACACAATAACCATTTCAGTTACAATTAATTGTAAACCTCTGAATTCCTATCTCAAATCAGTTTGGTCAGCGCTTCATACGCTGCTCCTGTTTCATATTGCATGTGGTATATTAACGTATAATTGTAAAGGGGCCTGTAAAGGGCTCATTAGTGCACTTCTTGTTCATTAGTGCACTTGTGTTCTGTGCATGCCGTGGTTTTAAGAGCTGAAACTGGGCATGTTCATCAAATTATCCTGTAGTACCTACAAACCTTTAAGAGATAAATTAGGTCTCTCTATTCCATTTATAAAAGGGACTGTGGATTTCATATATTCTGCCATCATTAGTTTATTTAATTTGTGATCTTTTTTGCATTTGACAGAGTTAAATGTTGATTTTTTTTCTTCATAGGGATCAGTATAGTTACAAAAACTGAACACTCCAACATCTGCCACAGAGACACTGACTGATTTTTTTTCTTCATAGGGATCAGTATAGTTACAAAAACTACAAAAATTTTCTCTAAAAAGGCTTGTATCGATTTCAAATGCATTTTTTCAGCTCTGTGCACAATCAAAACTCCACTAGCTTCTGCCTCTGTGCCGATGAGGATACAGACCACTCATACACGCACATCTTTAAATCTCAGCGTGCAAAGTTTATCAATTAGATACTATGCGAGTCTTCGAAACTACTGTAGCCGATGTTTCTTAACGTCCCAACATCTTGTGGGTGTTTTTTTCTGATTTTCTGCTCAAATTAAAAATGAAATCCTTTCAAATTGGATTACTGGCTGCAAAATAAGCCATGCAACAGATTTTGAAAGTTTGGCAGAGGCTCAGAGCAGTAACTCAAATAACTAGAATGTAAACAAGGAGAAGTGCAGGCTGGCTTTGAACAAAAAGCACTTTTTATCAGACAGCACGTTTTTTTCATTATCATTTTGGTGTTAACTCATCTTTCTTTATCTGTTTGAGTATTACTTTATGAAACTTGGAGAGGTTTGCTAAAAGAAACACAAAGGAATAATTTCGAACAATAATTCTAATATTATGCATCCCCGAGAAGTCAAGAGAAGCCTGTTCTGTATGCTTTCTGGGGTCTAAATGTCCAAGACAGCTCATTCACACTGCATCTTAAGGAAACAAATAGACAAGACTACTTCATTAAGAAAAAAATATTTTTTGAACATAACATCCAAATGCAACATCCACAAGCACCCACGACACAGCCGAATAGAAAAATGTGGTATAAATAAAAAAAAAAACCTGCGGCAGACTGCCAGAACACAACTGAACCGAGAACATACAGTATGTTTAGGGGATTATAAAAAGTGAGGGGCATGCGGGACATAATTGTGACTCTCAAAGTTCTTAAATTTATATACTCATCAGTGGTGTTGGGAAAAAAATATTTTCCCAAAAAAAAGTTAAAAAAAAAAGTTTTTCTCCTTAATCTAAATGGCTCTGTGTATTTCTCATGGTATTATTCGAATATGCAGGTCAAAATGAAAAGATCTGCATGAAAAATGTATCAGAAATGGATCTTTACCCGACTTAGATGCCATTAAATTTTGGAAGCAATCCCGATTGACACCTGGATGAGATTGGATTGCATAAAGGATGATTTTAGGTACAACTTTATGAAAATGGTTTTAAACTGGCTTGTGATTGTCACTGGTGCGCAACCTACACATGACGAAGTCGCTTTGGTGAATATGAAATTCTGATGAAAAATATTAGAATCAAACCCGGAATGCCATCATAGTTGTTTGTGAATAACTTCAGAACTACTGCATTTTAACTCAAATCCTAAACAAATATTTTGAGAGTTGAAGATTGTAAATATCACCCTAACTTTGAGTGGGAGGTATTTTGCATGGTGATTAACATATGGGCGACTGTCTGGCTTGGGTGAAGGTTTGCGATCCCTGTTTGCTTGTGTTTCGTGTATTTGAATGTTTTTGTTTTGTTTGTGTTTTTTTATTTGCAGTGTGCTGAGCTGTCTCTGCCTCTTTGATCATTAACCTGAAGCAATGCAAACCTTCACTGTTGCATTTCAGAGACATGCAAAATTTCAAACTGACATCACACAAGCTTTAGGAATTATAGAAATGTTGCTAAATAGTAGATTTTACAGCCTGTTGGAACAAGTTTTAGTTTATAGTTGAGGGATTAAATATCTGAGACTGCTGTGCTCCAACTATACAAGTACGTGTCAGCAGAGCTAGCAGTACAGTTTGAAATGTTAACTCCATGAGCTTTACAATAGATATTTGTATATGAATTTCTATATGAAATAAGCC
>KV751323.1:5312484-5325938 GCA_001698575.1 Mola mola | reverse complement strand
CCTTTATGGTATGGTTTTGCTCTTGTCGGTGCCCCAAGCGAAGGGTGACAAGACTGGCAGAGTGCAGTTCACTAGTTAAGGGTACAATTCAACATTGCTCTAACCCTCTTGTGTATCACATCAGGTTTAGTCAAGACACGTTCACAGCCTGTTATTTATGTTTTGAACCACATTTAGTTGTTTTTTTTCGGTTGCTGACCACTAAATGTACATTTTGTGTGAGATTAACTCATTGGAAGTTTCCTAACGTATAAGACCAACTGTCAATCACATCATGCCGTTCCAATGCCAAAAATTGCATAATCTGACAAACATCAGACATAATTTTGCAGCAGCAAGGCCGCTCTCTAAGTGAAGTCAGCCATCAAAATGAATACTCCAGATGTGGTATTCAAGCTGATAGAAAGAAATCTGAGGAATGAGGAGAGGTCAAGGATAAAAAAAGGAGTGGAAGGCCAAGAAAACTTTCAGAATATGATGAGAAGTTTCTCTTTTGAAAGACCGGAAGAAGTCCAGCAACAAACTCAGCTCAGCATGTTGCAGCTTCATCTGGATGCAAGTGGACCTTGTGCAGTCTAAGAAGCTGGATCTGGAACCAAGAAACCACTCATTCTCAGAGGGACAGAGTAAAAGGTGTAAGATGGGAATGAAGATCAGTGGGGAACAGTTTAATGGAGTGAGAAGAAAGCCATACTGTTCTGAAGATTATGTGTGCCAGTTCTATAGTGAACTATTGATACATATACAGCATACACTGTTATATTATAGTGCTGTATTATCTTATTTATTTGTGTCTGTACGTCTTTTTTCTATCCTTTTTTTTTTTATTAATTGGAGAGCGGGCTAACAATAGGCAGTCACTGTGTTAACAGTGCATCCTAATTGCCATCTTGTTCAAATGAATGCTGATAATCTCAAAGTAGCCATAAAACTTTATGTGACGATGATGTCATTGTTGCTGTTTACAAGTCGAGCACACAACAGCAGCAATTTTGCACACAAAACAACATGAAAGATCTAGTATCTAGTTGAATAAAACACTTTCAGTGTCTCGTCATCGTGAATTTTGGGCATCAGTGATTCATAGAGGTGGGAGGCCCAATGAATTGTTCCTTCTGCTGACACATACAACAAATACGAGCCGTTTCCGTCTGTGAATTAGTGTGAGCATGGGGCGCACTCCCACACACCTTCAGTGAGTCTAAAGCCATGTGTTCCTGAACACTCATCTCTCCATTCAGACAGCAGATTGGTAAAGGGCAAAAAAAAAAAAAAAAAAAAAAGGTTTAATTTAGACTCTTTTCTCATGATCACAAATGTGATACGCATTAATGGAGGTTCATTATCATCATTTTCATCTCTTTAGAATTGAGACACAGGAGGAATGACAGCTAATTGCGGGGCACTGCAACTGAATATCTGCCATTAAATTGCGCTACATGCTCTTTTTAAACACTTAACATTGTGAAAGAATTGAGTAGTCGTGCTTATGTGCTGCTGCTATGTTTTTCCAGGTTTGATCATCCCTTGTACTGCCAATAGACAGTGAGGCGAAGAATGAGAAAGAGGTTTCACATGTGCTATCTCTAATTCCTCCCTATTCTTTTTCCTTTTGTGTCCTGCTATGTCAAGAGCTCCTAATAGCAGAGCTCCAAATTTTACCCCTATTTCTCCATCCATCCTCACCCCACCTCAATTTTCCTGTCTTCCTCGCCCCCATACTTTATTCCCACTCTCACACCTTCCACTAATTTTGTGCCCCTTCGTTAAATTAAAACAGAAAATGGTGGAAAATTGCTTGCTGTGTGACTCCAAATACCACAGCGCCACCAAGTGGTCCATAATATCATGGCACCCTGTGAAATTGTGTTCAGTTTGCACTTCATCTGTATGCTCACACGTTGAGGGAGTGGTGATGGATCTGTGCAGTTACAGAATGAAGGTTAACAGTTAAGAGGTGCTGTGGGTAAAACCAGAGCATGTGGAGCAGTGAGGCTCCTCTGATGAAAAAGGTGGATCAATGCGAGCGAGAAGGATCAAGAAAAATGAAGGCAGCAAATGAAAACTAGAATCACAGAAATTCTTGCCGAACCCTCCATCACTTTGTTTGTCTCTTGTCCTTTTCTTTTACTCTGGTCAAAGGTCGAGCGTGCATCTGCTTTTGAGACAGCAAAGCCCACGGCTCCCTCGGACGCACGCGCACACAAAAACACCGCCGTCATCTTGGATGATCTGCTCGCCGTCAGCAATTCTTTATAATGCAGTGCAAAGTTAAAGTTTTGACACATCCTCAATCTTCTTTTTCCTTATCTTTCAATTACATCTAAGTGAGATATCACTGAGAAAGCAAGAATAACTTGCAAATGTGCTCCCCTCTGAAAGACATTTCCATTTAAGATCACAATGAAGAAACAAAACCACTGCTCATGTTAGCTTTAAATTATTTCTTTTGAAAATGCTATGACGTTTGTTTTTATGTTTAACAATATTTATTTACAAATAAATACTCTGTTTTACGCCATGAAAATCAGCATCTTTTTGAAAGGGAGGATGTACGTAACTGTCCTTACTTGAACTCCTCCCTCAGCTCACTTTAGCATTTGTGCCATTGACATACATAAATATGGATGATATCTTTCGTGTTTCGATTTTAACTCACTGTAGGAAAACTAAATCAATAGCATCATGTAACCGTTTAAAACCAAAGTTAAACGTAAAACAAACTCAGGACATATATCAGCATTAGCATGAAGAAAAATGTCTCTGCTATACTGCAGCCCGCCACCGGGGGCAATCTTTGGCGATCTCACACGTCAACTGTCTTTATTCAATGTATTGTGCTGAAAGAAAACTTCATGAATGGGGAGTTGGCTGTCTTTTGTCATAATGATTTTTTTCCTTAAAGGCATTGATTGATTACAAATTAGCTTAATTAGTCAAAACTAAAAGTTTCTTGTCCAACTGTGCTCAACTTTTCTTGCCACATTTCCTATGTAACAGTATTATAATATCCACTGTATAAAGTCTTTTGGATGGTGATCCGTGCACACTAAGGTACAGTGAAGATTATACCTTTAATGCAACACATAACATTATTAATGTAGGATTTTGACATACACATGAACCAGATATATACAGTAGTGTATATATTTTTTAGCTTGAGTCTGTATGAACCGCAGCAACAAGATGGCAATGAATGATATACAGAGATAATATGGAGAAAGGGTCTCTGTAAAGATGAAGCGTAAGCATAACATCTTCATTCATCAGTTTCAGTTTGCTGTGACTGGACATTAGCCAGGAGCAGCCTTAAGTCCAAGCAGGGCTAGCATGACTCCCATCCTGGAACTCTTTTCTGACGGCTGGTCTAGTTGAAAAAGTGCCGCGGGCAGTGATCGTCCCAATTATCTGTTGCTGCTCTTAATCCAAACCCTTCGCCGTCTCCTCCAGTTCAAATGAGTATTATTCCTCTCAGAGGGATCGCGTTTCAAAAATAACACAGAGGGTGATGGAGCTACTGGCCGCCGTTGGCTTTCACCCCAGCTGCTATCCGTATGGCATCCATCAAAATAATATGTACAAATATGTAATGTGGACGGGCAGCATTAGAGAACCAACCTGATTCGGTACCTCTACCTCTCAACGTGTGAAAAACTGCACGACACCGTGCCGTGGCTCTCAGTAAACTGCACAGCTTTAAATCAAGACTTCACAATAAAGTTATAGGGCACCAGTTCACAACCAAAGTTATCTCATGACATTTAACATGCTCTTATTGTAACTATTAATTTACCCAACATTTAATTCAGCACATTATGATAAATAAGGGCTATTCCAGTTTTTTTACTTGGAGATTTGCTCTTATTTCTGTTTAATTTAAAACCTAAAAAAGCAGTCTTGTGAATGACTGATATTTTCAAAACACCAGAGTGCTCCTGTCATACTTCATCATGCTGTCATTTGTCCTCTGCAATCAGTGGCAGCCTATCAGAAGGTAAAGCATTGCTCGTGATGAAACACTACCTTCACTCAGCGCAAACCAATGCGGTGAATCGTCAGTGTCAAGGACCAGTTGATGCAGAAAAATCAGAATCAGCAGCAACTGGACTGAGAAATAGGCATGCATCGAAGCTGCTGAGGGCCAGCCAGTGAGTTTGCTCTGCACCGCAGTGGCTGAGGATTACAGCCTGCGGCAGCACTTTTAAACAAAACACCCTGGCTTTGATAAAACTTATCCGCTGGCCTGGTCAATGGCAAAACAACATCTTGTCATTGTATTTTTGAATGATAGGCAGAATTACTTGATTGTCCCCTCGGGGAAATTCATTCCACTACTTCTGTACTTTCTTACGTGCAAGCACAGGTCTGGGCGCACGCACGCATGAAAATACACAACCGTAATCAGTACGGAGAGATGTCCGAGTAATGAGTCTCTGCTGCTCAGCGCCCTGAGCAGTTGGGGATTAGGCGCCTCACTCAAGGGTGTCGGCTCGTCTGGAGCAGCTACAGGCCCACCTCCAGAAGTACGCCTTCATGAACTGAGCTACTGCCAACACTGAGAAGAAAAATGGTAATAAATATTGTACATACCAAACATAAGACATACTACGACTCCGTGCTGCTCTTCTCAAATGGAAGGCGTGAGATAGAAGTGGAGGAAATAACATTAAATGCTGGATGTGTACGTTGAATTAGGCTTGTGTCTGGCTAAGTAATGGTGATGCTGAAACCTGGGTTACGGTTCATTAATCGGCAGTTCAACTTTAAGGGTTGGGGTTAATACAAGGATTTCATGTTAAATTCTCAGCGTGGATGCATCGATCTTCGGGGAACAAAAACAATCAACAAATGGTGGTGGTCGGTGGTGGCGATAGGGGGGCCATCTGATTCTCTGTGTGATGCATCATTACTAGATCATTTTGACAGGTACAGAGAGACAAAAGAGAGTCATTAGAGCCAGAGGAGATTCGATGGAGATGGAGGACGGACGAGAAAGCACAACAGAGAGGAAGAGGTGACGGAAGGAGGTGGCCCGCGATCAACTTCATGCTCACCTCACGCTTGTCTGGACCTCATCAAGCCAAGTTTCCACCAGTTTCTCTCCCACTTTGTCTTACCCTTCTCGGTCCCATTTCGCTTTGGGCACTTTGTGTGCGTGTGTCACAGGAATCCCACTGCTGGTTGATTGGCCGTATTGTATGAGTGAGCATGATTGTTCTAAACTGGCAAAGAAAGAACCCTTCTGCTGATGAGGGGAAGGGTACCTCCCTCTGAGAATCAAACCACTTGATGCTAGCAGCTCCTGAATGGCATCGCAAGGCTTTCTACCACATGGACACACACACACACACACACACACACTCACAAACACTTCTCTTTGACTCTCCCTCATTCTTCTCTCTCCAATCTTTCCCCTCACCCTTCTTTTTTTTTTTTTCTTTCCTCCCTCCCCCGCCTGTTTGTTGTGTTCCACCTCCCTGGGCTCTTCGAGTGCATTAATCAGTCAAGCCGCGGCGCCACATTTTTTTTAGGAGAGGGGGAATGAGAGAGAGAGCATTAGGGAGACAGAAAATGACAGAGCGAGACAGGGGAGAGAGAGGACAAGCTGTCGGAGGGAGGGGAAGAAAATGGAAAAGCGGAGAAAGGTAGCTGCTCTGTATTCATTCATCTTTTAATCTCTCTCCTTACCTCAAGGCTTTTCATCTCTCCAACCATCCATCCATTCATCCATCCATCCACTCGTTCAGCCAGCAACCAGCCATGCATCCATTCATTCCCCTATTTATAGATGCCGCTGCCTCCCCACCCTCCCACCTAATCATGCATCCATCTTTCTATCCATCTTTCCATTTTCCTTTTCACCTCGCACCCCATCATCTATCCATCTCTCCATCACTTCACCTATACCTGACTCTATCGTTATGGCTTTCCTCATTTATCTATATCGGATTTTTGCTCCTTTTCAGAGAACACAGCGCAAAGAAAATAGTTCAGGGGGCCTGTGAGAGATACGGTGCTGTTTTGCTGCTCGGTTAATGGGGTACGGCAGATGTTAGGGGGAAAATAATTTCCTTTTTTTTTTTTTTTCCAAACTCAAAGACAGAGAGTTTTTCCGTCTTTCAGTCAAGAGTTAAAGTCTGCCGCCACACTGGAAACTTTGCAGGGCTAAATTTAGGCACTGTAATGTGTTAACTGTGACAATAACATGTTGAGACCAGGACGATCATTTTCGACATGCTAGCATGCTAATATTATTACCAGTAGTCCCAACACAGCTGTGGTTGATATTATGACACCAAGATTTTATATATTCTCAGGTATTTAGTCACAAAGATGAAATGCTGTTGTACAGCAATTAGAGCTGTTTTCGTCTGAGTTCAACGTACAGAGATAGTGAAGCAAGATATATCTGACAGCAAAGTTTTTCTTAAGCATAGAGCTGCTTTTGCAAACAAAGAAAACTCTACAATTATTATCACGTTTGCTCATTTTGCTTCACCACTATTTGGTCATAAATCTAATTATCATTAGGCAAGATGTGGCAAACAAAGGTGATAATGACCTACACCAAGAAAGAAATACAAAAATACTTTTGTTTAGTTTGTCCGTTAACAGCATACTGGCCACTTTTTTTGGACGAATCATCCTGATTTGTTTTCTTTGAACTCCTATTGACACTGGCTTCAGCCTATTAAATCATGGGCTTTATAGGTCAAAGGTCAATGTCGGGACAAATTTCGACAATTGCAAATGGTTGGTACAATCCTGTCACAGCCCAAAGTCAGCCAATTTCGTTTATACTTACACAACGTATAGTGTCAAGATTTCACCCTCAGGTTAAAGGTCTAGGTCACAACACAATTTTTCAACAGTTTTCCTGGGCAGAATTCTCCCAAATTTCAACTGAGGTATCCTTTTCAAATAGCCATAGTCTTTTCAATTGAATAGATTTAAATGGCAGTGAATTTAAAAAGTGTTATGGTACTTGTAGCTAGTATATGTAGAGTATATATTTTTTTTAATTTTCTGTTCTTTTTCCCTTAACTGACTGTCAGTCCTTAATTAAATTTTAGGCAAGTGTCCCAGACAAAAGATGGTTTGTTGCACCTTGGCAGAGGTATGCACTCACTGAGTGCTCTTGTTCATCCTGAAAGGGGACCATTGTTTAATACATCCAACAGAGTCATTAAAAAAAAACAAAAAAAACAATCCAGCATATCAACCCCATTGTGCCGCGAGTTGAAGAAAAACAAAAAGAACATACATACACAAAAGTAAATACGACAATAAACATCTATGCAAATATGATTTCATTGTTTTTTAACCGTTTTCATTTGTTGAGTTATTTTAGAACTGAAGTGTTGGACTGTCAGACTGATGTTACCATCCACAGAATCGTGTTGCTATCTAGAACAGTTAAAATGTTGTGCAAACAGTGCATACGCTGTCTTTAAGGGTCACCACGGAAGCGATACAAAGAGAACACTTAGTCGAAGCGGTCACGGAGAGGTTAACAGAAGAGCCTGTGAACATAAAGAATCCTATGACTGGTGGAGGAAAATGGGACAGATGGCTCTATGAAGCAAATGATTCCCTGCCAACTGGTTATTGTGCAGGCAGAAAACGAGCACGCTAAAGCCTTCCCACATTTTACGGTCGCCTACAGTAGCAGCGCCCATGACCCCTGCTGTGATGTGTGTGTCCAATCCATGCAGATGCGCAACGCTTCACATGGCTAACAAGCCTTTAGGCAGGCTCCCCACGTCTCAGGTTCATGGGGTTAATGCAAGAGACTTAAAACTATACATGCACCCGGTGGACACACATGCATACCGTATTCTGGATAGGAAGCATCCAATTGCCCACGTGAAAGCTGAGCGAGCTGATGTAACGTAAAATTTGATACACAGATGAACTTTCAGCGTCGCCACAACACACTCATAAACAAGAGCAAGGCCAAATGATAAACGGCACAAAGGCAGAAGGACTGACATTTACATTTCATTAATTTGACGGGCGCTCCCGTTCTCAGCAGCTTAATTTGAGTGCAACAGGAGAATTTGCAAAATTCTTCCAAAAGCCCAAAATTACAATAAGTAGTCATGAAATGAACACCGATAGGCTGATGGAGGAGAAATTGCAGTAGGTGGGAGATGTACGGAAGCTGCTGACTCCACAGCCAGACTGGGCATGAATCAAAGTGGCAAGCGGAATGGCCAGTGGCTGAAAGGCAGAGCCGGCTGCTGTGCGTGGACCTGCAGAGTTGCCTGCTGGTGTGTGCGAGTGGATCTCTCTGCAGCTTTGACTGCCAGCTGAAGGATTCTGTATTCAACACAAGCAGCTGGCGGTGGAACTGAATGAGAGGGATAACATGGGAGGGTCCGGGAAGGTTGAAGACAAGCCGTGTTGCGGTGTTCTGGATGAGTTGTAGGGGCTGGAAGTCACAGTGGTCCAGACAACAGATGACTAAACTTGATCACAGTCTGTGGCGGGGAAAGGTCGGACGTTTTATTGGTTGTACCAGGCCGTGTGGGTTTCAGAGCTTTAATACGTTTTTTGTCAACGGGGTGGCAGCCACCATTGTCTCGTCAGCAGTGATGAAAGGTTCTTGTAGAGGGCAAGATTTTCCAATGCGTTATTGTGGTTTTAAGGTGTAAGGGACGATGTCAGGAAACAGAAGCTCCATGTTCTGCACACAAACAGAACTGCAGATAGCAGATTTTAGTGAGGTGTTCCTCAAGGTAGTAAGTAGATTACTCACTACTTAAAGAGCAATGAAGATAAATATCTTTCCTCACTGCAAGCATTTTCTTTTTTACATCCCCCTGCATGGGCTGTAAATGGACCATGTATCCGTGTAATAATGACAACCCGCAGCTCAAATAAAATGCATGAGAGGAAATTAATAAACAGCTGTACTTCAGGGTATTATCGCATTCAACACTTCTGTCTTCAACACACAGAAATAGTCGCTGGCCCCAGGGATAAACTTGACATATTCTGTTTTCCTGAAATTAATGATTTCTCTCACATGGAGACAGCTAATAAAGGTTTGTCAGACGGTGATTGAGAGAGAACGGCCAGAATGCCCCGTTCTCCTCTTTACATTTTGTATCTTGATTTTTACTCAGCTTTTGAACTTCACCCACTCCCCCGCTGCCGCTGCCGAATCCCCAGAGAGACAATAAGCAGCGCTGCGAGATGGTCATGAATGACCCCTCGCCGTTTGTGAATGATGTCATAAGTGTTGTTTGTTTGTACATGTATATCCATGACAGAAACAGGGTTCAGATTATTAAGTGTTCAGTGATAAATCCATCTGGTTATATTTTTAACGCCATAAAAAAAAAAAAAAATGTAATTATTGTGATGAATTAGAGAGGAAAATCTTGACGTTGCATCACATCAACCTCAAATGTGCATCATCTGCTCATGGACATATTTGGACAGGAGAGCTCTTTTGTTGTGTTACATCTGTATTTTAACACATTAATGAAAATAAAACAATGACTCACTTGAATCTGCTGTCTCTAAACTGTAATTTAATGATGCTCACTTTAATATCAGATAAACGGTGTAAGAATTCTATGTATAGTGCCTTAATTTTGGATTTAGCAATACGACTGTGACTATGGAAACAGTATGAACATGCTCAGGAACAAACACCCTCCATAGACAGCAAGTGATAGATATGCCTCAGCGGTTGGTGGAAACCACTGACAATCATGATGGAAAATGTGTTTCTACTTCCTCCTACTGTACAAAAATGAATGCTGCTGATGTGAACGTGTTCACATCAATATTAACTGCGGGAGAATGTTAGTCCATAAAGTGCATCATAGAGTGCAACATAGAGTTTTAAACAATGAATATTAAATACATGAATGTTTGAATAAGTGAAAACAACAGCTGGTTCGGTTCACGTTCACATCTTCATCCGCAGCAGGCAGCTGTTTTCACAAAAAATAAATAAACTAAAATAAATTAAAAAGCTTTTGAAACGCACTCCACACATCCGGCACCAAACTAAATGGTGCATGATGTCGAGCTTTTGTGACTAACAAACAAGTTATTTGCCTTGGCAGTAGATGGAAACACAAACATGGCGCTAATCATTACGTTCGCTTCAAGAAACATTTCTTGAAGCGAATATGTACATTGCTTTATAACTGCTGGATATGTAAATAAACATTTATTTGATACCAGATTGCAGTAAAAGTTGATGCTGTGGCAAAACAAATTATTGAAATTTAAAGTTTAAAGTTGTGATTTAAAAAAAAAAAACAACTTTTACATTCCATCCAAAAAAACCAACCAATTTCAACCAACAATATCTTATACAGTAGCTTTTAGCAGCACAGAAATAAGATACATTAGTTAGCTAGCAAGCAGCAGCTCTCCCTCATCTTCCTCCACCTATTACTGTTTGTTTGGAGTCGAGCTGTCCCCAGTGAAGACAAGCAGCAACACTAAAGGGCACTTTACTAACATTTGTCTTCGGAAAGGCTACCCAAGAGGGAACTTCATCATGTTTGTCTTCAAACATCAGGACACTGAACTCTCCCATTCCTAACCTGTTCCTCTCGATTAAGGTAGGCGGCACGTGATCAGTTCATTTTGTGAGGAAGAAGAACTAAGATGCGCACAAATGTATTTTTGCATGGGGACAAATAAGCCGAGCCTGAAGCAGAAAGCCTGCACTAAAAATGGCTCTTGATACTCTCTCACTGTGGTCCTAGGGTTTTAAGGGTTGTCAAACAAGTTCAGACTAAGACAGCCTGGCTATGTTAACCTGAGCTTCTGTTAACGTGTTTCTAAAATCTATCCAAAGTACTTAAAGGTATGTGGTTGGAATTTCTGCTAGCTCTGATACGATATGACACCATACCGTGTTCTTTAGTGGCCATGGAGGGAAATTTATCTTGGACTCTATGCTCCGCACAAAGTCCCCTGATTTGCTAAGTATAGTCCCCATACTTGCTGTTATATTGCACGTCCATTGCACCTAAGATATACTGCACATACCCCTTTGTAGGTGCATTTTACAGTAACTTGTCATATGTAGACACACTAATGGTCTGTAGTGAGTTTTTTGTTTAGTCAAAGGTTTAGTTAAAGGTTTGTTCAGGCCTAGTTTTGTTAAGTTTTTTGTTGATTGGTAAAACCACTCTGTCCCCTCCTCCCCCGCATGTTGAGCGCCTTCGTATGTTGCAAGTATTGAGACGCCTGAAATCTCTATTGTCACTTCTGCAATGACTCTTTCGAATTCTTTAACGTAAGTGTTTCCGTTCCCTCTGCCAGGCAAATACATTCTCTGAAGATTGTCGTTACCATCCCCTTTGCTAAATAAAGATCACACTCCATTTTGCGATGGAAATGTACACTTAGATTTGATATAAATCTTGAGATGAATGAACTGGATATAATCCTTAGAGGTGACAGACTGCTAAATCTCAACTTGTTGTAAAGTCCAGTGACCCGTCGTCCTTTTATCTGCTCACGAAATATCAACAGTGATGTGATGTTGGAGTAAAAAGTCTCCTAAAAATAGTACCTCAATAGATGTAAATTAATGTAAATAAAGACATCGTTTTTGATTTTGGATAGAAATCTGCAGTCAATAACCTGCTTAATTCTACAAACCACAGACACTTGTATTTCCATCTGTCTTCACTGCGGTCGACTTCACTACTTGCATATTTTAAGATGTTTTTCCCTTCAGTCGGGTCTTCAGCAAGCGAAGCACATACTTAGTATTGTGAGGTCAATTGACTGAGCGTTCCCCTACAACAGTCCTTTGGTGGCCTCCACAGATACACTAACACAGTGCTTTTTGTCACATCAGGCAATAAAATTCCTCAAATGATGCCCTACAACCAGAGCTGGATGATGTGGACAAAAATCTGCTCTCAAGAAATGGACAATTGCATTTATCAATATATATCACAATACGCTCTATGTTATTTGTAAATTCTATGAAAAAATATCTATTAAAATGCCACGTAGCTCACGCCTACTCGTTTCGATAATCCAGTGAATTAAAGGGTAAGTAAACCCCAAACCCCTGTTTTTCGCTGCAAAACAACTTATTCAAGCGTTTACTTGTGTTGTGGGTTGTTTCAGGTTCAAATTAAAATCTTAGTACAAAATATGTTAATTCTGTAAATTGAGTCAGAGTAAAACCTCTGATTTTTCAGAGGACATCGAAAATATGTACCTGCAGCCGCTTTACGGTAAGCATGTGAACTTGACCAGTTAAAGAGAGAAGCAGAAATGCTTTAAAATCCAGAATTCAACATGCATCCTACTGTTATTTAACAAATGTTAAATAACAGTAGCAGCATTGCTTGTAGTGTCTCTACTGTCCAACATTAATTCCAGCCTCAACTCCTTTGACTTTGATTTAAACATAAAATGATGTTTAATGAAAATGTGCATGCCCAGGTCATGAAATGAGTCGTGAATATGAAAGAAGCAAGACTGTGTATGATTCTCTAGTGGCACTGGTAGCATGTACTTAACACACACTAAATATGTAAGTGATGTACATTAAGTCGTCCACAGCAGTGCTCACAAGAATGATCAAACTTTAGTGATACTTCATGCATTTTGTATCAAAGGTTGTCTCACAGAGCAACGCCGTGCTCGAGTGCCTGTACAAACAGTATAGCATTATTTAGCTTTTTACCCTCCGTCTGGTATATATCTGTACCTCTGCCAACTCTGTCTCTCTTTGTGTGTGTGTGTGTGTGTGTGTGTGTCTTTCTCGCTCACACACACACACACACACACACACACACACACACACAATGAATGACCTTGCCTCCCTGAGGAAGGACCATGTTTAATTGTTCATCAGCACTTTCCATACTGGGCCACGGGCAGGGATTTAAAGAACAGGAGGAGAGGGAGAGAAATGAGGAGGGAGGTAGAGAAGTCAGCTCCCGGGATGAGTCCAAACAGGAGGAGAGGAGCAGAGAGGTGTGGAGCAGTGGAGAGGAGAGGAAAGGCATGTGCCTGATTGTTTTGGAAGCAGATGGACAAACAGTTAGACAAACACTTTCTCAAAGTTAATCAACTGCAGCATGATGAGCATCCTGAGAATACGTCCCTCAGCCAGCTGTAATTGTTCTATATGTCTAGTTAGATTCAAATAAGAGCCCAGCAGCATTGATGTATTGTTAACAATATGGCGAGTAACTGGGGAATGATATGCTATTTAAACCTCTGTAAATCACAGAGAAACATGGAACCCCTGCTTTAATGGTAAATATATTGGTCCCTCAGCTCTATTGTGCCATATATGCTGACTAATCATCTGCTGACCAAATAGGTTGTGATGTGTGAACTGATATTCACTGATTTATTTCCGTCTCCCTTTTCTTTTTTCCTCTCCCTCCCGCCTACTTCTGTTCCCCCCTCAAAACTTCTCTTGCTCCTTTTTCCATTGCCTC
>KV751323.1:5260839-5271686 GCA_001698575.1 Mola mola | reverse complement strand
CGCCGGGTTTTCTCATCCGCGCTCATCTCCATGTCTCCATCCAGTCCCATCCCAACCACCAATCGTGTACTGTCACCACATGACTGCAAGGCTATCAAATGATTTGTCTTTTTGTATACATCCTGCGGTCGGTCATTTATCTAATATTACCCGTCCAATCATTCACACCGCTTTATCTTACTCATGCATCCATCCTTCTGTTTAAAGGTTGAAGTTTGTTAAAAAATAAAAAAATAAAAAATCCAGCATTTGAAAGTGCATCCAAAATGCAGGGGGCAGCAGATCACCAGGCTTTCTAATTATCCTCAGCCGCAGCCGTTGACTGTCGGCTCAATTAGGAGTGGGTCAGCTCAGCTGGAGACCATTCTGGAACAGTTTGACCTCGGGGGATGGAGTGCAGAGGTGAGGTCAGGGATGACCTGCCACAGCAGGACAGGTGGGGAGGTGAGGCGATACATTCACAAGTGACCTGATGATTTCCAAACCTGTGGTTATGATAAGACTGGACAGTTTAAGCTCATATCAATTGTTTAAAAAGAAAAAATAATAATAATTGAGAGGTGTACAATTGTGTTTTTCTGTGTAGTAAGGAAAATTGGAGAAGAATCTGTCCTTTATGTATCTTTCATGAGTTTCTATTGTTTACTCGTTTGACTCAGGGCCAATAGTGCTTGTGAATCTTAGCAGTACTAAATCTTGACATCAAATTTCACCAGAGAGATGAAGAGACAAATACTGATAAACAGAGGTGGAGAGAGAAAGAAAGCAAGAAAGCAACCAAGGGACAAAGCTGCTAAAACACAATACTGAATACATTATGAATTTACGATTTTGGATGTGACAAGATTTAAAAGCAGTGGCCAAAAAAATGGATTGGGTGCACTTAAAATATTGGAAAGAATAAACTCCAGAACTCTACTTGCAAAAATTTGTAAAAAGGTGAATACGTCGATAAAAGCACAGGGTAACTGTGGATGGACAATAGATGCCTACCAAAGTAGTATTTTCATACATGAAGCATGTGACTGATCATTTAAAGTTCCTGAATTAATTAAATAAGCATGAAGTTGTAGTTTTGGTAAATGGACTTGCATTTATGTAGCCCGTTTCAAGTCTACTGACTCTACTTGATCTAAGGTGTAAGAGTGGAATCCAATAAGACACTGACGCCACAGTTTCAGGAGCAATTTGGAGTTTAGTGTCTCATTCATGGACACTTCAAAACACTGACACTGGGGGTCAGGAACCAAACATCCAGTCCTCGCAGATGAGCGTGATCACCCAGTTTGCTCCAACCAACGGCTAACCCCAGATTTCCACGTCTTCCACATAATTTTGCACTCTTTAAATTTGTGTCTTCTAATTAATCCGCTATTGTCGTGTTGTTGTTTTGTTTTGTACAAGTGACATCTATTGCATGTCTGTCCATCCTAAGAAGAGGGATCCCTTCTCTGTGGTTCTTCCTGATGTTTCTTATTTATTTTTTTTTATGTTTTTCTTCACCCTGCTGAAGGATCTAAGGTCACATCTATACAGTTTGTAAAAGCCCAGTTTTGCCCAAATTTGTCATTTGTGATTTGGGGCTATAAAAATTAAATTTGATTTAATGGCACTTAAATTGAGAAAAACTGCCACTAACTGTGCTCTGGAAGAACTTCTAAAACCTCTTGCATTCTCCAATTGGCAGTATGTGCAAACTTGACCTCCATTTTCACCTTTGAATATTTATGCCAGGTCAGCTCAACATCCCATCAAGTTCTATCTCACCTTTCCCCCCAAAACATTTAAGCACGAAGGATGTTTAAAGTGTGACTTTACTTAATCTAAGTTCCTTGTTTCTAAACAACTGCACTGAGACCAAAAGCAACATTTTCTTCACTTAGTTGTTTCTGTGTTATGCCAAGAAAACAACCGTACAGTTTGCTCAGAGGACAACATTAGCACTCCAGCTCACAATGTTACATTGTCTTCTTAACAGTTCATTTCATTTTTTGAACATTTATCAGCTTGTAGGTTAAAACGTTATAGGGCATTTTTGCCACCATTTAGAGTTTGGTACGGTCTTGTGAACTGATTTAGCTGAGGACTCTATCATGTTGCAGGGATATGAGCGACTGATGTGCTCTAATTTACATATTCATCACTTCAAATACATAGTGCACCTATATCACAAAGTTTAGTGCCGCTCATTGCTTATCGTATCCCTTACTAATCCATTTCTAACTCTATGAAGAAGTACAGCCAAGATAATGTGAAGCACTTATACAATTAAAAAAGGTATTTTGGTCAGATACAAAATGGAGCAGTACATTAAATGGTACATGAACTGAACATAATACTTTTTAATCTACACTAAAGTTATACACTGTACTCACCATGCAAAACTATCTGGGAGCTTCACAGGAAATCTGCATTGTGGGAAAAAGATTCCTTCGTCAGCACTGCGATTCTCTTTCTTGACTAACACAATCTGTAAATGTCACAATTGTACGACGATCATGACACGACAAAGCAGATAACTTCTAACACTGTCATTGATGAGAAGATATTGAAAAATGGGAAATTTACATTGTGGCATAACTAACCGAGCAAATGTTTAAGGCCTGATTGAAAACCACGACCCAAACCTGACCCTGAGAGAACCGACACCTCTTTGGTACATTCCAGGTGATCTCTCATTTTGATGGCTTTGTTGCCTTGTTGATGCACTTTTACATTGTTTGCACAGCAGCCTCTGTATTGCATAATGCACTTGCATGTTTTATTCTTCCTTTTTTCTATACTGTATATACACAGTATATATATATATTAGGGGAAACCTCTCACATAGAGGTGGCTCAGATGTGACAGAAACCAAGAAAATATTAGTTTCTGTATTTATTCCTTTTTTGAGATTCCCAAGGTGGTTTTGTCAGGATTCAGGTGTCACTAAAACCTTGTGCTCGGTTGCACTGAGTTTCATCAAAATAAATATCCAAAAAGTGGTCTGTGGAGGAAACAAAATGTTTGCTTGTGATTTCTGCATCCCCGAGTTTCAGGAGAAGCTCGAATGCAACACCTGCAAAACAAAGCTGTATGTGGAACTGTCAGACGAGTTAGTAAAGGCCAAATTATAATCAAATTTAAAAAGTGCTCCTGTACTAAAGGTGATCAAAAAATATTAAAATAGTTAACATGAATTCAAGCTGCTGGCTGTGTCAGCATGTCGCCTCCGTTGAGGAATGCTCAGACTATGCTACATTTGTCTGTGTGAAAAAAAGTTTTCCAAAATCAACACAAGACTATAGTTTTAGCTCAGATGTACGTTACTGTCTTGAAGGCGATTTCGGCCCGTGCAGTTTGGTGCTGTCCAGCCGCAGAACTCTACGCAGCTCAAAGATGTCCTGTACTCGGCCATAAGAGAGATTCACTTTCTCAAAGACAAGAACAAATCTCTGAAGGAGCAAATTGGCCTGCTGCAGAACACTGAAAGGAAGGCCAGAACCAAAGCCTGCACCCGCTGGCCAAAAAGGAGCTAAGAGCTGGAGAGGAGAGCCGAGAAGAGGAGGAACAGTTGTGATGTTCTGGAGGAGAGCCTCACCTCCAAAACCAACCAGCTCCAGGCACGCTACCTCAGAGTGTTAGGTTGGATCCGAAATAGCTTTTAAATGTGAAATTAAAAAAAAAATCCATTCCTCTCTTTTTCAGGAGCTCAACAACATCCTAAAGGAGCAGTTGGTGAAAAAGGTAAGAGAAGCAGGAGGAGGAGAAGAAGAAGAGGGAGAATGAAAACGATATGAACAAAACGACAGATGGAGAGAAAAGAGAGGGAAGTAAAAATAACGAACAAACAAAATGAGGACTAAGAAGGAACTGAAAAGTGAGGAGAAAGAATACAAAGACTAAAAAAGAGAAAGTCCCAGAAGAAAAAAAGAAAAAAAAACAATGCATACTGAAAACAGACCAACGAGAAACAGACCATTTCATCATGGTCATGTGTTAAATGTGTTTTTGAAATGAGTTGCTCTGCCTCTGGGTGCCTTCTGTACATAAATAACTTTTTAATATGACATTATGAAATGAAAGCAGCGCTCTTATTGAGTGCTACAATATTACAGGACTTGGTACGCAGGAACAGACCAGACATGATAAAGGTCACTTTGAAGCTTCACGCATTTGTTTGTTTTTTTTTTAATTTTCTTATTAACATTGTCTTATATTTGCCCTTGTCGAGAGTGACCAGACCACGATGACAGTTACCACAACAGACACAATTCAAACACACACTACCAATGAGTCAAACACAATATTTAGCTAAAACACGATTCCAGATCGAGAACGACTTCCTCAAGCTATTTAATGGTGGTAATGGTTAAACCTCACAGAATGTACCTGCACAATGAAACAATAACCTAAGAACAATTACAGCTGCTGAAGTTGGGACTGGCCATTTTGAGGAGGTCGAGCAGGTAGCAGATAGGGGATACGGGCTATTTAGAAAACACAGGGGGGAGCTACCAGCAAAACTTGACCAAAAATGTCTAAATTCATGTATCTATGCACATTGACTGATTTTCATTGCTTATCACCAGTCTTAAACTGTATATACATTACTGTGAAAAAGTTTTGGGCCACCATTAGATAGAGTAAGTTGTTGTAATGACCATATATATATATGTACACTTGTAAACACGTCCCCAAACTCTCTCTGAAATAAGATTTACTGCACTCATCCTTATATGTATCCCTCCAGGATTATTCAAGACATATTTTAAGCGTCTTATTGTTTTTTGTTGTTTTTTTTGTTTTGTTTTTTTTTGCTATATTTGGTTGTCTTTTTGTGTTGTACATTACATATACATTTTGTACGAGTTTAACTCTTTGGAAGCTCGCCGATATATAAGACCAACTTTCAATCACATCATTCCATTTTAAAATGCCAAAGATCACAGAAATTGACAGGCATGAAATCAAAATCTTGCATCAGCAAACAAACTGGATGCTCGAGTAAGGTGGTAAGCTCCTCTAAGTTTAAACAGGGAGAAGCAACTTTCAGTTTTTATTCCCCACACGTCTGCAGCGACCTCCCAGAAAACTGCAGATCAGCTCATACTCTCAGCTCTTTTAAATTAAAGCTGATAACTTCTTTATTTGCCACTGCTTACACACTATAACTTCTACTCTTCTATTTCTTGTATCATTTTTTTTTATTTTTTTATTTTTTAATCTCTAAATGCTTTTATGTCCTTTAATGTTTTTATGCGTGATTTTCTAACGTTTCATAAATAAATTTGAAGAACTGGGAGAGGCCAATGACCAAAAAAAGGAGCGGAAGACCAAGATAACTATGATTAAATGTTTCTCAGAATGTCTTCTTTGAGGAACTGGAAGAAGTGCAGCATGGAGCTGCATTCGGCAGCTTCACCAGGATGCCAAGTTGTCCCCTCTACACTCAGAAGAACAGTGACCATGAATGGTCTTTGTGGAGGGGAAGCAGCCAAGAAAATGCTTTTTGAGAAAGGGAACATGATGAAAAGGCCAAGATATACTCAGGCTGTCAAAACATTAACAGTCATGGAGTGAACGCCGCAGAGTCCAGACCAGAATATTAAAGAAGCGGTATGGGTTCACCTCTCGATCCACAATATTACTTAAGAAAACTTCGAAAGCCTCCTCAAAACAGTTGAAGATGTACTGAGGGCATAGGGTGGTCAACCTAATACTGACCTTTGCCTGCAGAAACCTTTTACTCAGTACTGTGAATGTTTTAAACAATGCTGTTAATTGATTTCTCTTCCATGTTTTTGCCAGATGAAGCTGTATTTTCAGAATTTAGCCTCAGCAGTGAGGTTTTTAATCCGTATTAGTCACCAACAGGCAGATAACGTCTAAAAAAGCATAAAACTGGAGGATTCAGCAAAAATAACCCAGCCAAGTGCTTTCACCAATGGCAAGAGGGCAAAACAACATTGAAAATGACAAAAGGCTCACTTCCAGTGCAGCAAGAATGTGAAACACATCTGTTGTGTTTGTGTCAAAAGAACCTAAACTGCAACTTTTCTGCACTTCGCCTGTAAATTTCAAGTATTTTGGAGATTCATTTCAAAAGACAAACTTATATACAGTATAGTTTAAGCCAAAACAGAGTATCTGAAATCTTGAGCCCTGCTGGATATCTTATGAGAACGAAAAAAAAAACATTTTGGGTATCAGCTTTAAATGGCATTATTATTACAAGTTTTTAAAACAACTGATTATAAATTTTGGATTAGAGTATAGTAGAATATAATAGTAAAGTACAATATACAGAGAGGAAATTATCTGTTTGCCATTATGTCACACATACTGAGAAAATAAAGGTCCAAATATCATATATTTTATTTTATCCTATGTTACCTGCTATGGCCAGCTAAGAGAATTTAAAAAAAAAAATGAAAGATTTTAGTGAGTGCACAGACAATTCCAAAGGATTTGTAAAGGCAGACCTGGAACGGAGCCATACTGTAACTTAACAGGATAGGCTTTAACTGAGCTAGTGGTCGACTAACTCAACACGTCGATAGTTTGGAGACATTTCAGTTTTAAAAACACAGGCAAGCAATATAGCAACGTGTACAGCGTGTTAAGGCCTTCAGAGACCACCTCTGAATGAGGCTCTTTTTTATCATATGGTACAACAAATGTAAGAAAGCGATTGCAAAAGTATCACATGGAAGAACACCGGGAGTTCATTGCGAGCTATCTAACACCAAGCCAGGCAGCAAACCATCACTGATGCATATTAGAGTCAGAGTAAACTTCCAACAGACAGTGACAAAGCTAAAGGACAGCAGAGAGGTTGATGAATTTCATCAAAAATGTTGGATTTCGCAGCCTACTGGAACACATAGATTCAAGGTTTGCCATACAGGAACGATATATCAGAGTCTCCCCTCACCTGTTACAGTATATAGCCTAAATTGTTTTGTCCTCAGATTTGAGAAACAGGATATATGAGGGGTTTTTTGTTTGTTTTTTGTTGGGGTTTTTTATTTTTATAGTGGAGATAGTTGCTTCTGTACACAATTCTTGAACTTGTACTTCAAACATTTGATTAAAAATGATGGTAATTTACCATTGCACTTATAATAAATTGCTTTGGAATGCAGCTAAATTAATGAAAAGTATGCGGCTTACTTACTACAGCCTCATGTAAATTTGCACATTCCACCACCACCAAGAAGAAGAAGAATATTCACCACAGCATTGGTATCAGAACTGGCCAATATCCAAATTCTGTATGTATGGTAACCACAAAGTACAAATAAAACTGATCTTGCTAATTCACAGCAATTAGAACAAACAATACTTTTAGTGACATCTTGGCGTGTTCAGTCCTTTAAATATGATCTGAGTCATAGAAGGTCATGTTCTTTATTGATACAGAAAACATGGAAACTGGGGAGTGCAGCGTCAGGGACATACATTCCGCGACCACGGGGCAGGTGTGAAAAAGAAGCGAGGATCACGGATCTCAGGCCAGCATCTCTGCCGCAACAGGAAGCGCACGGATCAGACGCAACTCGGGCCTCGGTTGCCGAGGGACGCCAGTCTGTACTCACCAATGCTGTGCTGGAATCACAGAGACATTGTCAATCCTAAGAGAGACATCTGTGATGAATTAAAACGAACAAACGCCTTTCTCTGTGAAATCAGCAACACTTTAAAGATAAGTCTGTTATCAGATCCAAACAGCACTTTATAGCTGCTGCATTGGGTTCATTCACAGGGGCTGGGCAAGGTCCTGTTCATCAATTTGGAGGCCCAGATCAGGTCATTGTACCACCGTTGTTGCGCTGTCTGGGGGTTAATGAGTGGCGTGAGGAGCCAGGTATTCAGCAGGTAACCATGGTAACCTAAGGTCACTGTCATGACTCAACTGATTACAAACACACCATCATCATTGTAATTAATTATGTGAATATTCCTCCAGATAATTTCCAGTACATAAATGTCATTTCAACACAAACGCATTTAAAGGTGTTTTACACACGGTCTGAAAGTATTTCAATTCAGTTAAGAATCAACTGGAAATTCACAGGGGAAAAAAAAGCAGTTTACCTAGAAGCCGACCATCCTGCTCGGCCCCTGCTGAAGTTTATTCCCAGCACTACTACCCAGCAGAATGAATGAATCAAGATTTGAACATTTGTGAGACTCATTTGCGCATCACAAATCAGTTCCACGTTCATGGAATGAAAGTGATTTCTGTTCTCAAAAGCAAATTCATTTTCTGATGGTGCCCTTATAGCAATGTGAGTGCAGTCGATTGCTCCGATTACATTAGGAAATCGGCTCCTTGCTGCAAATTGCAATTTAATGTCTGCCTGTTCAGCCACAGCGTAGGGAAATTTTATATATCTGGGCGTCATACAGATAAGACCGTTCCATACGGCCGGCATGGCGCGGCTCAAGCTCCCTCTGAAAGGCTCCGGTTACAAGAAACCCAAGTGTGGTGAGGACTTGAACTGGCACTGGCAAGGCGCTGGGGCCATTCAGCGCAGAGCTCCAAAGGGATGGCTCCGGATCTGAATCGGCCGATGAGCCTGTCGTCATCGTGTGCCAACAGGTCAGCGTGATCTCTGAAAACACCCTCCCTCCGAACTCTGCCACTGTCAATGTCCTCCAGCAATGCCAAAGCTGCCATTGTTCCACAATTACGCACGATTTTACGCAGCCATTTATGGGCATACGTAACTGTCTACACCTTGTAGATTTTAGCAATCGTCACACGGGAGTGCAATTCACTTCATCTGAGTCATGGATATCAGAGCGCCTCGCAACCGTGCAGTCACCGAAGCGTGTTAACATCTTCACGTGACATAAACGTGACAACCTTTCAGTTTACTTTGGATTTAGGTCATTGCAATCAGTTTTAGGGCAGATTATATGTGGGGAAATTAGGTTAAATGTGGTTTTGTTTCACCGTTCCATAAATGCTCAAACTAATGAAGAAATATTGTTTTCAAATGCCTCTTGAGTTCAGAAAATAAAGTGGAAAAATATATTATTGTTCTGGGGAGTTTCAGTACTTAGTAGCTTGGTGCTGTAAAATGACAGTTTGCTTGGCGGTCCGCACATTCTCACGGCAGGTTGAGAGATCGCACGGAGGTTCGCACATTTTCATCCAGCGTTCATTTTTATACATCCCAACGTGTGCGTTGAACACAGCTCACCACAAACTCATCTGATCATCCAGAAATAATTGCACACAAACTCAGACGGAAGCAGATCCCTCGAAATCCAGCCAGTCTTTACAAGTGGCCACTGCAACCCACTGCTTACGGGTTCGTCTCAGCCCAGTGTCAGCATGGTTCTCTTATGTTCTTCACAAACTGAGCCTGGGAGACTGAGCACGTGTTGATGCACATTTGGGCTGAAATTGTTGCTTTCATTGACAGTTCATACAAACGTTGCCTTGTTATGTACTGTAGCTCATCTAAACTCAAAGGAACTACACTCGAGAAAATGGAGGCTAAAAAATGAAAATGTATGTATGTGTGTAATGGAATTTGTATGTCATTGACATTGTCATTCATATGTCCAATGAATGAGAGTTGACAGCCCTGTGATAGCTAAACCTTTGGCTTTTAAAATTTGGTAAAATGTCAGCACAAGTCTGTTATAGCTGCTCTTTGAAATACCAATTCAGGAGCTTCAGTTAGGTCACTTGGCAAATAGTTGACTAACGCATCTTGTCAATCAAATATGTAAAGTGAGTTCTGACTGGTCGACCACATTCGTCACTGATTCTGTCTCTCCCCCATCACTGACCACATGCGGGAGGCCGTACACGAACCACAGATGTGTGACCTCTTGCTCTCTCCTTTCTGTTTATTTTCCCGTCTTCTTTCGCGGCTCCCTCAATCCCTGGTGGGCCCGCCGAGCTGTCACATAGTACTGGAGCGTGTCCTTAACTCTGTTTTGTCATCCTGTCAGCCTTTCTTCTCTCCTACGAGCCATCCGCCCATCCATCCGATCCCTCGGCTCCTATCTCTCTATGGCCCCTGGAGGATTTCTGGATGGCCCAAAGCGAAGACCGTTATCTCTCTCCGTGTGTAGATTTAGGCATTTGCGCACACGTGTTTTGACAGTAACGAATGCCAGGTTGGGATTTACCGGTGAGCAGTTATGGAGCAGTTGCAGATGTTGTCCAGCTCAACACACGGTCTCTAAATTTCCTCCCTGGTCTTTCTTCTTAGCTCACCGTGTCCTCCTGTAACTCTCACAGATGTTAACATAAATGGTCAGAGATGATCCCTTGCTTGAACCCTTCGGCCAGCTTTCTGTCAGTCTTTATCTACACGTTTGTGCAGTGTGTGTGTGTGTGTGTGTGTGTGTGTGCATCTGTGATGAATGGGCCAGTGCCAGGCCACGTTCCCTCGGTGGCCTTGGATCAATCTGCTTATCTGTTAGCTGCCAGCACTGCCAGTGATTAACGACCAGCTCCTCACATAGCACATCCTTATTCATTACCACACGCATCACACACGTGCGTGTGCACGCGCACCCAAGCACACACAAACAGACATCCTTTTTCATTATATTAGACGTCCACATTGGGGACAGTCTGGAGTTGGAAGGCAGAGGAGAGTATCACGGGGAGAAAGATGGATGGGTAGAGAATGAACACAGAGCCGTGCATGCATCCTCAACCACTCTTTCAATTACTTGATATCTTTTTGTTCACTTTGTGTTATTTGTATCCTCATTTTTTTCCTGGTCTTTCTACTTTCAGACCTCCTGACATCCTCTGGGCACGGGACATTCCACATCACTTCATGTCCCCAGCATGTTCCTCCCTGAGGGTCAGAGTCTGTGTTAAAGAT
>KV751323.1:5246915-5260767 GCA_001698575.1 Mola mola | reverse complement strand
CTTTCCACAATGCCACAGGTATGTTTCTTTAAAGGTGTTTCCAGCCACAAAGCAAAGCGAGTTTTCGCTTGGCTTCAGTCGAACAAATTGTATCAAGTTACCCTAAAAAACCATCAGCTTGTCATAAATGAGTCACACAACTGTTTTCTACAGGAGCGTGTATGTGTGTTCAGCCTCTGACTGAAGAATACAAAACTTCACAGCCTCTCTCACATCTTGCCTCTCATCTCCTGCGACATTCAGATTGCTGCCTAAAGCTGGAACGTTTTCAACTCTCGAAGATGCATCTTTGCTTCAGTTTGCTGTTTCCGACCAAATCTGCATAGACTTCAGGGATGCAGTGGGAGACAAACACACATTAATGGTATTTACATGGTTTTCAGAGAGAAAACAGTTTACTCAAACTTTTCATGATGTTTACTCACTTGTCATTTTACAGTTTATGAATGTTTCCAAATTCAACTGTGTTATTTACTGAAGGTTTTAGGCCTGAAAGTTTCATGAATTCACGTCTGTCTCATGAACTCGTGTCGTTCATTAAATGTTAACAAGTGATCAAGTTACAATGCCATCAATTAAAGAATGTTAATTAACAATTCTATATTAACTGATATACATCAATTGAGCTGAATTGTTATTTGATATTTGTTTGAATCTGATACCAATTCAATTAAAAGAATAGCTTAATGTGTATTATATGATGACTGGCTCTGCTTTTGGAGAGGCTGAGCAGAACTAAGGGATCTCATTTGAACTTTTATGTGATGCCAATGCATCGTTCTACTGACTTTTTAATGTTTGTTTATCCGCACGGATGCTTCCTGTTTGAAGACACAGCAAGGTTAAGAATGGACCATCACATACAGATATTGATTGGTAGGATAGAGCGTGTTTGGAATATCGTTTGCTTTTCATCTATCTTCTTTCCTTTTCACAAATATGATAGCATGGAGCTTGACACATTGTATTTAGAAGATATGTTATCGCAATATGTAAACCTGGCAAGACATAAAATACAAAAGAGTTTCTTTTTCTCTCTCTCTTTCTTTCTCTCTCTTTCTTTACTGCTTTCGATCAGCCAACTGTCTAATCTAATATACTGTAGGCTCCCGCAGAACAATAGTGTATGAGCTAAGCAGGCAGAAACCTGCAGTAAACAAGAACCAGCAAACAAAGAAGCCAGTCTATCGTTTTAATGTTGGTATTAAAGATATTAAAAAATTTGACTTATTTTTCTATATAGCAGCAGCAGAACTAAAAAGTAATACCATGAGCAGCCTGAACATCGGGGATGATTAGGGATTCAGATACGTAAAAGTCAAATTGGTTGGGCTAAGCAGAACGTTGGTGAAGCTAATGTAAAGTTCATTTAAACCCCACATTGATACTGATTGTTCAAAAGTCCCTGTATGTATTATTTGATATTATTTGCAGGTTCAGATCAATGATTTGATCAAAAGATTGACACAATTTAGCTTCGTTTTTTTTCTATAAACTAACAAATAACAATGATTCAGCTGCTGACTGAGGATTTTCTTTTATCTCAAGTACTGTGTCCTGCAGTTTGCAACGTGCAAGGTCAAACAATACCTGCCCCAAATGCATTTTAATCGTGTACAAGTTACAACTTACAGGTTGTCACGGAAAATTATGATGAAACTGATACTGCATGACCTTTATCACCATCCCAAACTATTGTCCGGGAAAGAGATCACATTTGTGAACAAAAGAAGAAAGGAGCAAAAGAAGAAGCAGTAAAACAAGAGAAATTATTGGCATGGTATTCCACTGCTGGTGACGGCAGAAAACAGAATGTTTCTTTTAAATTTGGTAAGTACCATCTAAATTTGGCTTTTTAGTGAAATGTATCTTGTGTGCAAGTAACGACAATGGATGTTTTTTTGCTACTGTGGTTTATCTCTGCAAGTGTAAACTACCTACCAGAGTTGCAACATTCTGTTGAATTTTGCGTATTCTTCTATAGCTATTAGTTTGAAATATTGGAATGTACCAAACCCTTACCCTTAATTCATGACTCTTGAAATTGGTGTTATGAGTCTGGATTTGAGGTTTAAAAAGTTAAATAAACATTTCTGAGGACATCGCATTGTTTGTTTATACTGCCCCCTAGTTATTTGGAGTATGTCGTTGATAATTACAAGTTGCACCTGTAAGTCCCATGATACTGTCACCTGTCACAGATTAATCTGTTTACCTTTTCCATTTTGACATTTTTGGTTGTTGGAACATTTCACAACTTTCCACATGAATTTTATGGCAACTGTCCCAACTTGTTTGCATGGTGTTGCTGGCAAAAAAAAAAAACAAATAAAAATGAATGAATATATATCCAAATAATAAATAAACTTAATGAAGTGATTGAGTATACGTGAAAAGGATAAATCGTGGTCGTAGCTTGGGCCTAGTCTTTGCTAACTCGAAGATAAATACAATGGTGCAGCCTCAAAAAGTTTTGCAAGTCCTGATATTTCTCGCCAGATGAATCAAGGTTCGAGTGGGTATGCGTACACACATTTAAAAATTCATCGAGTAATTGGGGAACCGTGTGTGGTACATGGCAATATTCTGCAAATTATAACGTGGGTGGGAAGGAGGTTGGAAAAAAAGAACCAGAAATTGGTAGATTTAAATAGTGTCTTGTGTGCAAGAGGCTCCCAATTAAGAGTGAGAGGGCAGCCGCTGAAAGAGAGGGCAGACAGGGACGATGGGGGTGGACAGGGATTAAAGATCTCATCAGCCTATCCCTTTTGCTGTTGTGGCTTGCAGTCAGACTAAATAAATATGCAAGCGGTTAAACAGATGAAGAAGAAAATATCAACAGAATATCTACAGGCTTTAGCTTCTCTCCCTCCATTGCTGTCTCTGTGTCACTCACTCACACTCACTCATCTCGCCTGTCTTTTCAAATCTTCCCTGGCGATTTGCGTGCAGCTGCAGCCGGTGTAAGAGAGAGAGGGAGAGAGAGCGATAGAGCCATCCTGCCAGCCTGCCTTTGATCTCATCTTTGGCAATAACGCTTCTGAACTAAAGGGCGTGCGCCTCTGCTCCTGCCTGCTCACAGTGTGCTGCCGCTCGTCTGCTTATTGCTTTGCAATTTGTGTCGTGTTTTCTTTCGCTTTATTCATTTGCACAACAGTTCAGCTGAAACATCTTGAGGCTGTTTAACACAAGAAGTGCTAATGAAATGAAATTTACTTACGTTCTCAATATGCAACTGGAGTCGTCATTATTGATCTCTGCAGAAGGCCTCTTGGAGTGTTCTTTGCCTTTCTGTTCAGTCGGATATGAATGCTTTTCTTTGAATGCTGAGATTCTGGATAATCCTGCTATGACTGTTTCTGAAGATCCCTTGTTATTCATCTATGGAGCTCTGCGTTTGACTTTGGTGTCGTAGTTTTCCTCTCTTTGTAAATGAACTTCACAAAGCCCAATTTTTCCCAAGAATACACCGATACATCATTGTTAGCTTGATCTGTACATTACAATTATGCATTATTGTCACAGGATTATGATGGATATGCTGATTGATAAACTAAAACAAAGATGGTGTCCTTTTTAATTTGGTTATTATGTATCAGAAAAAAATGGCTTGACATTAGAGATTTTACTGGTCTCCACGTGATATATCCAATGTCTTTGGCAAATCTTTTATTTTTTTCTTCATCTAGTGCCATGCTGAAGTTCAGTTCGGGTTTGTCCAATAACATTGGTTTGTGACAAATGGAGCTTAGTGGAAGTTCAGTCAGAAACTTTCCACATGCCTTTAAAGTTTCAAGCAGATTCCCTCATCGTGAAGCTTCACAGCGTCATTCTGCTCTTTAGTCTATCACAAACTGACACACTTTACCGGAGCCAACCAACCAAATGCCACCAAACTTTTAAATGTCGTCTCTCTCTCTCTCTCTCTCTCTCTCTCTCCCAGGTTTCATTGCACCAAAGCCCGCCTCCACCCCTACACCGCCTTTCCAACTGATTCAGAACAGAATATCTCTTCATAAAGTTATCCCAAACATTCATGCTAGTACAGCAAAATAGACAGTGAAGTCAATATGTTGCATTATCATTATGATCATGTTATCATGCTTGTGTTAAAAGAGAACTCTGGTGTTTTTCAACCTAACCCTTTTTGTGGGTGCTTTGTACTCTTAACGGGGCGAGTGGAAATGTTGGAAATAAATTGTTTTTGGCATCTTTTTCCGCCACTGCACACCACATTCAAAAATGTTATTGCAACTGTCAGAAACAGTTTTGCAATGTTTACAAAAGTCAGGCAAATTAATTTTAAGTTTTATACCAAAATATTCATTCCATTCTGTGGTAATCTGCTAAATATTCAGACATTACTTTGGAATAAGCTCAACACCGATTGAAAATAGATGTATTAAGAAAGCTTCGATGCTAAAAGACTTAGAAATAGGGCTGCGGTTGAAAAATCTGAAGCTCCCCTTTAACTTTACCAGTTACAAGCTGACAGAATTGCACAAATTTTGGTTCAGACTGGAAAGTTTGAGACTAAGATGTGAATAATGTAAGAGGCTATTTGTCTGGCCAAGCTGCAGCGGCCTTTTAAACTTTTAAACCAGACTCCGACATATTATACGAGTGCAGTGCTAAATCAGTCGATGACTCTTTTAATCGGGGATATCAGACTAGACACGGAATATTTCAGAATAGAGCCTTCGGAGGAAGGAAAAGATCGAGGCAACAATTGAGCGAACCAACTGGAAGCTGTAGTTACCGACTTTGATTAAGCAAATACTTCAGTATATCTTTACTATTCTGAGTGTGCGTAGTAGTTCCTGTATAATAACTTAAGCCGAGTTGTTTTTATATAATTTTACTTTATATCTTGTCAAAGTTACTAAATATGTATTAATATTGCGTAATTTGTTTGGGGTTTTTTTTAATACCTGTACTTAAGTTAGCAATTAATATAATTAATATAGCATTGAATCTTCAGAAGTGCTATTTGCCTCCAGGAAAAAAAAAAGCTTGTTGGAACACTTCTGTTCAGCTCCCTCTGCTCAAATTATCTATAAACCCTTCACATAACCTGCTCTATGGGTGTAGCAGAGCAACCTGTTAGGGACAGAACAATGGCCAGCTTTTTCTACATGGACAGAGAATATTTTCACACCCTGAGTCTCCAGTGCGCCCAGCTCGGCCTCGCAGCCTTGAGCCTCTCTCTCCCTTTGTAGCTTGGCCCACTGCCACCGTCACTAATACAGCTACCCTTTAAATCATATCACAGCTTCATGCAGACACACTGCAGTTATTAACCTCTGCAGCAGTGCCTCCTTTCAGGGCCTAATTGCAGCCAATACTATGTTACAGCTCAATCTAATAAAGATTATACGTGCTGCGCCAAAAGGACAACTTCTTCGCTAGAGTCGCTGATTTGCTCCTTGTTGGACATAAACTTATGATGTCCGAAGCATATTGAACAAGGTGGTAAAATTGTTCGCCGTGAGCTTCCTAATTAATTGTTTTAGGAGGAGAAAGAGACAGCAACAGTGAAAAAGAAATAAAGTATATGTACACATATATTATGCAGTAGTATTATTTTGTTGTCTACAGTAGAGTCATGTTGTTTAATAGCTTCTAATGAGTAAAGCCCAAAGGAGAAAAGAGGAAATTCGTACATCCGTGCATTTCCTTTTCCTCATCCCAATTTTGGTTTATCACTTTTTATTAGTACATAAAAAGACAGTAGTCTATCATAAAACGAATCTCACTTAGAAAATCTCTGACCCATGAAAAACATGGCATTTACATTGTAATGTACTTTAATAATGACAATAATTAGATCAATTACATGTAAGCATTTTCCATTGGTGGTCATGGTTGATGATTCATGACAAAAAAGAAAAAAACAAAACAAAAAACACAGCACTGTGTTAGCAGGAAGAGTTAACTAAAAAACCCCAAATGGTAGAGTGGTAAACGTTGAGTAAATAATCATCGGCTTCAGTCAAATCAAGTCAGCAATTCCTGTCTTCCCCTTCAAGTCATTGACGACTATTTCAGGACTGTGGGCTCCCAGGGGGTCTGCTGTGTGAAAAGTCTCCCTGCAGTTACAGAGGCAGCGTGTTTAGGCATCAGTCATGTATGTGCGACATTCGGATCAAATACAGTGACACAGAGACGGTTGTTTTCTCATTATTGTCATGCTCTTCCCCACTATTACCATGCTATCACTAAGCTATAAAGGGAAAGTAATGTGCTCAGATGTTTTGTTTTTTTTTCCCTCAGTTACAACATTCTGCTACTTAAACAGATATTTCTCCAAATTTCAAGTTGGCACCCACTACAACATTAACTTCAAGATGAAGCTGTTCCGGCAGTTTGATGACTGATAGTGAGTTAAAATCAACAGCCTTGTGTCTCCTTTGGTTTGGGTCAACCATCGACCAACACGCTTAAACGAGCACTTTAATTTAATAGCCAACAAGTCTTAAAATTAGAGGTAGAAAAACAAGTTCAGTTTCCTTCCAATATCCAATAAAAGAAAAACATCCAATACTCACTTTCCACAATTCACTTTTTCTCTGTTCTGACTCTCTACTAACCACTGACGGCTGTCTGCCTCCGCTGCTCCTAAACTGTGTCTGTGTCTTTTGATGCTGAGCAACAACTGGGCAGTCGATGTTGAGACTCTGTAATTAAAAGCAGCTCCCAACCTTTCCTAAAACGCTGCCCAGTGTTTGCACCATTCATGAATCTTTACAGAGCAAAACAGTCATACAGTAAAAAGGAAAGGATCATCATTTGGTACATTGTGAAAAATATCTTAAAAGTTGCTCTAAATAAAATGTCTTGGCCCCTGTATTACTTTTAAAGAGAGTACATTTTTGGCTTTAATTCCACACTGAATTGAGCTCCTTGAAGGCGGGATTGAGAGACATTACTCTTACACTCTTGGTGATAAGCAATTTCATCCACTATAAAACAAAAATCATTAAGTGTGGACCTCAAAAAGAAGATACCGAGTGCTGCTTTTAAGGGAGGCGGCTGTACTGCAATTTCCAAGTGTTTGACTGTGTCGACAACAGATGTGCGTTGCATCATCACAAAATACAAGGAGACACATTCTGTCATAAACAAACCTGGCCTTTGGTACAAGTGCAATAATAGTTATTGTTGTGACCTCATCAGGATTTGAAAGGTTTGGTTGAAGGCCTTTCCTTGTGTGGCGCACTTCAAGGACTCTACCTAAGAATGATGCCATGTTTAACACAGCGGAACATCAAATCCAGACTTTGTTTGTCCGTGACCATTTGAAACATGGGTATGAAATTTGGAAGTCTGTCCTTTAGACTGAAGAAACTAAACTGGAACTGCTTGTGCGCATGGATGTTGCTTTCGTTTGCCAAAGAACCGGAAAGGCCTTCAGCCCTGAAAATACTATTCAAATGTTTAAACCCGGGAGCATAACTCAGTGAGGCTGTTTTAGGCACAACAACATTTATCAAGTGCAAACTATCATGAAATCAACAAGATTACATTGACATTTTCAAGAATAATCATAAGAAAGCTGCCGCAATTTCTGGCTTTGGACCAATGTTGGGTCTTCCAGCAAAACGGTGGGTGGTAAATTTTAAGTTTGGTCCACTAGGGGGATAATGAGACGCTTTGGCTTAACTTTTATCACCCATCTTCATATAAAATCAATGGTTTCAACTCCGAACTCAGTGAATCTGTAAATTCTTTCTTTTTTTCCAAATCAAATTTTTGGTTTTGTTCTTTTTTAAGTAATCCCAGAATAGACACTTTTGATATTGGTCATTTCTTTGGAAAAGCTAAGGTTTAGTTCATTTTCATAAACATATATATTCTTTCACATTAACGTTAAGGATTATAAACATATGTAATGGTTTAAAGCCTTTTTTCCACATTTTTGTGACTATTAAAACCTCAGTGTGGTAAATGCTGATTTAAATACTGTGTACAGATTTAGCAGTAGCCCAGATGGCTGTACAACTTAATTTTTTAGGCATTTATGTTAAAAATAAAGCTGGTCTGGCCTGTGTGGGAACCCTCAAATCTAAAAATCACACACAAATTAAATTGTCTATCATTCAAATTTGTAAATCTTTTCTCCATATTTTTATCACATCCTGCATGCAACGATGTGCACACGCTGTAAATAAACACTGAGTTTAAAAGCAGGTTTCATTAGAAGAAAAAAAAATTATAAAAGCAGTCAACGCCTTGGTAGCGTCACAAGGAAAAAGGCATGACATAGCTCACGCTGACGTTAGCTTCAGGTGGAGTTTAGTTGTTGAGCAAAAGTGAGTGCAGTTTTAATTGGAGTGTGGGTGGAAGTGAAGAGGCAGAGAGGCTTGCGTGCCATGGCTAGCTCAGTCAACACTCTCTCCTAGCAATTACCCAAAATGCATTTATTTCACTGCTGCAGCCAACTGTTAGCCTCGAAAAACTATCACGGAAACCCATGCAACATCATTAAATCAGCCAGAGCATCGGTGCACAGCCCCGTTAACACAAATACAAATTACACCAGCTGTCATTAAAAGTACATCATTAAATTACACTGATGCTCATCACAAGTTATGCTCTCGCAAAAAAATAAAAAAAAACAACCCAGATCTGATCCTAGCCCTGAAATAAACAGAAAGAATTAGACATGCAAGCAAGCACCTCTGCTGTCCTGGAACCATCTCTCCATGGCTAATATAAACGTTGAGAGCTACGACACTGGAGAGGGTGCAGCGGTCTTGTTATCGGGCTGAGGAGGTGAATCTGACGTGTCCTGGTTAGTATTCCAGTGTTCTGTTGTTGGTAGATCTGTTATAGTGACGGTGAGAGCTGACGATATAATTATTTCCCCTATGGGAGCTGACTCCCGCTGATTAGGTGTGGTGATGAGGATAGAAAGGGTGTGCAGGGGCCTGTGAGTTTACAGGTGAGTGAGGCTTTATGGTCGAGGTCATGAATAAACATTTCATCCCAATATACATGCTGGTGCGCTGCTGTGTCATAATTAGTTGACGCCAACCAAAATGTCCCTCAGAGATTTCGTGTGCGTGTTTCCCCCGTGCACGGACGCAGACATCGATTAGCGCACGAGTGTGCACTCGCGTGATTAATTGCACCGCCACGGCATCCAGCGTCATTCACATCTTTATCTCAAGGTTACAGAGTGATGAACCAAAGAAGATAAGCAGGCGGTTAAAGCAAATGCTTCACAAATTACCAAGCACTTTTCTGGTGTTTACAACCCCCTCCCATAAAAAACAACAAAAAACAAAAAACAAAATCTGACTTAGGAGAATAACAGATTTGAAGAAGAAGGGAGTGCAGGCAGTCAAAGGTAAAAGTAAAACTAAAAGTAAGTAGATACAGTGCAGCATAAGGAGACACAGGGAGAAAACATACAAGAAAGAAAGGTGGAGGGAGTGAAAATCCTTGATGCTAACTCAGTGTTTTCTCTTTATTTATTTATTTATATTCCCTTGTCTGTTTGCTTGAGCGACAGAGATCAGAGATGGAGAAATGTCACATAGCAAGCATTAGGCTACCACTTTCATCTCCCTGTAGATGCGATAGATGGAGGGAGGGAGGGGCTTTTTAAAAGAGTTTTTAAAGGGCTGCGAGCCTCCCTTTGCCTTTGAAATCATCCCATCACTCATTTTTAGCAGCATTGAACATGTAAAACACGTCTGAACTGTCTGGAAAAAAAAAAAAAAAAAAAGTGAGATTTTCCTGAAGTTGAACTTTAAATCTTTCTGCAGCGAAAGGAAGGCCAGATTCGTATTGCTGTGTTTTTGGGGCTGTAGAGATGTGAAGCCGTAAAAAGCGGTGGGTAAAACTGTAAGAAGTCAGACCATTTGATCGAGGATTTCTTTAGACATGTTGTCCCTCCCTCTGTCTGTTCAAACCCAATGTCTGCATATGGTTTGGGTGATCTCCTGAGGACGGAAAACCAAAATGCAGTCATTAGCTGGGATATGTCAGTTGGTATGCAGCATCTGTCTATAATAGTGAGACCGGGGCATCGAATGTGTCATGTTTGGCATCATTCTTTTGTGGAGATTTATGTCCCTGTTTTATAATTTTCCTTAAAGTCTTGCTGTTGTTGTGCAGAAGACAGAGCCCAGGCAAACTAAGTGATTGCTGTGGTTTTAGCCACCATAACAATGATCCTTAAACTAAAGGCAATGTCATGATGTTTGCAGTTACAGCACAAAGTGAACTGCTGCAACATTTGGCTGTTGGTGTGGTTTTGCAGTAATTGTTAACAAGCTGAAAAACAGAAACATGTTGTCCCACTCACTGCACCGACACGCTGTGCTAGTGTTAAACTTTTATCATCAAATGCATATGTACAGGTGGCCACAATGTGTTGTTAATGTCGCAGTCATTTTTTTAAATGAATGCATTAATATTCCACCAATGAAACAAACTAAAAATGAACTAAAAAGCTAAATGCATACACCTGTTGAAGGTCATTCTCCTATTTTAAAGAGCCTTTCTTGTCAACTAGATTAACATCGACAGTGGAAAACCTTATCCTCGTCGAGTGGTTCTCAACATTTTTTGCCCAAAAGTCAGAACTGAATCACAAAGCACACAGTGCTTGTTGTCATTATTAGTATTTTACCTACATGGCAAAATAAAAGGTTACATTTAACAGGCAACAATGGCATCGCTCATCATAAGTATATGCACGCCTGTGCTAAACCTTACTGTTCAGATTAAATGCAAATTATGTGATTATGATGGGGCTGAGTGTCACATCGTCAGGGGGGCAGGACGACTTAATGTGAAGCTACATAATTTTCTGCCTTCTGTTACAAATACTGACATCAAAACATGCGTCGAGGACACATTAAGTATATACAAAAAGTCAGTCCTACAATCTCATGGCACATATTCAAGGTTTACCGTGCTTCAAGGGGCTACAACACCAGCAGTCAAGAACCACTGAGGTAATAGCTAGATGACCTCTTAACACTAGCCTAAGACCAGTAACATACAGTGCACAGGCCACAGTGTCAACATGAGCATGCAAACTTCAACTGAGCAGCAGAGCTGACAAGAGAAAAACAGTAGAGACTTACAACTACTACAGCTTACAAGTTACTTACCATTTCTAAAGTGCACTGTGGTTTGTCTGTGCTCACTTTTCCCCACAAGACAGCATGACCATGTGCATGAAGACACCCTCCACGATGCTCTCAAAAGTTTCATTTAAGTTTCTTTTGGCCGACAAAAGACACTCTCCTTTACGGCAAGTCATTACAGACCAGAACACACAACCGTGTTGGCCAAGCAGCGCAGAAAGCCAATCACGTGCCATAATCAGAGCAGACAAGCTCAAGACTGTGGACGTTTGTATGGTGGCCTAAGTCCCAGTTTCAGAATCCCCCACCCACACACTCACTCACTCACATTCTTAATATTACTGCAGAAACTGCTGTGACAAAAAGGTTGTAAATGACATCAATACATAGTGAGAGCAAAACTGCATCGAAATCAAATCATGCACCGTAACCTGCACCCTGTAACTCGTGAAAAGAGATTACAAGAGTCCCTTTGTTATAAATCAGCAACACCATGTACAAGCACTGAGATGACGGCTACATGTGTCTCTGATGCAATAAAGTGACGTTTTTCTGGCTGGCACTGTATAATCATGTGCTGGTACAATCTTACAGACACTTAACAGATGTCTACAATTTAACAAAATTGTAGAGCATAAAGTTACCTGTCAGAGTTTGTTTTTTACACTTCCTACACGCATTTGCATCTGAATCCCTTTTATCATGAAGATAAATACCGTAGTATATCACCTTACTTTCTTCCCTGTGTCACTGTGTTTCTGTCATGGTGAAACATCCAAACTGCTCAGAGGAACTGCTGGTCGGACAGACGAGAAGTCAAGTAGTCCAGGTGTATCATCTAGATGTAAAAATGGATCTCAATGTATTCTAATTAAATATGATATACAATATCGTACAGCTTCTTGCATTGTCCGCTTTCTTTTAGCCGTAACCGTCTCCATGTCAATTTCTTTTTCTGCTAGCTGGTTTAGGAGCAGCTGCAAACTGAAATTGGGCCTGTCCTTTCGCTGTCATTCCTGCACAACGAGCAGCTGCTCTGTATCCTTATTAGCAACATATCCACCTTGCCTAGTGACAGGTCACATTGACGCGCAATGCTTGTGCAGGCAAAGGTCACACGTGGAAGCCAGTCAAGAGGGGCTGGACAAGCAAACAGATGACCAATAATTGCAACCCACCCTGATAAAATGAATAGTCAGATTTATTACAGAGTCAACAGAGCTAAAAACACAGAATTGTTTCCCATTAATTAACTCAGTAGCTTTAATAACTTTTCTAACTTATTTACTGGACTGTTGCTCAGCAGTCAAAAGTCCTCTTTTAAGATGAAAGTGAATTTAGTATTTTGACTGGGAATCAGGGTCCTAGATGTGGGCATTGAAACCCAAGATGCAAATCACAGTCTCCCGGGGCATGGTCGATTGCAAACTCTCCGCTCCACCGTCCAGACTCCAACTAAGCCATTTTATGTCTAAACTTAACCAAACTCCAACCCTAGACAATTTGAACAAGATATTGACTGTGACATGACAAATACATCCTCATGTTTTCATTTTGTGACAGGTGAAGACTTAAAAAAGGTGTAAAATGGTACACAAACTGACCTTACGTGGTATTCCTATGTCTACCTTGACTCTGCATGTTTTATCCCACATAAGGATGAATGTCCCTTTGTGCTTTCATGTGTGTGGTAAACGCATTTACGAAAAGTTCAATGAATGAGTGCACAACTTGTGTTTGTCACCAGACATACTCGAAAGTAAACACTTTGGTAGACTAGAATGTCTGTCTGGGAATCCGGTGAAGGTCAGAGACACACTGTAATAAAGACAAAGACACACACCAGTAGAAGAGGAACAAAAATCTATTACACAAAGACAGACTGAAGAAAGAGTCGTAAATTGTTACTGAACTTATTTAATACTTACTGAACAGAAGAATTGTGTAGAATCATTATTGTCATTCAATTCAGTGGCGTATCACTTGTACAGGATGTGTCATATGTTTAAATACACTAAAAATAATCTGATTCACCTTTTTATTAAGACAGTCATTGTTCCCCATTAATGTCACAATATTGTGGCGTTAACATTTATTGGACTGCAAGTGCAACTTTCGTTTTATTTTCAGACATTTTAGTTTTACTCGCTTAACTCCACAAGCTCAAGCATGCATATGTAAGGATGTGGGGAGTGAAGGCGTCAGCGGTACCGTGGTGGTAGGAGCACTCAGGGCTGTAACCTTCAAGATGGGAGAGTGTCTCCAGCAAATCCCAGGAACATCTGAGATCTCTGTCCAGAAGAGCACAATCCTAGGAACAGCTAAGATCCTCTGCAGGACCGCCAGGGTCCCAGGCCTCTGGGAGAGCACCCGGGCTTGAAGGAGACACAAGACCGCCCACAGAGAGGACGAGTGGGGAATATCTTTATTTTATATACAGTATATAGAAACCTACACAGTGTATGTATAAACTGTTATGGTTCATCTGCCCCTCACCAGAACACAACTCTGATTCAAAGTCAAATCATAGCGAAACCTCCCACCTGATATTAAGAATGATGGAATTTTTCATCACAACTAAAAGACGTTGTATGTCGTTACAGACAGACATGTATTGTAAAATGACATTTACACAAAAACTATTTAATTTGTCTCATTTCTCCCCTACTCTGTAGCTACTGTTGGTTTTGTTGTTATGCAAAACCTGATCCTCACTGACAGGCTGCCTGTGTGTGTGTGTGGGTGTG
>KV751323.1:5218858-5236943 GCA_001698575.1 Mola mola | reverse complement strand
TCTTTATTTGAACTGTGTGTGTGTTTGAGAGAGTTGTGTGGAGTCTGTTGAAATTCCAGTTGAATTTTCAGAGCAGATAAAAATTAATGACTTTCCTTGCTGAGCCTGAGCTCTCTACCTTAGCATCACAGTGCATCACCATGAGCTGTGACAGTCTCTCTCTCTCTCTCTCACACACACACACACACACACACACACACACACTAACGCACTTTAGACAGACAACCCGAGTTATCCACAGATAGACACAAACGTGTGTCGAAGAATGACAGGAAATGCTCTTAATTCCTCAAACACACACTCTGACATTCACACTCATACACGCACATGATCGCGTATCTCTTGGCCGACTTTGTTTCAATTAACATTTTTATTACACACACAGGAAATGGAGGAGGGAGAAAAGGGGATTTGAAAAGAAGTCCCGTCTTGTTGCCTATGCGCCGCTTGCACGCTGACACATACGTGTAAATTAGCCCTTGTGCAAATTTACACTGACTGACAAAATACAAATAAATTTGTCATTACGGATTGAGTTAAGGAAAAGTTCTGAAGCTCGGCACGGAGAAGAGAGAGGCAGGAAGAGCAATGGAAGGAGATGAAAAGATAAATACGAGGGCGGGGAGGGGAAGATTTAAATGAATTAATTTCCTTCCTGCTCTTCATATGCAAGCTTCACACAAATTGAGTTTTCCAATCAAGTACTACTGGCTGAGTGGACTGAGGGGCTGCAAATGAAAATGGCTCTTAATTGTACATGCACCATCCTGCTGTGTGAGCCTCCATAAGTGGTGTCATGGCTTCTTCGGAGTCCCATCACCTCTGCTGGACCTGTTCCTGATTCCATTAATGCCTCTGTGGTCAAGGTCTATATGGCTATTAACCCCTTACAGCAGTGCCACTAGGGCTGTAATTCCTAATGAGCAGTTATCGAATGCTGTCAGGGACAAAAAGCATCAAATTACAAATGAGAAAACTGGAAAATGGAAGAAAAGACAGTGAAAGAGCATGGAAGACAAAGGTAAAGCAGTAGATAGATATAGATTTTAAAGAATTTCATTAGATCTTGATTATATATTTCTATTTTCAAAGCATTTTACACTGAAATGGCAGTCTGCGATTGTACATGCTGGCGAGTTAGCGGCAATTTTACTTAATTTTGGATCATCAGTGGGATTTTGCCACCCGCTGGTTCCCTCACCCACAGCAAGGAATGAAGCGAGGTGATTAAAAGAGTGAAACTGAGGGGAGCTAACAAGTTAGTTTACATAAAATCGCCACATGAAAGCTCTCGCATCAGGTCTGTGATTGTAGCAGGCGCCTAATTCTGCTTTAATTGAGTCATTGGGAAAGCTGCTCCCCACTGTCTACAAACAGCGAGATGGAAATACAATAATCTCTTCAATGTCGCCCGCTGACAGGGCACGACTGGAGGAGCAGCAAGGGCAGGGGGAGGAGAGGCGGGAAAATAGAGGCAAAGTGAGTGGAGGTTAAGTAAGATGGAAGGATGGAGAGACAGAAAGGGACGAGGGAGCGGTGAGTTCTGGCTGTCGATTAGTGTCGGCAGCAGACTGGAGATTGATGGACACTTTGGGGAGAAGGTGTGCATTTTGAAGGGTGGTGGAAATTCCTCCCTTAACACAGATGTTCTAGGCTCCGAGAAATAAAATATGTGCAGAGGTGTTAGTCTACGTGTGTGGATCCAGTGTGTGTACATACACACATTGCACTGCATCAGTTTTAGGCAAGGCTCGTGATGGTGAGTGGTGGGCTCATCCCCTCTGCATACCAACATCAATCACAGCCTCGTTCCCTTTGCCAGTCTGACGGCTCAGCTGTGACCTTCGACCCCACCCCTCATGCACCACATGGATCCGGCCAATAGGAGTAACCCTCTAAATTTAAAGGTCAGGTCTAGAATTTGCCATGAAGAAGCTGTCTTCATTTTTCCCCCCATTCAACATTTGAATAATGGCTGCACCGCCTGCAGAAGAGAGAAGCGATGGAGCTCATGTTGTGATGATCTGCACTCCTTCCTGTGAAATGAAAAACTCTTTCCAAGAGCATGTTAGACAAGCTATTAAATAAACTTTCAATATTTGTATCAACAGCTTTTACTTTGTCATATTACTTTTTACATGTTAAAAACCAGCTTCAATAGAAATGGGCCATATGTATTTTATGAAAGAAATCATGATCAAAATAAGTCACTAAGAAGAGCATTTTTGCTTTTGTTCTGCAATCCACCAATGACATTCTCCAAAATATGAATGCTGGGCAGGCCAGGTCTTCCAAGGAAAAAACCTCCGCAGACCACTGAACAACTTTCTTCAATGCAGATTTGGTCTTCATCCTTCTTTGTTTGTCTCTCGTCTTTAATTTTTGCTTAATGGCGGCAGAAACCAATATTTGCTTATCTCTCCTTCCTGATAATAAGATACGCCCACTGAAGACATCACTGAAACGTCACTGGAGACAGAATCATCCGTGTTTTAGTTCCCGTATGAACCAACTTTTCGGGTTCCGAAACTAAAAAGTTCTTGTGAACGCTCTGGCCGGTTCAAAAGTGGGTGCAGGAACCAGAACTGCCATTAGTGGAGACGGGGCAGGAGTAAAGAAGTATCCTAAATCGCATATAAGCCATTTTAAGACCACAAAGACATTTTTATAAGAAAAAGGAAAAAAAATAATAAATCTAAAATGTAAATATGTCTTTTGAGAAAAATCAATGGCTGGAGCAGGACTGATTACCATAACCATAACAAGGCCTGTTAAGTCAGGCTTCGGTTTGTGTGTTTACTTTAGCTACACTTGTTACAATTGTTCAGCTAACTAGCTTATCATGCACAGTAACAAATGAGTTTCTGGCAGAACAGGTAAAAACCAACCAACCAACCAACCAAGAAACAATGGAAATCTGTTGACTACTAGCACATCCGTAGTGAATTATCAGAGTTTTTGTGCCCTACTTTATAGTTTGCACTCAGTCAACCTCTGTCATTGTTACCCAAGCATGAAATAATTTATGCTATCATCATCAGTAAGTCTTCATCATTCAACCCAAGCTCTTAAAATTGCTGGCTAAGGAACAAATGTTGCTAATGTGGCCGCGATTCCCCAAGTGCTCTTCCTGTAAACTAAAGGTCACTATATGATGGCTCCATGCTCAGTCCGGCTTGGGCTCAGAGCAACGTGACTGCTGGTCAGTGGGGACTGGGTTAGGGCGGACAGTCGTATTCGGCAGAGTACAAAGCAAGTTGGCCAGGTGTGAGCGCACCCTTAAAAAGGTCTCTGATGGTAAGAAATGAAGGCTGTAACCAAATATAGGCTGGATAATAAAACAAGGGTGGTTAAACTCCGGTCATGTGTGAAGTATATGTAAATTTGCTTAGCATAATGTGCATTTCTCCCACTGTCGTAAATTCAACAGTATATTCCATCTGCTTCATTTATCAAAAGAGAGTGGACAAAAAATTTGATTGCAAAATCTGAGAGTTTTGAAGTACTGTGTATAAAATTTTAGGACAACTTTGATGCACTTTAACACTCAGTGTCTTCCAACAGACACTCAGGGGGAACAATGAAAGTATTGTGGTAAAAACGTAACCTAGTGACAATAAAAATGACAGTATGTCCAGGAAGTCTCATAATTTGCGGACTGTCTGTGAAAACTGGATCCAGGATACCCTCGTCACCATCTTAGTGATTCAGGTAAGCTGCGATGAGCTGCGTCAATATTTTGCTGCTAGCTGGTATCCTACTCATTAAGTTTAGATTTTGCTTGTAGCTGAATATCAGAATCGTTAGATATTTGTCTAGTATATCAGACAAAATTGTCTTTTTTTTTTTTTAGAAATGAGAAGCCTGCTTACTGAAATCACGAAACCATTACCTGAAAAATTACAATGCCAGTAGAAAATCTGACACAAGGATCACTGTTAAGTGCTTGTCTGTGTCCAGGTAGCTGTGGTAACTGAGAGAGAAGAATTTCAAATGCCCATCTCCCACTTTATTTCGATTGCTCTCCCCCGCTGTTTTTCAATTTCACACACATTCCACCGTCCAAAAATGTTGCCCTCAGAGGAACTTCTTTTCTTCTTCTCAGCAACTTCCTGTCACTCTCTATAATCTGTCGCCAGTTCAATGAAACTTCTTCACTCCTTGTACTTTACACTTTTCAACTCCTCCATTCATTCTTTTCTCTTTGGTTCTTTTTTCCACTTCTCACCTCTCTGCTCTATTATAGCTTTTTTTCTCACTTGTAATGTCCTTGGTTTGATGCCCCACAACACTGGCTCAGCGAGAAGTGTGATGAGCAGAGAAACAAAAACAACAGGATGCATCTGGTAAAGGGAACCCTTTCTGAGTTCCATTACAGAACTCTCGAATGTGCGCGCATGTGTGTTTGTGTATGCATCTGTATCTGCAAGTGCGCTCGGAATTATGGTTGCCCTTGAGATAGAAGTCAACCTTTGACACTACAAGCTGCTTCCATAAGCACCTCTAAAGTGGATAAAAAACATTCTTCACTAACGTATTTCCACACTAACGAGTGGAAACCTAGAAACTGCTTTGTGCTTCTTAAGATGAGGCCACTGTATCTCTATATTTGGGCGCGATCAAACGGAGCCTGTACTGGGAAATTAATGAAGCTCTACATTTAACATAAATATAATTCACTCAAACTCAGAGTCAGTTATTTTCCCAGAATGGGCTTTGCTGCATTGATGCATGAGTTCTGATAAGAAAAAGTGCTGTCGCATTAAACAGACAATGGAGTGCGAATTCTTCCACATATGTACAATATTTATGGGATTCCTGTGCAAATGGTGAGGTACTTATTGGCTTTGCAAAATATGGCACTGAATTTGCATTGATGTTCAACTGTAGCTGACTGTGCCTGACTGGGAGTCGATTAAACACAGCTGATCAAAAGTTAAATCCCCCCTCCAAAGGAACTCATGTTTTTGACCTTGTGAACGTGTCCTTATTGTCACATTTAGTTGTTAAATTGATTTTGCATCCCAGAAGCAGACTCAGAGAGGGAGAAGTTAAAGAAGGTGATATTAATGATGGTGATTTGTAGGTGAAGGCTTGGCTGGTGGAGCAGCGCGGCGGAGATCTAAAGATTACTGACTGACTGGAAGCAGGGGAGCTGACATGGCAAGACGAGGCTGTGGTTCAGAGCGTGGCTCAGAGCTTAACGCAAGGCAAAGTGTGAACGTCGCTTGGTTTGTGGTGAAGAACTGAGCATGAGACAAACTTATCAAAGCAAGGGTTCCTGCAACAAGATTTAAAAAGAAATTGTAAGGAACTAAACAGTGAAGCTGGACAAGAGCTCAGCTGAGAGCTGAATCACGCTTGTTGACTGGATAAGGAAACCCTGGCGTTCTTATAGTGGAGTTGATGAGCTTGAGTGGCTGCAGGTGTGCAGTCAGTGCCTCGTCAGAGAGCAACACATGTGCAGGACAGAGAACACTCACAAGACAGACAGGGGGACAGGCTGGGAAAACCCAGAACACAGGAACAATGAGGGAAAAAAACAGGAATGAGCCTTGCAAAATATAATGTTTTTTACTACAATATAAATCCAGTCTGTTGACCTGAAATAAGACGTCAGCATCATGGAGATTTTCTGCAGGCCAACATGGTTTAACTCCTGACCCCAATGGTCTCAGTCAAATAATGTGACCAATAATGTTAGCTGCTTGGTTAACCAAGCTGGCGGTAACTGTCTAGTAAAAATATTTCACATCACTGCCCTTTTGGGAACTTCGAAAACTAATTCCCTGTTGAGAAATTGGGTTCAGTTAATGTCAGAGGCTGTTTTCATGCTGAATCCAGTAAGCGAACAGTTTCTTCAGCAACAGGTAAAGCTTTCATGAAAAAGTCATCACGAGCCGCAGATCACAGAAACTTCAGGTAAAGTTGCGTAATAAAGTAAAAGGACATCGATTGGGAAAGAGCAGAAAATGCTCCCTAAAATTCAATTCAGTTTCAACCAATTCAGTGAAAAAAGTAATGTTCCTGTACTGTAAACCCCCCCCAGCTGCACCTTTTTGAAATGTTGAGCCTAGTCAGCCATGTATCAGTTCAGTGGAAGACTGATTAATGAGTAGATTTCATGTTATTATTGGTTGAAAACACTGACTGTATAAAAGTTTGTACTGCATTTTTCTGATCAGTTTAGTTTTAATTAGTTATTTAATGCTGAAGAAAAGGGGTTGAGCCTTCATAATTGACAGCTAAAACCTGCTTGTGCTTGACTTAGGTGGATGTATTTGCAGAACATTGTGGCTCTGCTGCCTAATAACTATTACGCAGACTGGCTGGAAATGATGTCACTCGGCCAAAGATTGCTTCACAGATATCTGTACTGTGAGCAGATTACTACCTGCAAATTTTTCAATTAGATCAGTAAGTTTTACTTCCCTTTCTTTTCCCCATGACAATAACCCTCTCTTTTAAAGAGGAAATAGCTTTTCAAGAGTTTCAAAGCTTCCTGCTGCCTTTTCAATACTCACGTGCATCGCAGTTTTTTGTATTTGGTCATTTCTTTTCAAACTTTGGCAACAGTTAGTAGAATCGTAACATGTGACATTAGACTCACTGGCCTTAGGAAAACTAACACACAGAAAGACCATTTCCAAGTGACAGACAGGCAAAAGGAGAAAGATGAGATTGATCAGCGCCCTGGAAGTTTCTTCAATGCTGCCTTTGAACCCTTCAAAGATCAGTCTTGTCTTTTCACCTCTCTGAAATATTGTGTCCTCTTCTGTTCCCAGATTGCTTTTCAAACGATGCCTGCTGTTTGGCTAAAGGCACATGTCCTCAAGCCGTCTCTGACGATTTATTGTTCTGTTCTGTAGTAATAAAGTTAGAGCAGACCCTGTAGGGAAGACTGGGGAATGGAATAAGTGGAGAAAGCAGGTAAAATGAGCAATCCCCTGTATGTATGTAACCATAAAAAAGCAATCCCCAAATTAAGGATAGGATAGGATAGGATTCCATAGTTGAATGATCATTCCTGATTATCAAAGCTTATGTCATGGTTTATGTTTTTGCTTGCTGTTTTGTTTTGCCTGTCCTGTTGCTCTCTGTGCCCCTGCTTCCCCTGCCCCTCCTCCCTGTGTTTTTTTCCCAATGGGCGTTTCTGCTCTCCTCCTCCCATGGCTGACGAGGCACACCTGCCCTGCATTTACCGGCAATCAACCCACTATATATACCCTCCTTGGACTTCTCTTCAGTGCCAGAGTATGCTGCCTCTTCTGTTGTGCGGTGTTGTTATTGTCGGTTCTGGTGGTCACGCTGTCCTCCTGCACCATGTAGAAACATGGTTTAGCTGAAGAGCAATGTCTCCCAACTGCTCTGCTCGTACGTGTTCAATAGAACATTTTCAGTTAATATCGCTTATTCCTGCTTTGCAGTTTAAGATTTTAATTGTGGGGTTCCACAATGGTATGTTCTAAACCTCCCATTATGTTCAGTATATATGCTCCAACTCAGTCACGTTTATCATTTATTTATCATCACTGTTACGCTGATGATACCAACATCTATGACCCCCTTAAATCTAGTAATATACACTTTTCTTCTCCCCTGCCTCTAAGGGGCACCAAAACGTATGGGCACATTAAAACCATTTTAGCAGATTTACTATGGTTACCTACTTTATATCATATCGATTAAATGTTTTACTCATTATTTTAAAGCATTAAATGGCTCTGTTCCAAATTGTATTGCTGAATTATGGACTCCTTATGGAGTCTTGGCCATTCTCTCAGATCAGCTGATGCAGCCCTGCTGGCTGTACCAAAGGCATGACTATTAACCAAAAGTGACTGGACTTTTGCAGTTGGCGCCTCAAGACAGTTGAACTCCCTGCCTCTTAAAATCAGACAGGTTACTTCATTAGCATCTTCCTTCTTAAAATCTTCTTTGAGGAAGGCATTTTTGCACGATTTTGAACTACTGCTCTTTATTGTGGTTCTCTTAGCTTTTGTCGATTGTCTTTGTTCTTTATTTTTTGTGAAACACTTTGTAAACTTGTTTGGGAAAAGTGCTCTATGAATAGTTTAATGTGTATTCAGAAGGTCAGAAAATGTGACAATGGAGGGTGGGGCCACATTAAACATGTAAAAGTTTAACATCCTGCATATCTACAGTGCCCTGCCATCTCAGCCTCATTCTTCAGGCATTTTCCCAGGAACTAGTTACAGTATATATACTGACTCTTCCAGCAGCGAAAAGTTACAGTAGGTGAGTCTCCGTTGATCACCTTGGCAGCAGGACAGTCAAAACTGTGAGTGTGTAGATGTTTCTTCCTCCTAAAACTTTATCCTGACAATGTTGGTGTTGCCTCATTGTCTCACTCCGAGAGCCTGATGAGGCCTTTGTCTTCATCCCTTTCCTGCTGTTGTTGGATTGTCGGATTTCTTCCTGCACCATGAGAGTCTGAACTTTAAGTGGGCTTCAAAAAAAAAAAAGTTTTCTTTTTACTTGGAGGTTGTATTACTGCTGATTCAAGTGGTTCTCCATACTCTCCATCTGCCTCCCTCTGTATATCTCTGTCTGCTTCCCAGTTGGAGTTTGACTTGAAGGCTTTCTGTTTTCAGCGTGCTGGGGTTCTGATTGGAAGCCAGTATAACTCCAGCCCTCCCACAGTTATTGGTGCAGAAATCAGGTGGATTGACACTGAGAAGGTCATCCTTGAATGTCTCTATGTGTGTCTGTGTGTGTGTGGGCGTATGCGTGCGTGTGCAGAAATGTGTCCCGACAACCTGTAACTCTATAGAGGACATAACATGGAAGTCATTTTTGATTTTCAACAAATTATTTTATGATAAACTTTATTGCTTTCAATTAACAGTATACACACAAATCAATTTAAATCATTGACGATAGAAATGAATAATAATGACAATCTCGTTGCTGTTTAATATTCCACTTACAAACATTGGGTCCTGGCAGTCGTGTGGATGTTACTCTGACACCTATCGGATATAGACAGTATTGCAAACCGATGTTTGCAATAATGTTGCAATAATGTTTTTAGGGCAGGACAAGTCATTTTTATAAAATATCTATGTCAGTGTCTACAGGTTTTATTCCTGGGACGTTGGTCAAGTTTATGGTTATGATTGACAAACAGACTGAATCAGATCAGAAAAAAACACAGATTTTCTTCTATTGTGACAATAGGCTACGTTAAAGTACGTGCAATATAGAAAACAAATTAAGAACAGAAAAGACTCATTAAGTGTAGCCTAGTTCTCTCTTTCTGCCAAAGATACTATTAAATTTGTTATTATTAATGTGTGTTCATGCATAATTTATTTCATTACCTGCGTTAGAATAATTCTTCAATTGAAGTCTTTCCGTTAAAGGACCTTTATTGGCATGGAGGTTTCAAGAACACTATTGCCAAAACGTACAAGTACAATTTGTGCAATTTACTGGAGAGCATTCTGATCTTTGAGCAATAAAAAGTCAGTATTACACCCGACAACCACACACAGCTTTCACACTTGAATTAAGACACATGTGGCAGCAGTGCAGGATTAGTTAACCAACACAAAATGAAGAATGCCTCAGGTCTTGGAGACTAGTAACAATTCCACACTGATTTACCCTTTAAAGGATCTGACTTCCTCAGACTGATCATATTGAGATAAAGGTACTAAAATACGGGCTGAACATTTGCTAGTTTTTCTTCCTCAGGGACCAGAAGGGCTAAATGTGAGGTCACACAGACTTAATTTCTTTTAATCAAGGGTTATAATATTCAGAAGTCTAGCATAAAATTAAAATGCCAACACAATAACAGAAAAATGATAGAAAATAATATTTGCCGTTACCCTTTGTTATAATTTCATTAGAGAGAAATAAAATAGGAACTTTAAAACATGTTCTTCTTTCTTTGTGCTATAATTGCCAGCAGTCATTTCAATCTCCCCATTGACTCTGACAAGACTCTGTGTTGTTAAGTGTCATTTTCTTTTAAGCAGCCAGAGATTAAAGTTGCACCTTTCTCCCCTGCACTCAAGCATCAACTGACAGGAATTTTATTACAACACAATAACTTCCCCATTCCTTGATAGCTTTCATTGTCTACCTTTGGCTTTTTCATCAGAGGAAAGCAAGAAAGGGAGACAGGGAGAAAAAGGACTGGGAGGAGGGCTCATTACAGCTTAGGGGACTGCTGTCTTTCTATCTGCCTCTCACCATCCCCTGATTTTTAAATCCTGCATGCTTACCCTCGCCCACCCTCCATTCTTGTTAGCAGGACAGTCTTTGTATTATGGTGACAAGTCGATGTGTGTGTGTGTGTGTGTTAGGCAAAGAGAGCAAAAATGTGTGCAGACTTGTCACACCAATGCCGGGGGGGGGGAGCCGTCCTCCCAAACTAGCCCTGATAGCTTCCCTCATTCCAAAAGCAATCAGGGACTCTGCGGCTTCTTCTCTGTCTTTCAATCACTCCCTCCATCACTGATGTAATTTATCATTAGCAGACGAAGAAACTTTTAATTGAGTCTCAACTGTTTGGGAGCAGATGACAACTCCTTCGTCCTCCCATTCTGACTGCCTCGGTTTGTTTTTGTTTCGGTGTGTGAGCAGAACCTTTGTGTTCTCCTTCATATTTGATTGTCAATTTGGGGGTCGTGTGTGTGTGTGTGTATGTGTGCAATGTCCAAGTGTTTGTCCACGGGTGTCTACTCGTATCCATAGGTTTCGGGTGAATCTCTGGCTAATCGTCCCGCTGTGACCTCTCCAATTAATTTCACCATTAAAGCCAGATCTCAAGGTGAATTTGAGAGATTCACAGAAAGGTCAGTGCACTGCATTTATGTATATTCAACAAAATTTTAATTAAGCAACAGTCATTAAAAATTCACATAGCGTGGTGGCTGCTCAGGGGGGCTTGAGTGTGGTGGAGAATGGCATAAAACATTTACTCTCTAAAGCCATCTGAACAAATATAATTTATTGTCTCCTGCAGCAGCAAAAGTTGCTCATAGCGTGAAAATGGAATCATTGTGTTTACGAGAAGGAAGTTTATCATTTATCGCGCTTTTAAGGATGGGGCTGAAAACAAGAACTTAAGTTAGCCAGTTCTATAAATAAGTAAATATTGACCAAACCAAAAAAAAAAATCCTCAAATCTTGGAATAAGATATGAGAATATTTTCTGCCTACTGCTGGTAGCCATTCTTTCTCTTTCTTTCCATCTCCTTTGCTTCTTCATCCATTAACTGACGGTGCCTCCAGCGTGTCCCTCATCCCCGGAGACATAGTCCTCATCAGAGCTGCTGTAACTCACCATTGTACCGCAGCCCCTGTTGTCAACCCAGGGAGGGCTATTGGCACTGGCAGGCTGCTGAGACAGGCTGAACCGAGCCCTGTTGTCCCTGGAGACTCTCTGTGTGAACTGAGGTTGCGGTTTTAGGCAGAATCAGTCAGCTTAAGGCCCAATAACTCTAAAGGAAACCAAAAAAGCTGTATTTTATTGCTGGTTTAAGCTGGTTTATTGTGCCCAGTGCCAACGATGTTCGGAACACGGGATGTCTAGTCGGTCCATTGAGGTAAAAAATATAGCTATTCGGTGGTGCATTTACTTAAATATTCATTTGTTTATTTATTTGCTCATTGCATGATTATCTATTTTTATTTTTTTCTACTTTGGGGCCGTCCTCTTGGGGTCACATAATGTGGCCCCACCTTCGCCTGGACGTCAATAATGTTCTACAATTGAACATAGTATAACCAAAGACAAAATCCAGTAACCTCCCCCCCAGAAAATACTATTACTATGCAATTCATAAATAATTGTACATGCATATTGACTCATCTAAATAATGTAAGACATCATAGCACACACACACATTTCTGTGGACACAAGCTACGTCAGTGGTCTACGTAATCTTTGTTCATCAAATGTATGATTGGTGCATTGTTGTAGCCAAATCCCAAAGCATACTGGGGAAAAAGCAGGTTTGTCCTCTTTACAGCAGCTGTCATAAAATGTGTGTCATTAGTTCTTATATCATTGACCTCTATAGAGCCTTGAGTCCTCAGAGGATTTGTAAGTGAGGTTGTGTGATTTTTTTTTTTGGAAACAGTTAACCTACATTGTTTAGCTGCGTGCCAACAGTTCATAAGACCAATCAAACAATCATTTATCTAAGCAGACAGAGCAGCAATAGAAGGTGGTCTATGACATAAAACATAAATAAGGCAAAGCATATTGAACCGCAGTGATCTCTGCTGATGCACTAAATGCTCTATTAACCACCACTTTAGCCACTCATCAGGAATCACAAAGTTCTACTGCTGCACAGGCCGTAAAGCGAGCGGATTAAAGGGAAGGAAAGAACTAATGCAAATCTATGAAGACTGAAGCTATGGCTCACAGCACAGCAGGAGGTAACTTCGAAGGTTTCACTTTGTTTGCCGCTGTGAAAAATACAACTGAAAACTGGGGCAATCTCTCGCCTTACAACTCCGTGGCTCAGATGTCCATGAAAGAGGAAAATGGTGACCTTCAGTAAATGGGAGTAGGATTTTTATTTGCCACATTTACTTTGAAAGCACAAGTGTACTTCCTTATTATGGTTGTGTTCATTGCCCTCTCCTGCTGCTTATTCAAAGGCCTTCACTGCAGTATAAACCTCTGCCCATTTAAGTAAAAAGCTTCATCCGCACTGGATGAATTTGCTGAATTTTGCTGGCCTTTACTCATGATGGTTGTCAAAGATGCCAAACAAATATACCAGGGTTATATTTAATGGATCACAGGCTTGAGTGAACGGGCACACCACTCTGAGGGGTTCCAGAAAGACAGACGACGAACACATAAATGTACCAACAATTTGGGGAAATTTGAAGTCTCTGAAAGCAGGTGCTTTCCCTCAAGAATTCAATTTATTCATGAGCATTTCTGATGTTTTCAACAATTTCTTCCAACAGACACACACATGTCATTGGCCAAGATACACAAATATGTTTCTCAAATTAGTATCATTAGTATCATTCCATTCATCCCTGTTGTCCTTTGCTGTCCTGTTGCTCCAGTGCAGGGTGGAGCTGGTGAGGCACTGGAGTGAGTCACTGGGGGTCCTGTAGCAGTTTATTTAAACCAGCTCTGTTTAGCGTGGATGCTAAATTGAATTGTAATCTCAGAAGCTCTTTACAGGCACTGCTTACTGGCATAATAGAAGGACCAAGTCTCAACTCTAATGGCTCATCGATGGTGTTTGAACTTGGCTTTTTGCCTTGATCCCATAGCTATCAAATTCTAAGAGGCATAGAGCGAATGGGGTATTTTCAGTGGATCATGTTTAACCAGCACAAGTAAAATGTGCTAGTACTATATAGCTGTGAGGATGTTTATTGTTTTTTTGTTGTTGTTTTTTTTTGCTTTTGATAATGAATAACTAATTGGTTATTTATTTACAGTTTAATGTGCGCATGTGAAAAGCCTACTTCTTTTTCTTTGCCAAATTCTTTCTATATCAGTTTTGTTCACGCTGTCGTGTACTGCACCTGCAACACCTGTGCACATGCCTTCATTATTGATCGCATATTCTCAACAGCTGCGTGATCCCAGTTGTATTATGATGCCCAGGTTGCCAACGTTGATGATAGCTTAAATTATAAGATCCCCGATGAAAACGGCTAATTGTGCTATTCAGAATAAATCATTTGTATCAAATCCCACTGGCTTTCAACACGACTTAGGCGGTGACACCTCGTGCATCAAGCGAGCTTTGATTTTCCTCAGTACCTGTGTGTGTTATTGTAACTCTGAGCAAATTCAATCAATTCTCCCACGTTGTTGCGCGAATTGATGGCTCGTTAATATCCACGCTTCCCCATTTACCTCGCAGCTTCAAGTATGAAAGTGTGAAGGAAATTGATGCACAGAAAAAGCCACACAAGCAGGCACACCACACGCACCCTCTTGGGATTCCATTTAAAGTAATATTTTTTGTTGGATTGTAACCCTGACTGTTACAGCAGCTCACCCTCAGTAGTACATCTGAAATTGCAAACAAAATAGAGGACATAGGGTAGCTATATGAAGTAGGAAATCTCTCTCTCTCTCTCTCACTCACTCTGCATATGTGCGTGTGTGTGTGTGTGTGTGTGCGCGCGCGCGCGCACGCATGCATGTTTCGATAATGGTATTTCTGGATATATCCCAAGTTATTACTGTAAATCAGACAGGCTTTCAAGACCTTTAACACAAAGTAACAGTCCCTAACAGCAGCCGCAAACTGCCATATAGAAATTACATGAATATGGATTAGAAAGAAAAAATGGGATGGAAGCGATGGAAGGATAGAGTGAGGAGGAGAGAAGGAGACTTATTAGGATAGAGTGCGAGATGGTGAGAGAAAGTGCAGGGGAATGAGGATGGACAGATTAAAGGGTGGAGGGAGGTTAAATAGCAGAGTTGTATTTCATGGAGGTAAAGCATGAGGTGGAGGGGCAGGTGGAGAGTGTGAAGGCCAAACCGAGGCCATGGAGTAGAATGGAAGGGAAAGGTAAGATTACTTCCACCCCTGGCCCTTGGCTGGGTCTCCACTCATATGCAAACCAGGGAAATTTATGGAAATGACTGGCCCAGTGTGGACTTAAAAATAGGCTCTGCTCTCCAGCTTGTTCATGAATCATGCATCCTTTTATCAAGTCAGAGACTTTAACTAATAGGTCATTGTGAGCAAAGCTCATTTGGCACTGTGCTATTGTGTACTATCTCAAGAGCATATGGAAGCTTTTATACACCAAAAATTTTATATAAAATGCAATAAGGCAAAGACTCAGAAAAAAAAAAAAAAAAACGCGTGTATTTTTAAGGAATTAAAACATGCAGCGCTTTAGGGAACATGCTAACTAACTTTTTCTTCTACATATTGTGTATTTGTTAGGCACAGATCAGTAGTCAGAAGATGTTTACATTCCATATATTTGCAGTCTCACTGGAGCTGTGGGGCCAGGACATTTTAATTCATCATCAGAACTATGAATGTGTTTGCCTGAATGTGTAATGTCAGTAATAATGAGATTCTCATCAGCCTCAGCTGTACTTTATATTTTTTATATTAGCAAATGTTAGCATGGTACCGCTCTAAAGTAAGATGGTGAAAAGGATAAACATTAGCATGTTAGCACTGTCACTGTGAGTATGTCAGCACGCTGCCTTTACCTCAAAGACCTGCTCTGACTACTATAGCTTCACAGGGTCGAGCAGAAGGCTTTTGAACCTACAACTGCTGGCATGTTTGTTAAATGAACAAACGTATGAAAAGACAGTTCCAGAAGATTTATGAATTTTCCAGAGCAGAAGGAGGGGAACAACCATAGTGACCACGGACTTTATATAAAGATGAACGAGAAGTTTTGCCCTAAAGTGACACCAAAGCATCTTGTCCACCCCCTGGTGGTGGGCGGCAGTATAAGTCATAAACTCCTTGACCTCAGTGATATCAGAATAGACATGGGCCTGGTTTTTTTTTTTCCAGAGATATTTTTTGTTGTTCTAGGTAGCTGATATCACACTAATATATGCACAGTGAAATAATGTATGTGAGGGTGAAACACTATGATTGTTGGCTGTGTCTTGCTTGAGTTTGGGTGGGTGGGTGTTTTGGTTCTGGCTGGTGTCCTCAATACCACAGTTGAGGAGGCAGGTCGCTACTGACAGAATCCAACTCCAAATTACAGCACAAGATGGCAGAGTTTGGATTTTGCCATCATTTTTGTACAAAGGGAGGAAGCAAGACAATGATAAAGACGGAGTTGGCTTCAGTATGATGACACCTTTAGCGTGGTAACTCAGCAATGTTTGTGCAATTACTCTCACCGCCATACGAGTGAAGCAGAAGTTCTGCACCGCAGGTTTAACCCACATGAAATATATAGAAAGCAAATAAGTGAATTTCTGAAAAGTCTCCTCTCAGCCACGTTGTACCAAATACTATAAGAATGTGTGTGTGCACATTCATATATGTGTATAAACGTTATACGCTTAGTTTGGTATTAAAGGATCAAGGGTAGAAAGGGACTACCCAAGAGGCTTTGCGGTACTTTATCCGTTGTCACACAGACAAGAGATTTCAAATTATCCTTCCTCAAAGCCAGACATTCCTTTAAAATGAGTGTTCACACAGTCATGCGTGCACACTTAAGAGTGCCATGCACACAGTCCCCAAATTCCCCCTCCCCTTTAACCTGCACATCAGAGAACTTCATTTTGAGCTTAGAAGCTTGGAGTTCAAAAAGATTCAAATCCACATATGCAGTCACTCACTCAAGCTCTCTCAGACACACACACACACACACACACACACACACACACACACAGGCACACACACTTTTACCCTGCAGATGTATTCACACTATTATTGTGAGAGGAACACTATTAAGGAAGTGCTGTGTTTGCATCCGTTCTGAGTGTGTGTACAGCCCTGAGCGAGTCATCTATTCCAGCAACCTTCCCCTCTCCTCTAGCCAAGGCAACGGAACGCTCAGCACCTCTGAACACAACTCTCCAGGCTCGAGAGGGCTGGGCCCTGTACTTCAGCATGGTTTTGGGTCAATTTCTCCCTCTTTTTATCCGCGTTTGACACCTAACTTCCCCCTTGCTCTCGGAATCTGTTCATCTCATCTCATCAATGTTGTATCGATGCACGTGTCGAAGACGCTTGCTGGCAAGACAGACAGCGAGGGAGAACTGCCTCCGCATCCAACGGCGCAAAAGAGACTGACGATAACAACCAGGAACCGAATCCTGTAATACTATGTGTGCTTTTTGTGCAAGTGGATGTTTGTGTGAATGTGCAGAAAACTCCCACACTGTTAGCAAATGGCAGCACAAAACTGCCAAGAAACATCCATACAGTGCACTCTCTGTTTGTAGTATTTCTTGGAAGAGTACAGACATGACACAAAAAAGCATGTGTCACACTCACACACTCAGATTGACACACGCTCAGTTTGACTGTGACGTCCCTTGAGTGCTGGAATATCTCTTATGTCTCTATCTTTCCATGTATGCATGCTCATGTGTTGCACATGGCCATGCACCGGATGTGTGTGATTCGGTGTGTGAACATGAGAGGGCAGTGCCATTCTGCAGTGCTACAGTGCCATCTACAGGCGCTCCGGAGCAGAGCAGCACGGAGCCGGTGGCCTTCCGTTCGCTCTTCCTTCTGCTCCAGTGTGTGTGCATTTTAGCATGCGTGTTTGTGTGCTGCAGTCAGCACTATGGACAACACTATAAAGGTGAGAGCGAGAGGATGCAGGGGGAGGAAATGGCCTTGTGTTTGTATGTGTGTGTGTGTGTGTGTGTGTGTGTGTGTGGCTTTTCACTTCTCTGGCTGACAACTAAAATACCACACTGCTCCAGTCTTATAGACATGGCCTTTTCTTTTCCCTTCAAACCTTTTCACCCCCACATTTTCCTCCTCCACGACACCCGCTCCTGCCCTCCCTCTCCGCATTCACTTCCCTACTCACCAGTGGTCCAAACGCTTTGCTCTCTACTCGTCCTTTAACATCACATTAAGCTTCCTCACTTCAGACTGACTCGCTCTGTCAGAACTGTGCTCTCACTTTGCTCCGACTCTTATCTATACCATTTGCTGGAATTACACGATGCACTTCCCTCAACAACATAAAGTTCTGCCAACAAGAAACTTTCCCACCAGTCATTTGAATTCCGCTCACCGCCGTGCTGTCAGTGCCTCTCCGCCGTGACATTGTGCATAAGACTCTTTGTCGATGTGATTCAAATAGTGGCCTGTTTAAGGAAAAACACTGAAAAGATGATTGATGACAATGGCAACAAGATGTATGAATAAGAAAAGCATCTTGATTACTGTGTTTGCAGGGAACTGCTTACACATCCTCACAAGCTGCTCTCCTGCCTTCCTCTCCCTCTTTATCTCCCCTATCTGTTTATTCATTCTCTCCAACAGAGGCGCGGCGCTCCTCATCTCCTGCTCCTCGTCTTCCCGCAGTCCCTCCGTCGGGGTTAATGAATGACTTGGCAGGGGACGGGGGCTGTGGCTGGGGGGGGGGC